>OZ007572.1:61025147-61245147 GCA_963931925.1 Onchidella celtica
TACAAAACAAAGGTTGACAAGTCGTAACTTTCTGTATTAACATTTCTTGCGTTGACTCACGCAGTTAAGTCTGTTTTTCTCTCGAGTTTAGCTTGAGGTATAATCTGGAGATTTGAGTTTGAGTTTGAGTTAAACGGCGAGTCGGCACGATAACGGTCACTTTGCGGCTCTCACAGTTTTTTCATTGTCTCTTTTTTGGGGTTAGTTTTCAGCCCTCAGTTGCCTATAGGTGAGATCAAATAAAAGTGGTGTTAAAAATCGAACGGGAAAAGGGTCGAAGTGTAAAGTGCGCCTGTGAATTTTGTAAATATGATAAAAGTCTGTTAAATCGACTTGTAGAGCTCGACCTCTTTCAGAAATGACAAGATGTAGAGTTAAATAGGACCTTGAGCACTGGCGAGATTGACACAAATCTACCTCATTAGTCTTGAGTCACCTGACGTAAAGGGAGAACTCGCGGACTGAGACAAAACAGACGCAAAAAGAGAGCTGACTCGGTGCGACAATAGACTTACACGTGTACAGAGAGAATAAACAGAGTGCTGGTTATTTTGATGTGCGTCTCGAGTGGTAAAGGCGTGACAGGGAGAATTGGGACAGTGGAACAGACACAGCATGTACGTTTGGAGAACCAGCGTGAGCGGCACTATTTATTATTCCTCCGCCAAGCATGCGCAAACAATGAATGGTGGAGGGGAGAGAAAGACAATTCACATCAAGCATCAAGGAACCATCGACTATGTTCCTTAGACCATTATTGGCAGTAACTCGTATGTCTAGCCCGAATACGACATCTCCCCTTTTAGGATAAAGACACAACAAATAACTCTTTTCGACTTGAACCACCAATAAACTAAATTAATCCAGCAGCGCGTCCTCTGACTCTTATGCTTCAGCACACAGTATCTGTTTTCACTTCGAAACGACGATGTGACTTCCTGCATAGCGTCACTGAATAAATCAAAAGTCACTCACCAAGCCATCCTTGGTTACTTATGATTATGGTATGTCACTTTACTGGTACCGGGCTGGTTTGTTGACCTGGCGACCAGACCTGGTTACATATGGCTGTGGCGACTGCGTCGGCGGCTGCTCTGGCGGTGGCTGCCCCTGCTGCTGAGGCGGTTGCACCGGCTGCGACGTTTCACTGCCTGTAGGTTGTACGGACATCTTCGGGTCGTCTTCGTTGATCTGCATCGACATCTTCGGATTGTCTCCGTTGATCTGCATCGACATCTTCGGGTTGTCTACGGTGATCTGCTCGGACGACGTACGTAACCTTATGTGCTTGCGGTTACGCCTCAGCCTACCCTCAGGTGTCTGAACGAGGTAGGATCTTGGAGCACACTTTTCAAGGACTTCGCCTGGCTTCTTCCAGCCTTTCTCTCCATCCTCCTTCATGAGGACGAGGTCACCGGGTTTATGCTCTGGCAAGCTCCGTGCTCTTTGGTCAAAGTACTGCTTTTGTGACTGCTTTGACTTTTCGTCACTCTGGCGTACTTTGTCATGTTCCACTTTACATGGGACAAGGGACTGGGGAAGGACGGGTAGGGTTGTGCGTAGTCTCCTTCCGAACGCTAGCTCTGCCGGGCTTACTCCGAGGGTAGGGAGTGGAGTAGCTCGGTAAGTCAGCAAAGCAAGGAGATAGTCTTTTTGTCTTAGGATCTCCTTTGCTGTCTTCACGGCACGTTCTGCCCCACCGTTTGACTGTGGATAATGAGGTGAACTGGTGACATGGCAAAAGTTCCATTCTTGAGCAAATCTCTTGAATTCTGCTGAAGAAAACTGTGTTCCGTTGTCGGAAACGACTGTCTCCGCAATTCCATGTTGCGAGAAGATTATCTTCACCTTGTTGATGACTGCTATGGAGGTCATCTTGCTGAGTTGAGCTATGTCTCTGTAGCGACTGTAGTAATCGACTGAGACGAGGTAGTTCTGGCCTTTGATCTCGCAAATGTCGACAGCGATCCTCTGAAAGGGTCGTTCTGGCATCTTCGACGGAAGCAATGACTCACTCGCTTGTGATGGTTTCTTCTCTTGACAATGCTTACAAGCTGCGACTCTGTTCTTGATGTCTTGGCTTATGTGTGGCCACCACACTGATGTTTTTGCTCGTTCACGGCACTTGGTGATTCCCATATGGCCATCATGGATACGTTCCAACACTTCTGCTCGCATGGAGACTGGTACGACGATGCGATCGCCATAGATCAACAGTCCTTCATGGGTACTGAGGTCTCCACGAACTGCAAACAGATCTCGAGCTGCCAATTTGACATCTTCTTTGTAGACTGGCCATCCCCTGATGGTGTAGTCTAGCGCTGTTTTGAGGTTGACGTCTTTCTGGGTCTCCTCACGCATCTGGTTCAGCTTGGCATCTGAAACTGGCCATGCACTTGTAACTTCATGCACGTAGACTTCTACGTCATCCTGTAGTGCTGTTTTTCCTTTCTCTGGCTTCAAAGGACTTCTTGACAGGGTGTCTGCTATCACCATGTCTTTCCCTTGGACGTACACTGCTTGTGGCCTGAACCTCATCAGCCTCCTTTGGCATCTCAGTGGTGTGTCTGATAAGTCTTTGGTGTTGATGAGCGGAATGAGTGGCTTATGGTCGGTTTGAAGCGTGAAGTTGTCTAGCCCAACCAAATATCTCTCGAATCTCTCGCAAGCCCACACTGACGCAAGGATTTCTTTCTCGATCTGTGCCCAGTGTGTCTCTGTTTTGGTCAGTGTTCTCGAGCAGAATGCGACTGCACGCAATCCATCTTCATGCTCCTGGAGAAGAACTCCTCCAAGACCGTAGCTCGACGCATCGGCTGAGACTGTCGTCGGCTTCTTTGGGTCGAAGTACGCTAAGGTAGGCGCAGTGGTAAGCATCTCCTTCACCTTCAAAAAGGTTTCTGACTGCTCTGGACCCCATGTCCATGCTGCATCCTTGGACAAGAGTGCGTTCAGCGGTTTCAGGACCGAGGACAGGTGTGGTAAGTACCTTCCAAGATAGTTGACCATGCCCAAGTATCTTCTGAGTTCTGCGACGTCTTCTGGCTGTGACAGACTCTTGATCGCATCAATCTTGGACGCATCTGGATGAACGCCCTGCTCACTGATGACATGGCCAAGAAAGGTAATCTCCCTCTTCTTGTACTCACACTTGCTCTTGTTCAGACGTAGGCCTACTTCCTCAAGCCTCTGGTGGACCTTGGTAAGTAGCACGTCATGCTCCTCCAGCGTCCTGGAGTAACAAACGATGTTGTCAAAGTAGCATATGACTCCATCAATGTCCTGCAGTATTTCCGTCATAACGCGTTGAAAAATCTCTGGAGCAGAGGAGATTCCAAACGGACTGTATTTCTTTCTTCACTTGTTCACGCTGCCTTGACATGGTGATTGCCGTCTCCAAAGTCAGCGCACTCTCTAACTGAAGCTTTTCAGAAATCTCTTTGTCTCTGAGCCCGAGGACCAGTCTATCTCTAATAGTGTCCTTCTTTTCTGTGAAAGCAGCATGCTCTGCTAATTCATACAAAGCATTGACGTACTGTTCAACTGTTTCTCCTTCTTTCTGGTTCCTACTGTGGAAAGTTGCTCTAATGTGGATCACGTTTCTCTGCGGAATGAAATGTTCATCGAACTTTTTCTTGACCTTTTCATAGTCTTTCTTGTCGGCATCACTGATTTCAAACTGTGCAAAAATCTTATCGGCGTCAGCTCCCATTGAGTACAGTAAGCTACTGACCTGAATTTCGCCATCTTCTTTGCTCAACTTCGATGCAAGCCTGAAGCGATTGAATCTTTCCACCCAAGCAGGCCATGCAGACGGATCTTGAAATGCAAATGGCTGCGGCGGTTTGAACATGGTGACACGAGGTAGCAGTTTTCAATCAAGAAACTTAGCTCAGAAAAGTTCGTTGTGCAGCAACTGTCGGTTACCCTGCAATCCCCTGAAGTTCATGAAGATTCTGACACCATATTTTGATGTGCGTCTCGAGTGGTAAAGGCGTGACAGGGAGAATTGGGACAATGGAACAGACACAGCATGTACGTTTGGAGAACCAGCGTGAGCGGCACTATTTATTATTCCTCCGCCAAGCATGCGCAAACAATGAATGGTGAAGGGGAGAGAAAGACAATTCACATCAAGCATCAAGGAACCATCGACTATGCTCCTTAGACCATTATTGGCAGTAACTCGTATGTCTAGCCCGAATACGACACTGGTGTCGTCCGAGCTCTGCATGCTGGGCCACCATTGGCCAGGAACATTTTCTGCTTTCTTATCTTTCCTTTACCCTTCGTTTCTAATTCTGTCTGTACCAGAAGCCACATAATTTATTGAGTTAGTTGACTTGGCACTATTGGGAGAACCCAAGACTCTCTCTCTCTCTCTCTCTCTCTCTCTCTCTCTCTCTCTCTCTCTCTCTCTCTCTCTTGCCGACGCGCCGTAAAACCCAAACTCAAACAAACTCTCTCTCTCTCTCTCTCTCTCTATTTCTTTCTCCCCCCCCCCTCTCTCTCTCCCTCTCTCCTCTCTCTCTCCTTTTTGTATGTTACTAATTGGAGAAAAATAAAACCGCGCCATCTCTGATTTCATGTCATTGTGTTCTCGTCAAATCTCCGATTGGATCGTCCACTGGCACGGGATTTCCCCATTCAGATTGGAATTTTTGTCACGACATCTTGTATGTCTCAGGTTCCAGCGCCTCCATTCGTCTTTCTACACCCTGTGTTCACCAGAAAACTTTCGTCACAGGCAGGACTGGATATCTATATGGACAGTGCATATCCGTACAACGCACACAATTCGATGACTTAGAACACACACCGGAATACATAGTACTGACCTTGTTAATTTGCATAGTTTTTAAAAATATGAATCGACTTAGTAGCAAAACAATCCGACTTCTGCTCGGAGATTGCGTGATCTGCGCTAATAATTATACTTGAGTATACGTCGATCACCAATGGCTACCCCAACCCCTTTTCGCCTGATTAGTCAATCTGTCTACCGCCCATTGATACAAACTGACTACACCCTCACGCCCCCAGGTCCATCTGACTCTTCCATGTGTTGTCACTTTAAATTCGTGAACGCCATACCAAGTTTTGTTTCAGCAAACCTTCACCAGTCGCGCTTTTTGGTAAACATGTTGTACGGATATGCACTGTCCATATCCATACATGTTGTACGGATATACACTTCCATATCTTTTATTACGTCGAAAAGGTATACTGTAGGCACACTTTAACATTGGATTAAAATGCGGCATTAAAATCTGCCGCCTTCAACAACTGGCGGAAAAAGTCTTACCAGAAACACAATGTGGCTTTCGAAGCAAACGATCAACTATTGACATGATATTTGCACTTCGGCAAATCCAAGAAAAATGTAAAGAACAAAACAGGCCACTTATAACATGCTTTGTGGACCTAACAAAGGCTTTCGACACCGTAAGCCGATCTGGCCTGTATGCAGTCCTTAAATCCATAGGCTGTCCACCAACATTGCTAAAACTTATTGCATCCTTCCACACTGACATGAGGGCATGTGTCAACTTTGAAGGCTGCACATCCAATTCATTTGCTGTAAACAGCGGTGTGAAGCAGGGATGTGTTCTTGCTCCTACCTTATTTGGTATATATTTTGCAGCCCTACTCAAGAATGCCTTTGGTCAATGTTCAGGTGGAGTACTTATTAACACCAGAGTGGACGGCTCCATTTTTAATGTTGCCAGACTAAAAGCAAAATCTCGTACAGAGCATATTATGTTACAAGAGCTCCTCTTCGCAGATGATGCTGCAATCGTGGCCCACGATGAAACCACGCTCCAGGCTCTCATCAATAGCCTTGCCAAAGACTGTGACAAATTCATGCTAAAGATCAGTGTCTCAAAAACTGTAGTTTTGACACAAGGCTTGAGAAACCCCAACCCAATCATGCTGAATGGCTCTCCTCTGGAGCAAGTGGGAAAATTCTGCTACCTAGGCTCAACCATCAGTGGTAGCACAGACATAACAACTGAAATAAATGCCAGAATAGGAAAGGCGGCCACAGCTTTTGGCAAACTCTCAAAAAGGGTGTGGAACAATAGCAAGCTGACCATCAAAACAAAGGTACTCGTGTACCAAACTTGCGTCCTAAGCACCCTGCTGTATGGCTCAGAGACATGGACCACCTACTCCAAACATGAAAGATCCCTCAACTCCTTCCACCTGCGCTGCCTACGCAAAATTCTCAAGATCAAGTGGCAAGACAGGATCTCAAATATCGAAGTTCTGAGCCGAGCCAACATTCCATCAACTCAGGCTCTCCTAGGCAAAAAAAGACTGCGGTGGCTTGGACATCTCCACCGTATGGAAAATGATCGCATCCCCAGACAAATTCTCTACGGGGAACTTGCTACTGGCAACCGACCCAGAGGTAGGCCACATCTGCGATTCAAAGACACTTGCAAGGTCACGATGAAAGCATTCAACATCGACCCCAATGAATGGGAGAACCTTGCAAATGATCGAAGCAGATGGAGACAAAAATTGCGCAGTGGCACGCTCGCAATAGACTCCAAGGCAAAAGAAACATACCTGACAAAACGACAGAGGCGGAATGAAAACACTCGCCAAAGTGAACCCAAAAGACTGACCTGCAATCACTGCCATCGCACTCTCGGGTCAAACATTGGTAGAATAAGCCACGAGAGAAGCTGTCAGTCAAAGTGAAAGTGAATATTCTAGCTGCTAAGACCGTCTGTAAAGACGCTAAAGGCCATATCAATTGCGTGGTGGAACTTATCAAGCTGTTTCACAGTTACGATTTATTCTAACTTCTTCTCGCGATGTGGCAGCTGCAAATGTTCAACGTCGACTTTCTCGGCTGTGCAAAAAACGGAGTGGGAACAAACAAGAACTGGCGATAAGGAAACTAAGCTACAGCATAGGGCCTCATGGGGGGGGGGGTGTCTTTTTTTTCTTTCTTACTTTATAAATTCTTTCTGTAACTCATTCAAGTAATATTTGAAGCCAGTGCAGTACTGTTTCTCGGGTAGATAATAATCTATGAGAGAGCTCAAGCCAGCCAATTAATATTAGAATCAAGCAATTTTTGCATTCATTTGAAAGTAATGGATTTCATTCTCTAAATAGACCCATTTTGCGATTAATAATAATAATTTTTTAAAAAGGCAACTGTTGTTTTTTCTTTTATGACCTAAGGCCTTGTTTTGGTAAGCTTTCTCATGAGACCTTCTGATGTAAATTTTCAACAAGAGGCCTCCACGTTTTTGCATAGCTTAGGGTCTCACTAAGCGTACATCCTGCACTGGTCACAGCGCCAAGAAAGCCATTAGAAACTGTCGTTTTTCAGACGCCTCCAGCTGGCTTGGAAACTTACATAATGCGTCATTTCATCTAAATACGGGTCTTTCCCGTCTAGCATTAATGTAGTATTACAGATCTTTCCCGTCTAGCATTAATGTAGTATTACAGATCGTTATGGCAAGCAATAAGGCTGGTGAGTCACAGAAAATGTATGCTAAAAGCTGCTCTAAGGGATGAAACAGGGCGAGGCTGGTGTAGGCACCAGACTGGTGGCTTGCCACTCATAAATTATGCTCCCCACTAGCACTGTAGGCACTGTCCACACTGCAATCAAGCGGGGTGCAGCGGGCAGTGCCTACTGTACTTGTGTGAAGCAGCATTTATGGACGGCGAGCTACCGGCCTGGCACCTGCACCAGCTTTGGTCTGTTTCACCCCTAATTTTTAATGTGTCACAGTGAACATTCTTTGATGTTTCATCCGTCTAATGGTGCAGGAGTAGGACTGAAGTTCTCGAGAAGGAGAGTCTCCATTATACCAATTAGTTACCCCGTTGGTTTCGAGAACTTAGAGATATATTACTGTTGATTTTCTTCAGGCTAAGAATGAAATTTCTTATCAAAGTTTTTGATTCTATTCCACGAAAATGCGTCTTTCTTCGCCGCTCAAAAAATCGTAATTTAATAATATTAAAGACTGACTTTTTTCCAAAGTTGGATGTGTCTGCGTAATTTATCGTGATAAACTGAAGCAGTACAGTATTTGATAAGGTAGTCACAAAGTATTGAGTGAATACATGTTTCCCCTATAGCTCAATTATAGTATGATGCCTCCAAGATGTGTGTTATTACAGCTTTATAACTCAGTATCTGTGCTTTTCTCATGAACAGAAACAATGGACCTTCACTGTCTAGAACAACAACAGTAGCAAAATATCATACGAAATGTTGTCTGTTGAGAGCACAAATCTAGGAAATGAGATTTTTTATGGGATTTTGAGTCACCCAAGACTTGCATAATAATCAAGAGCAAACAGTGATATCATGGAAACCTTAGCTTTGTCTACTCGGTCCATCCAAGGACCAAATAAATATTTATGAAGATTTCATGCTTTCAAAAGCAATTTCAGCATTTGGAAATGCAAACAGGGTCTGAATAGACAATGCAAGAGGGGAAATTCTCTTTCCCATCTAGAGACCTTTCAGTATTCTGTGTAATGCACCCAAGCAGTAGCGTAGCGGGGGCCGGGCCACAGGGGTGGTTGCCTCGAGCGCAAAATTCTCAGGGGCGCAACATTTCAAAACTATCATTATTTCAGCTGCCAATTGTGAAAGATGTTTTTGAAAACTTAAATTAATCAAAACATATCAGAGATCTACAAGGGCCCAATAAGGGTCCTGTGAGAGGCACAGCAATACAGTGGCCCCGATTTACAAGATTTCATTTCATCCATTGAAGGCTTTAAATTTCAACCTTATATCAAATTGATGCACTCACCTTTCAACCAGCTTTGCTTTTTTGCCAGTTTGGCTTATCTTCCTTCTTCTGCATTCTGCCTTTAGGGCTGTCAAAGTGAGGGAACCGTAGCTCGATGCAGATGCCGTTGCAAACAAAAGGGGAAATGAAACCAGAAGTTGTCAATGAAAAGCTTAACCCCTCTTTTGGGAAAAACTACGAATTTTTCATAAGCCCACTTCTACGCGATAACGATTTCCCATTAAGATTTTAATGTAGCTTTCATTTCAACACTGTTATTGAAAAACTGGAACAAGTGCAAACAAGGCGATTTTAAATAATTTTAAGTATGCTTTTTCTTTAGTAACATAGGTACTTTCTTAAACACAATACACGTACTTGGGAGAAGGGCGTATAGAGGGTACAATACTAGATTAATGGAAGGTACTAAAAGTATGCTACAGGTCCACTGATCAAAGGGAACAACACCCGCCTTGCCTTGGGCGATTGCAACTCACACTACGCCACTGCACCCAAGTTATATAAATATGCATAAGAAGACGCTTACTCTGCGTTTGAGACGAGGAACAAATCACAGTGGCTATGGCCCTTTCTAATTGGAGCAGCCAATCATGCGAATTGTGAGATAAGAGTATTTTCCAGTGATGGATGACCCGGCCATGACATCAGGAATAAGAGATGGTAATGTTTGAGGGTTTTGAGATGTGCACGGGCATTTCAGTTGGTATGGAGGGTTATCAGTTGGGTCTTGGTGCACAGACTCTTGGTGCATATACCTTTTTGCCCACAAATTCCTGATGCACCGATCCCTGGTACACAGGCCAGTGTGCACATAATCTTAGTGCACAGTCTATTGTTGACAAACTCTTGGTGCACAACTCCTGATTCGCAGTCTCCTGGTGCATAGCTGCCTAGTGCAGACTCCCGAGTTACCACATGTGGTACATAAAGTACGTAAGTTCCATTCTGGCTAATATTTTAACCCTTCCCCTCTCCTCTTTTTCATTATTATGCTGGGTCTCAACCTCTCTGCTCCTGCAATTCGCCCCCTGTACGAGCTTTCTCCTATTAGAATAGTGAATGTTCGTGATAAAGTCTGATGTTGTTGTTGTTTTTTTGAAAAACTTTGAGTGACATTTGCATTTCATCTGACTATTTCATTAGAAACATGATTTTTATGTAATCTAACAACTTCATTTTCCGAGGGAAAAAAAAGTACATAAAAACCAACCATTCGTATTGAATCATTATCGTTATTGGAAAGCACGTACGTTCTCCAAACCCCCAACCCCCCCCCCCCCCCGTCATCCATATACACTTTTCGTGCAAAGGGGGGAGGGGGCACCCTCCTGCTCCACTCCGAGTGTACGTACTCCATGGATGGCTCCCTCTCTCCACCTCTATGTTTCTGAAATCTTGATCAATAAGAAAAAAGCATAGTGCTCTCAAATACGCCGAACGTAACTGCAATACTTGCATGGTTCACGGTTACATACTCGTATTTCAAAGTGTGAAATCTATTTTCTGCTTGGGCATTACTCAATAATCAATCAGAATTTTTTCGTCTAAAAGTCGATGCCAGATCTTTTAAAGTCTTCGCCTATAGGTAGAATGCGCATATCCACCATCTTGTCTGTCCGGACCCACTTAAGGCGTCGGGAACCAATCGGCGGAGAGTTCACTACAGTAAACAATGACACGTGTGTATACGCACATGGGACACGTTCGGTCAATTCTTTCACTTCCTTTCTCGTGTTTACACGGATGGTAGGGAATCGGAAAATTTTGGATACATCCTTTCCACTCCTGTCACAACAGTCAACTGCAATGCAACCAGCAGGCATTTTAACTGCTTAGACACATCTCGAAGTTACACTCATCAGCTGATCCACCGGCCATCTTGTTTGGCGGAAGTACAAAACAAAAACTCTGTGACGTCATGCGCATTCTACCTATAGGGGCCATAATCTGTCATCAGTGTAAAATAGTACAAGCAGGCCGATGTTTCCTCAATTAACTCGGAAAGCTTTAAGCTGGGTTCTCATGTATACGGAAACGTCAACGGAAACGTCACAGAGCCTTCAAGTAATGAAATAGAATGTTTCTGCACGCCGTTTCCGTACACATGCAAAGACTCTTTCATTTTATCATATGAGGGACTTTTGGCCGTTTTCGTTTCCGTACACATGAGAACCCAGCTTTAGTTACAAGTCTGCTCACGCGTCCTCATATCGAGCGACGTCTTTTCTTTTCCTTCAGACTGTCGAGACTGATTCCCTTCGCCCTGTAGCCCGATCCCACCCCGGGTCAATACTCTGGGAAGGGAAGGAGTGCAAACTATTCTAAGGGTTGGTCTAGAGGCAGAGTACTCGCCTCTCATGCCAAAGGTACCGAGTTCGATCCCCGGTCGGTGCAGGTATTTTGGAATATTTCGGAGGGAAAAGTCTTGTTCCTGATCCTATGATCGAGCACCTAGTCTTCTCGGATAAGGACGAAAAATTGAAAGGGCCAGCGTGCACGTTGCCCATGTTAAAGATACCTTGGCAGTTGAAAAGTCGAGAAGAGCAGGCCGAACAAGGCCGCTGACCGGCCAAAATTTTAAATTTAAAAAAAACAACCCACAGAAACACGAACAAGAAAAATGAAAACCAGAAAAATGAGGTGTAAATGCCAGGAGCAGTGAACCTCCTAACATAAAGACCTAAAATAAGGGGTGCAAACTCCAGATCCCCATACCGTCTTTTCCGAGATCAAATTTGTACACATTACGACTGCAACTACATCTTGGCTTCTCGTCCCTGACCGCCAGCAATAAATCGCCAAGCCGATGCACGCTTTTGCCAGAATTACGGCCAACTTTTCTTTATCTAATTATACGAATCTCGTCGTGATTGACATTCCAGATGTTTAAATTAGCCATTTTTCTTTGATGTTTGATCCGTCCGTTTTTTCCCAATTTGTCAAGCTCATCTTGTTTTTGGGGTTTTTGCCCTGTCACTCAGTCCTGTAACCATCAGTTCATCAGATAATTATGGTCTTTTTTTAAGAAATTAATTCCTCTCACTTTTTATTATAGACCCTTTTCATTTCCGCGTTACGGTAGTTTGCGGGGAGCCGCACGGCTTCGAAAAGCACCGTGTAGGGCAAAAATCTCCACTTGCCTTAGTGATGGCATCTGAATATGTGCACAGTCTAAGCAAAGATGCATTTTTATGCCAGAACCAGCACGTAACCGATTTGTACAGGTGGGTACCCAACAAGAGGATGGCATCGTTCGACTGTTGTCCACCGCTTTCTGCCCTACAAGTGGAGCACGCCGCCATTTTGTTTGCAAATCACGTGATATGGAGGACAGTAGATGAAAAGGGTCTATATATATACACGTATTTCTGATTTCTCCCTCTTTTTCTGTCTCTTCTGTCTCTTTCCCTTTGTCTCTTTCTCCCTTGGCTCCTACTCTCACAGGTCATCACTGGACGTTCTGACAGTTTTGAACCTGAGCCAGCACATCTTTGTTGCGAGAACTTTTAGCAATTTTTACTGCATCATTTTCTTGTCATTCTTCTTCTTTTTTCTTTTAGCCTCTTGATTCCTTGAGGAACATAGGGCCGCAACAACACTTCTCCGACGCACGCGGGTTCGGCAGGTCCTCCCTAGCTCGGTCCATGACATTCCGGCTGCCTCCACCTCAGCATCGACACCCCTGCGCCAAGTCTGTTTTGGTCGACCCACTTTCCGCTTTCCTTGTGGGTTCCAGACCAGAGCCTGCCTGGTGATGTTGGATTCAGGCTTTCGTAACGTGTGGCCGATCCATCCCCATTTCCGTTTCTTTGTCTCAGTTTCAACTGGGGCTTGTCTCATCTTGTCCCGCAGTTCTTCGCTGGGGATGACTTCTGACCACCTGATGTGGAGGATCTTTCTGAGACATCGATTAGTGAATGTCTGGAGCTTTTTTGGTGTTGGTTTTTGTCACTCGCCATGTTTCGGAACCATTCGTTTGTTGCACCTGGTGTCACAGAACGTGTGCTCCTTTGAAATTTTAAATTTTATTTCGTCTTTCGTCGAAAGTTCCCAGGCCGTAATGTTTTGTTCTCCTAAGAGTTTCAGTTCTTCTTTTTGGATTACAGCTAATCTTTGCGAGTGTGCATGCTCAGCTGCTGTGCAGTGGGGTGGAGGTGGGGGGGGGGGGGGCAGGAATGCCGTGCGGTATATATTTAACAACATTTTGGGCGACCTGCGTGAAACAACCAATAACCTTGTCAAGGAGAAAGATACATATATGAGAGAGCGGGGAAAAGAAAGAGACAAAGAGGGAGAGAGAGAACGAGAGGGAGAGAGAAAGAAAGAGGGAGGGGGACAAAGAGAGAGAAGGAATGAGAAAGAGAAGAGAGGGAGAGAGAGAACGAGAGAGAGAGAGAGAGAGAGAGAAAGAGGGAGGAGGAGAGAGGGAGAGAAGGAAAGACAAGAGAGGGAGAGAGAAAGAGACAGTGAAGATACATTGTCTTTTTTTTTTTTCGTCTTGGCCACAAGAAATCTAGAACAACATGAAATTGTTCCGTGCAATGGTAATGGTTTTGCAGCACAGCCTGAGTAAACAGCGGCTGTATACAGCTGGGGTAGGAATGGGGCAATGTGGTTGTCGATAAAATAATCTTTAAAATGGGAAGACGGGAGATCTGAGATCAAGACCGTGGTTTTTGGCTGATGTCCAGATTTGGCATTTAATCCTTGAAAGTGATGGATGGTTTGCATTGTTTGAACAACCTGGCAAAGTTAGCTTGGGTAAAGTCTGGGTTTATGCGATGTCAGTGAAGTCTATTCTGACTTAAAGAGGAACCGCGGGATGAGCAACAAGACTGAAGAGGAATAGACAGGCGGATGAACAGAGATCCAGTTACCAGACTGACGCAAAGGAAAAGGATTCAAAAAGAGGATTTAGAAAAAAAAAACATCAGACAGACTAACAGGCAGATACTCGATAGACACAAAATGAGGATGTCGAGATGAGTTAGTGGCCTTGTCTAGGGCGTCCGGTCCGCACCGCTATTTTATGGAAAATGTCATAGAAAAAAAGTAAAGTACTCTTTGCCTCTGTATACTTGTCTATAGTATCCGTTCTGCTAGGCTCGTCATCGCTATAGAGGCAAAGAGTGGCTAACGTTTTCATAAGTCATAAAAAAAAAAGGCGGAGAGAGCGCATCGGGTGGACAAGGCCTTTAAAACAGGAAACTCAAACAGGATTTCGGGACAAGGATATACATGCAAAGCCGTCTTAACGCATGGGCACACTGGGCAGTTGCTCAGCCCCCTCCCCCCCCCCCCTCAAAGGTTTAGGGGCCTCATGCTTGGAAATTTACATTGTTTATTGAAACATAGCCGGCCACCGCCTATTTGCTTTGCCTAGGAACCCATACTGATGTTAGGACGAGCCTTTATAACATAGAGCCACTGAATAGATGGCACGTGTGGAAAGCACTGGAACCTGACAGCCTGCACAGGCCCACACTGTAGAGATCACGTACGCTTTTGTCAATGTCACTTGCAAATCCAGCGATCGAAATGCCGTTTTCCTGTCAGTGTCACCATGTTCTGGTCGCGAGGGAACACCGTAGGGGACATGTCGGGAAAACGTCTGTCTGATAAATCAAGTCCAGGGAATTTAGCCAGGTGATCTGCCGGTCTGTATTTAGTGCAACTGACACTTCATTTGACAGAGTGGGACCCAGCCGAGAGGAGTACAATGCTAGTTACGCACTGTGCAATGAATTCCGGAAATCTTGCACTGCAATAGTGCCCAAACACTGCAATAGTACCCAAACACTGCAATAGTGCCCAAATACTGCAATAGTACCCAAACACTGCAATGGTGCCCAGACGCTGAAATAGTGTCCAAACACTGCAATAGTGCCCAAACACTGCAATATTTTAGTGCCCAAACACTGCAATAATGCCCAAACACTGCTATAGTGCCAAAACACTGCAATAGTGCCCAAACACTGCAATAGAGCCCAAAAACTGTAATATTACCCTAACACTGCAATAATGCCCAAACACTGCAATAGTGCCCAAACACTGCAATAATGCCCAAACACTAAAAAAAAGTGCCCAAACACTGCAATAGTGCCCAAACACTGCGACAGCGTGCACCATTTGCTTACACAGATTGCTACTTTTATTCTGCAAACATGGCACAGAACTCAGTCCAGGTTTACTGAAACTACAGATCCGTTTGTTATCTATGTCATCTCAGGTTAGTCACCTCATTCGTATTCTATACATGGAAATCTGGAAAATTGGTAAAATCAGACATCTTATTTCAACTGAAACTGCGGCTGTTTTAGTAAATTCTTTTGTACTTTCAAAGCTTGACTATTGCAACTCCCTTTTGGCTGGAATTTCACAAAAAAATATTAGAAAACTCCAAATTGCTCAAAACAATGCAGCGAGACTTGTTTTGAAGAAAAAGAAAAGAGATTCAGCACTGCCACTTCTGCAGAGTTTGCACTGGCTGCCAGTCGAGAAAAGAATAATGTACAAATTGTCATCCATTTGTCACAAATGTGTCAATAATACTGCTCCATCGTACCTAGTTGATTTAACTGATTACTATGTTCCATCTCGTCAACTAAGATCATCATCTGACACCACAAAATTGAAAGTACCTAAAATGAATCTGTCCACTGTAGGAGAAAAGTCCTTTTCATTTCTTGGCCCTACCATCTGGAACACCCTTCCAAAGACAACCAGGGAAATTAATGACATTGGTTCTTTCAAACGCCATCTGAAGACCCATTTCTTTCAGACAAACTAGGCTAGGTGTTTTTCGGCAGCAACAATAGTAAATATTTTTGAATTTCTTTTGTGTATGCGTGTGTGTGTGTGTGTGTAAGAGTTTGTTAAAGCGCCCAGAGCTTGTCATCGACGGGGTTGGGCGCTATATAAATGCAATATATTATATGGCCTTTAGCGTCTTTACAGACGGTCTTAGCAGCTAGAATATTCACTTTCACTTTGACTGACAGCTTCTCTCGTGGCTTATGCTACCAATGTTTGACCCGAGAGTGCGATGGCAGTGATTGCAGGTCAGTCTTTTGGGTTCACTTTGGCGAGTGTTTTCATTCCGCCTCTGTCGTTTTGTCAGGTATGTTTCTTTTGCCTTGGAGTCTATTGCGAGCGTGCCACTGCGCAATTTTTGTCTCCATCTGCTTCGATCATTTGCAAGGTTCTCCCATTCATTGGGGTCGATGTTGAATGCTTTCATCGTGACCTTGCAAGTGTCTTTGAATCGCAGATGTGGCCTACCTCTGGGTCGGTTGCCAGTAGCAAGTTCCCCGTAGAGAATTTGTCTGGGGATGCGATCATTTTCCATACGGTGGAGATGTCCAAGCCACCGCAGTCTTTTTTTGCCTAGGAGAGCCTGAGTTGATGGAATGTTGGCTCGGCTCAGAACTTCGATATTTGAGATCCTGTCTTGCCACTTGATCTTGAGAATTTTGCGTAGGCAGCGCAGGTGGAAGGAGTTGAGGGATCTTTCATGTTTGGAGTAGGTGGTCCATGTCTCTGAGCCATACAGCAGGGTGCTTAGGACGCAAGTTTGGTACACGAGTACCTTTGTTTTGATGGTCAGCTTGCTATTGTTCCACACCCTTTTTGAGAGTTTGCCAAAAGCTGTGGCCGCCTTTCCTATTCTGGCATTTATTTCAGTTGTTATGTCTGTGCTACCACTGATGGTTGAGCCTAGGTAGCAGAATTTTCCCACTTGCTCCAGAGGAGAGCCATTCAGCATGATTGGGTTGGGGTTTCTCAAGCCTTGTGTCAAAACTACAGTTTTTGAGACACTGATCTTTAGCATGAATTTGTCACAGTCTTTGGCAAGGCTATTGATGAGAGCCTGGAGCGTGGTTTCGTCGTGGGCCACGATTGCAGCATCATCTGCGAAGAGGAGCTCTTGTAACATAATATGCTCTGTACGAGATTTTGCTTTTAGTCTGGCAACATTAAAAATGGAGCCGTCCACTCTGGTGTTAATAAGTACTCCACCTGAACATTGACCAAAGGCATTCTTGAGTAGGGCTGCAAAATATATACCAAATAAGGTAGGAGCAAGAACACATCCCTGCTTCACACCGCTGTTTACAGCAAATGAATTGGATGTGCAGCCCTCAAAGTTGACACATGCCCTCATGTCAGTGTGGAAGGATGCAATAAGTTTTAGCAATGTTGGTGGACAGCCTATGGATTTAAGGACTGCATACAGGCCAGATCGGCTTACGGTGTCGAAAGCCTTTGTTAGGTCCACAAAGCATGTTATAAGCGGCCTGTTTTGTTCTTTACATTTTTCTTGGATTTGCCGAAGTGCAAATATCATGTCAATAGTTGATCGTTTGCTTCGAAAGCCACATTGTGTTTCCGGTAAGACTTTTTCCGCCAGTTGTTGAAGGCGGCAGAGGATGACGCGAGCAAAAGCCTTTCCAGTAGTGCTGAGGAGGGATATGCCTCGATAGTTGTTGCAGTCGCCTTTGTCTCCTTTGTTCTTGTAAAGTGTGACAATTTTGGCGTCTCTCATATCATGTGGTATCACGCCTTCTTTCCAACACTGCAGTAACAGATTATACAGGTGTGGTAATAGTGGGCCTTTTAGGTCTTTTAATACCTCTGCAGGAATGTTGTCACTTCCTGTGGCTTTTCCAGCAGACAGGTGGTCGATTGCATTGGAAAGCTCGACTAAGGAAGGTTCAGCGTCAAGTTCGGCCATTATTGGCAGTTTTTGGAGGTGTTCCTCAAAATCTGGTGGAATATTTTTCTCAGTTGAATACAACAGAGAGTAATGCTCTACCCACCTATTCAGTTGTTCATTTTTATCTGTGATGGGTTCACCATTTACAGACTTAAGTGGGGCGCTTTTGGTGATGATTGGCCCAAGAGCTACTTTCATCTGACTAAAGGCGGTTTTCATATCTCCCTTTTCATTTGCCTCTTGTATGCTGTTACACAAGTCTGTCCAGTATTTGTTGGCGCAACGTCTTACCTCCAGCTGAAGTTTAGCTTTTGCATTTTTCAAACAAGTTTTTGTACTCTGATTGCAATTTTTGTTATACTCATTGAAAGCAGATTTCTTTTGCTCAATGAGAGGTAGGAGAATTTCGCTGTTCTGGGCTACCCAGTCGTTGTTTGAAACTTTATGCTGTCCAAAAGACTTGATGGCACAGTCATGAATTTTTTAACTGAGAGTGTTCCATGTTTCATCTACCGAGTCACATTGGGTGACATTATCCATGCTTTCAGCAAATAACTTTTCAAATGACTTTCTATTTGATTCATCTCTGATTGCTGTTACATTGATCTTAGGGATTGAAGGGGCTTTTGATCTGTATATTTTCTTGGCCGAAATTTTGATTTTGCTGACTACCAGTGCATGGTCGGTGTCACAGTCAGCACTGTGGAGGGAACGAGTTATTTTTATACAGCCCAAACTCTTCCTCCTTGAGAGAATAAGATCTAATTGATGCCAATGGCCAGACCTGGGATGGCGCCATGATGTTCTTTGGCATCTCTTTAGGTCAAAGTACGTGTTTGTAACACATAATGAGTTTACGGAGCATAGCTCCAGAAGGCGCTGCCCGTTTTCGTTGATGTTGCCAATGCCGAAGTGCCCAATGCACTTTGGCCATGCGGGGTGATCTGCTCCCACTCGAGCGTTAAAGTCACCCAGAATTAGCAGGCCTTCGGTGAGAGGGATGTTGTGGAGAGTCCTCTGCAATGCCTCGTAGAAAATGTCTTTGGTTTCGTCAGAGGAGGTAAGTGTTGGGGCATAGACACAGATAATGTTGGTAAAACCAGACCGGGTGTTCAGTCTGAGTGTCATGATGCGTTCTGACACTCCAATTGGAGTTGCGATCGAATTGATAAGGGAGTTTTTTACGGCGAAGCCCACGCCGTGGATTCTCGGCTGTTCGCTGCTAAGGCCCTGCCAGAAGAAGGTGTAGTTTTCTTCTTTGACTGACCCGGAGTCGGGAAGTCGAGTTTCTTGAAGGGCAGCGATGTCGATGTTTAGTAGCTGAAGTTCTCGATCAATAATTTGGGATTTCCTGATGGAGTCAATATCAGTGAGATCTTGCTGTTGCAAGCCTGGGCGCATTGTTCTGACGTTCCAGGTACCAAGTTTTAGTATTTTTCTGTTTTTGCCAGGTGCACACTTTACGTCAGCTTTTTGACTTTTGGTCTAGCTCCAACCACCTTATGAAGCAGGCTGACGTGGCGGAACAACACCCAACTGCCTGGGGGCTGCCCAGGTTACGGCGGGCGGTAGTTGATCAATGCAGCTGAAAAGCCGCTCCCACCGACAGAGGGGACCCCTGGCGCTCATCCGTACGCCAAATGGATTGAGCTTATCACCGGTAACTGCCACCTCCCGTGTTGTGCCCATCCGTAACGGATGGCTGGAGTGTCCTCTCCAAATCGGAAATGGGTGGGCTTATAGAGGAGAGACAGACGCTTGCCAAGCCCGAGCAAACGCCTCCTCGTTTTGCTGCCTTGCCTGGGCTATTTTTAAGAGATGGTGCTTTGCCCAGAGGCACCACCCCTCTCTCTGCCATTCTAGTTAAACCCAAGGGAGAGACCAGGTCAATACATTTGGAACTAGTCCGGCTGCAGGAGATGCTGGAAGCCAGTTTGATGCAGTTCTCCCTGACAACCACCTTCGGGTCTCCACTCCTGATTTTCTGTCTGGGTTTACTCCCATAGCCTTTGCTATCATAGCAACACACAAGGCAGTGTGGTATTTGTATTCAGGGTTGCCTTCCCCTAGTCTTCCTCTCTCTCGAGATGACCCACAAGACAGTGGGGGTGACAGTAGCAATATATTATTATTATTATTATTATACAAAGCACAGAACAATTTTGAAGATGAAATCTTATTCCGCAACAGTTAACTACATGTAATAGACATTATCGTTATGTTGATGAATAAATAAGGCGTTAACATGCAGTGCAACGGAGCTGTGATTGTTGTTGTTATTGTTGTTGTTGTTGTTGTTGTGATACTCTTGTTGTGTAAACATTTGCCGAGTAGCAGTCGAAGGACTTTTTTTTTTTTTTTGCTATCTTCTCCAGCCTTAGGGTAGCCACACAAAGACCACCGAATTCGGTCACCGAGGCACTAAGCGCTTTAGGTGAGAAGAATTGCACTATATAAACGGACCGAATCTAGGTGGGCTCTGTGTGCAGTTGTTGAAATTATATAGTGCAATTCTTCTCACCTAAAGCGCCTAGTGGCTCGGTGACCGAATTCGGTGGCCTTTGTGTGGCTACCCTTAGATGAATGAAAGAGATAAATCATGTATCTACGTTGTTGTTTTTTTGTTTGTTCAGTGGATGGGTTTCTCTTGACAATGAACGTGCACTTTCCCCGAATGTCTCAGAATGGCATCGCAATTTCAAAGATATAAATGGAAACCAGCATTAGCAGAAATGAAGACACACTTTAATGAAAGGCGGTTAAGCAGGAAAAGATTTCAAACTACAGCACACAGGAGAGAAGCTTTTTCAGTCAATTGATTTTGATATAATACAGATCTTCCGTACAAATTAACAACACCCACGTACACGTTTGGGGTCGGCATATGGCTTGGTGCAAAGGTTTCTGCAATGTATTGTATACTTTTCAAAATTGTTATAATTTGTCCTGAAAATAAGTATTACTATTAGGTAAAGACAACTTTGTTTCAGCTCTTCATATCTCCCCCCCCCCCCCCCAACCTCTTTTCTTTTTTTTTGTTTGTTTACGCACGCATTTCAATTTCATACGGGTATTTTGATTGGGCTGGGAGTTTGTCAACTCACTCTTCTGTCACTAAAGCTGAGAAGCGATTTACTTTCATAACGAGCCAGTCGCCTTCTTGTCCCTGTCCATATCTGTGGAATTGTTCGTCTTATTTAAGGTCCGGTAGGAGACCAACTTCATCAGGGTCCATTTTGTGTGATGTCCACTGACAGAAGAGGTCCGTCGGGCAGCAATGAAATCAGGGGCGGTGATTTCCGGTGTTTTTTCTGGACAAATCGATTCCTACCGCGTGCTGCCCATTATCTGAAGGCCATGAGTAATTACTTGAGACCTGGAGATCTCAGGGTGGCCCGGCACACACAACTGGCCGAGACACATGCGCGACCGAGCACGTGTTTAATGCCAGAGTGAATCCCGATGTGTGGAGGTTATGGAGGCCGAGAGAGAGGAGTGGGAACATTATTAATCTCTGCAGTCATACAGAAGCGCGGCGTGATCAATGTGGTTTGGGACCATCCATGTATGTGTGCTCGATTTAGGTGATTTTTTTTAATGCCCCCCCCCCAACCCCTGAAGTATACTCTTTTAATACCTTTTGCTTCAACGCCCCCCGCTCTTTTGTACAGGCGAACCTGTGATAAGCTCTTGATGTTTTAAACCATTATTAAGAGGCATTTTGAGCGGACTGTTCCGCTGTTTCACTAAATACTTAATCTATTTTCAACTTAACGTAAACTTAGAACTCGTTTTATGTGTGTGTGTGGGGGGGGGGGGGAGGGGGGGTCCAAGCTTTTTAGTTTACTATCAGAATATAAAAGCGCACTTATGCTTTCCAGGTTACCTCCTCCCCTTCGTATGTTTTTCATAATTATGCTGAAATCAAACTCTGCCCCCCCCCCCCAATCCGAGCGTAAATATATGAATGAGCCCCGTGGGCGTGATTTTTTTTCGTACTACTTATACCAAATGCAGGAGCGTGGCAGCAACAGCTCCAACATATTACGGGGATTTTCGGTGACGTTCAGAGTCATTTTAGGGTTAGGGTTAGGGTAAGGGTGCACAGTCCAGACACTGCAGCATCCATGGCAGTGTTCGGTAGAAGGAGAAATCCCTTAGTCGATGACCTGTGTTTGGGGGTCTGTTGCTGTCCCGCTCCTGAATTTGGTAAAGTGAGTACGAAAAAAAATCACGCGCCCCACCGAGGTCTCAGAAAGGAGACAAGTCACAGTTTTTCAGATTTGCCTGAACCATGCGGCTTATGAGACTCACACTAAACTTGCTGGTACACTGATCCAGACTCACACTTGCACATAGACGCGGTATACACATGCGTAGGTTTATCATATTAAAATGTATATTTCGGAACGGCCACACGGCATTGATACCTCAAACTTTTCACAGTGTGAGATAAAATGTTCACTGTTCCCAACGAAACTCAGATTCGTTGTGTCGAATTCGTGTCGGAAGTTCAGATCTTTCTGAGGCGGACATTCTGAACATAGATTAGAGCATAGCTTACCCTGATATCATACAAGTGTCCTGTTCTTGCCAAAGAAAGAAGAGCGAAGTTTCTGTGTTTGAGGGCCCTATCAGAAGCCTCTGTCCTCTGCCCCACCCAATCTTGTACATGATTTGCATTATATCGTCGGGGATTTTCGTTTCTGTTGTATGAGCAGTTTTGTGTTTGGGAGGAAATGAGGATTGAAAGTTTGAAGAGTTGTGTAAACTCAGGGTTTTGTTCAATACCATTCAGAATCGAGACTTTCATGAAAATGCCCACGAAAAATACACTCACATGACACTTATACATAGTGAAAATAAGAGCGAGAAAACCACTTTCATGACAAAACCTCAAAATCGGCAAAATGTCGCATACACCAATATGACAAATGCCCCTTGATATCTACGTATTTCTCTGGATTTTATTATTACTTTTTTTGTTTTAATCTCTCTGCCATGGCTTGTCGTTCTTGTTTGATTGTTTATTTGTGTGTTTGCTGAAAGGACAGGAGCTGTTTCTATCACCAGCGACCATTATCTCTAACAGCTGATTGAATTACCGGGTTGTGAAATGCACTGTAATGATAGTTGTGATGATAGCAATGAATGCGACAAGAATAACAATGAGGTGTTAAGGCCTTCGTTTCCAACATTGTAGAACTTTCAATCTTCATAGTTAGCAGAATATTTGAGTTTGTCGTGTTCCTCATGCATTTCATTTTATTCTCCTTCTTTCTTTCTCTGCTTTATGATAGGGAAATCTTTTTTCAAGTTCTTTTGTGTAATATTCAGATCTACCATTGCAGTGTTAGAATGCTAGACAATTCTCTGTATAATCTAGTCGCTCTACGCGGGCAATCTCCAATATCGCCGTAGATGAGAAAACAAAGGATAATGAATGCAACATAGGAAACCGACAGACTGTGCATCAGAAATTACCGATTGTTGCTTGCGACCTCCTGAAAAATGGAACAGTAAATTAGAACTGACAACATGTCAAATCGAGGGCCTTGCATTGTGAATTTTCTAAGAGCATTAAAAATGAAGATTCAAAATCCAAGACTCGCTACTTGATATGTTGTCGATTCTAATTCATTGTTCCATTTTTCACGACGACTTAAGCTACAGTGTAAGAGATGCCCATCTATCTTGGTGAATGTTGATGACCCCTCCCCATAAATATTAACGTTCTTGATCATCGGTGAAGTGTGTTGGATATTTCCATCAAGACATTGGGAAGAAAGTCGATGTTTGGCTTTAACATTTTGATTTGGTTAATTTAAATAAGACTGCCAAAATTGCACAGTGCAGCATTTGACTCCGTATAAAAATTTTCCCTCAATTTTAGCACATTCTGGATTTTTACCATTTCTTTTCAAATACCACGGCTTGAAACATGACACTCTTTACTTTTATATCTATTTTAGATGAGAAGTTTGTATTACGGAATAATTTTTGAAGCAAAGCAGCCTGATCAATGTACATGGACGGAAATAGGCAACACAGTGAATCGTGAAATGACGAAATTTCAGTCCGACAGATTCCGGCCTCCGTGATCGAATGAATGATCGGGATATTGATTATTTTACCTGATTTACAACCCTCTGTACTTTATTGTGAGAGTCGCAAAAAGAAAATATAAGGACAGAAAACCGTATTCATATTTAGATCTTTGGAAACTGATATGCCCAGCCACTCTAATAATGGAATGTTTTACGAGCTAGTGACATGCAGCAAAACAATGTTAACTTGATGTCCGTTGACTCGACACATTTCAGAAACTGGTTTGGAATGAGGAATATATCCATGGCTGTCCAATGATCAGGGCCAATCAACAGTGTCTTATCTGGCTCAATTCTGTGTTTTCATTACCTTTTGTACAAACTGTACATAATTTCCTGATCGGAAACATGTCTAATATGATATTGTACACCCGCATTACAGAGGTCAGCATGTCTCTTTAAGAAAAGGTACTATGTACAATAATACAGTCATGTAGATATATAACAGTGTGATATATAATGCAGTTTGGCCCCCGCATGTGCTGACAATATCATTCTGTTACAATAGCCACAGGCAGCCTGACTTCACCACATAATACGCAGCTGCATTGTGAAAATTGACTGTTTATACCAAAGTCCCCAATAAAAGCTGAGGGTCTACATCGCCGTGCGGAAGTCGTTGGCTAAGGGAGAAGATTCCGGGCGGAAGTGTGTCGGATTAACTTTCCCCTAGCTGAACGTGTAGCAGTCAAGCCGAAATCAATGTCTAACGATCTGCTCTATATTTTTGTTTATGTCTAGAAACTTTGGGCGAGAAATTTGAAGCGACTGCATCGTTAGAGTTTAGAGTTTGACAGACAGTTAAGTTGCTGAAAAGCTGAGAGTAGGAAGTTAATGGTGATGATAATGATAATATCTGAATGTCCATCTAGTTGGTTTTTTTTAGTATGCCCGTGTACAGGTAGAATGCGCATATCCACCATCTTGTCTGTCCGGACCCACTTAAGGCGTCGCCAACCAATCGGCGGCGAGTTCACTACTGTAAACAACGACACGTGTGTATACGCACATGGGAGACGTTCGGTCAATTCTTTCACTTCCTTTCTCTTGTTTACACGGATGGTGGGGAATCGGACCAGTTTGGATATATCCTTTCCACCCCTGTCACAACAGTCAACTGCAATGCAACCAGCGGGCATTTTAACTGCTTAGACACATCTCGAAGTTACACTCATCAGCTGATCCACCGGCCATCTTGTTTGGCGGAAATACAAAACAAAAAGTCTGTGACGTCATGCGCATTCTACCTATTGTGTGTGTGATTTATCTTACTACAATGGATCTAAAGGATAAACATGTAAGCACCTAAAGCTTCGCTATTTCGTGACAAAAAATGGCGAAACTTCCTGTACTGTCTCACTTTTTGACGATGAGTTACTTGGACACATTCATTTCGAACAAAAATCAGTATTTGTTTACGATGTTTTTGAGCGGCAAGCACAGAGAGGCGTTTTCGTCGAGTAGAACCAAAAACCATGATCGGAAAGTTTGTCCTTGACCTTTCTTTACATACTGTTGGTCGAAAAGTCAAAATTTGGCAAAAAGAAAAAGCTGTAGCAAACCCTCGAGTAAGAAATAATACCCAAACGAAACAATGAATGCAACGGTGGTCGAAAATCAACGTTATCAAATCTGTGCTGCGTTAACTGGTGGTGTAACAGTAAGTTCTATAAGTCATTGCATCGAATCCAAATGCCATTTTAATGCAGCCTATATCTAGATAATAGATATACAGTTGGGCTTGGTACTTGGAAAATGTATCTTGTCCGGGTCGGTTAGTATGATATAAATATTGTAAAGCGCTTAGAGCGTGGTTGTTAACTGGATGAAGCGTTGTAGAAACGCTATGTATTCTTATGTATTATCTATAAATATTAAATGTGAACTTCCAAGAAGTAGTTCTGCTTACGCAATAATCTATTACTGTTACTATTATGTTTTGGTTTATATGTGCGATAATCTCCCAGAGCTACTGCTGCCTGAATCTCGGAAATATATCACTTAAAAATGACGTGTCTTGATGTTGCTAATTTTTGTATCGTGCGTCATTTGTTTGTTGCCAAATTGCTATTTCGCATGCTTTACAGCGCGGGTGACAAACGATCGTCTGTCTCCTTGTGACGCCGTTACTGGAGAATTATTGGTTCACTCAGGTCCAGGTAATTTATGGGAGAGTTTGTGTATCGCCCTGACCCAGAATGTGCTGTTAACTGGTTGTGGGCATCAGGTCGAAATGGCCTTAGCTGGAGCCCAGTGAGGTTTTGTCTTTCACAATTCTGTTTCTTCTGCTTTGGTGTTATTCCAAAGAGCACCCTGCGAAAATCTGACGCGTAGGATTACCGTCAAGTTTGCACATAGAAATGACATCGTTCCAGCGAAGATCCGCTGGTTACGACATCTCGCCGACGTCGGTTTGGTGTAGAGAACCCGCCTTTACGGTAATCCTACCAGTCCACGGAGCTCTACATCAGATTGAAATAGTGACGCAAGCCGGGGGTGTATATATTATACCAGTGTCTGTTCCTAGCTTTAAGATTTAAGTGTCTGTACAAGGCTGCCATTTTTCAAACACAAAGGTCGATCTGCCCTCGTACAACGAAAGTCTATCATTTTGTATTGCTGTGTTAGTTTTTGTGATGGCGCCAAGTGGATGGAACGAATCATTCATGGAAAGCTTAGCTATCACTATGGGGCAAAGCTTACTTTATTTCGAAATTCTGATTTGGTGAAAAATCTAGTCTCAGTTTTACGAAATGGATTACGTATTCTGTGCAGTTTTAAGAGAAAATAAGTATTAGTAGTGGTGTAGTGCGTAGTTAGTGCTCAGGAAAGCAAAGCGGGAGTGAAAGAAGGAAGAAAGAAAAATGATCAAGATGGGACTAGAACCCGCGGCCTCTGCTACGGCACCCGTCGCCTTGCCAAGAAGAAAACAGATCGCTTAACCGTTCGGCCACTCCGTCTCTCGATGAAAGAGACGATCGTGGCCGAACTGTTTCACGGTGTCTCTTGCTGACTTGAGTATTCGTTCGCTGGGACCCAACCCACTTGCGTCACCCCTCTCCTCCCTGTTCTCTCTTTTTCACCCGCCCGGCATTGGACAATACGAACATCTAGGACAACGAAAACAAGATGTATGCCTCCGAGTTTTATCAAACAGAAGTCAATATAGGTGAGCCTTAGTGCTCTGCCTCCCCCCGAGCTTCTGCTCACCTATATTATATTCTGTACAGGCATGTTGAAAATAACAGATTTTGAAAGGAAAAAAAAAAACGAGTGAAACTTCCACTTAAAAAGTCTCTGTCTCTGAAAATTCTCACCGGTAGAGAAAATGTGGAATAGCCAGGTTAGATCGTGGATGTCGGGGTACACGTGTGAACTATTTCAAGAATAGGACGTAGTATGTTTTGTGTTTCTTAAGGAGCCGACAACGATGCACGTTTGGAGACCTGGCGGGGGTAAGAGTTTGCTGGCCAGACATTTTTGCATTCTCAAAATTGATGAAGCTGTCATGAGATGAAAGTTTTTGACAGATGTACCATTTTTGTAGTTGGTTGTTACCTTTGCATTTCAAACTAAGTGTCACGC
This sequence comes from Onchidella celtica, assembly GCA_963931925.1. Taxonomy (NCBI): domain Eukaryota; kingdom Metazoa; phylum Mollusca; class Gastropoda; order Systellommatophora; family Onchidiidae; genus Onchidella; species Onchidella celtica. Next base: position 61,052,360 of record OZ007572.1, read on the forward strand.
TCATCGTGTATACATTATTTTTCCTCCACCACAGATTTCCGGCAAATTCCGGACGGCATCGGGTAAACCCGGCGAAAAGATCGTCGGTATCGCTAAAGAAGAAAAGGCCACACTGATCATCACCGGCACGAGAGGACTCGGTAAGTTCCGCAGGACGATTCTGGGCAGCGTGAGTGACTACATCGTCCACCACTCTAACGTGCCTGTACTGGTCTGTCGCTGGAAGACAGTGGATTCTTGAAGTGCGGTGGGCGGACCCAGCTAGACGGCTTCAATTATTTACTGACTGTTTTATGTGAAAATCGAATATTTCTTGTATGCCTTTGAATTCAGCTGTGCATTTGATCTGTTGTTATATACGAAACGTGTTGATGACAATATCCTAAACAACAACTGATAAAAATAATGAGTAACATCAGACTAACATTCTGGGTAAGAAATTGTTGAGAGATCGATATCTTGGATTTTATGAAACAAGTATTATGACCCGTTAGGCCGAAAGGGAAAGAAAGTAGTTTAACTGTTATGAGTTGTTGAGTGAAAGAAAATAGAATTGTGGATTACATGTGAGTTTTATCGAGCAGCTCATGATGTAATCACTTTGACCCAAGTTCCGGAGGCTGACGAGAACTGTGCAACGTTTTAACTCGCACAGTACAAAACTAAAATTCAATCAAACCCGAAAAACGGGTCATTAATCCTAAAATAAAAGACAGAGTGAACTCCTCTTAATGTTTAATCCATTTTCTAATGCTGTTCTTGCATCTCATTTTATATTCAATTTCCTTAAAATTGACGAAGCCTTACATTGTGACCTCTATTCAAAGAATGCTTGCAGAGATTTTTGGATGTTCGCATAAAATAATCAGTTGTCAGGCTGTTTCATGTAGTGTTCATAAAACTGAGAGTAAATAAGATGAAATGTTCACATATATACATGTAAAAGGATAAACGTGTGCAAATGCAAATAGAACGTTCTAGTCTCTCTTTCTTCTTTTCTATTTTTTTCTTCTTCAGATGTTCCTTTTGTTTTACATACTGTCACATCTGGTAACAAATGGTACATAATTGTTCCATACAGAGAGAATTTGTGTCCTTAGGTATTACGGCAGTAATACAGCGAGCAGACATAACTGGGAGCTGGGGGCTACTGGCACTTGCACTGGTGGAAGTGAACGCGGGCTCGCTAATGGAAGTCCGAGTATGATGACTAAACAGTCAGCGAAGGTCCAGAGTGAACGCGGGGCCGTCATCTGTGGTTTTTCAGGATGAATGTTACTGAGGTTCTCAAGATGAAAGTAGAGCCGTCATTGGGGTTCTCAGGACGAAAGAAGAAACGTTGATGGGGTTCTCAAGATGAAAGTAGAGCCGTCATTGGGGTTCTCAGGACGAAAGAAGAAACGTTGATGGGGTTCTCAAGATGAAAGTAGAGCCGTCATTTGGGTTTCCAGGATGAAAATAGAGCAGCCAATAGTGTCATCCGGATTAAAGTAGTGTCGTCACTGGATTCTGAGGATGAAATTAGAGACGTCGTTGGAGTTCTCAAGATGAAAGTCAAGCCCTCACTGAGGCTCTCGGGATGAAAGTAGGGCCGTCATTGGTGTTCTCGGGATGAAAGCAAAGCCATCAAGGGACCTCAGAATGAAAGTAGAGCCGCCTGTGGGAATCTCCAGGATGAAAGTAGGCCGTCATTAGGGTTCTCGGAATGAAAGTAGAGCCGCCGCTGGAGTTCTCAGATGAAAGCAGGGCCGTCATTTGGGACTCTCTGAATGAAAGTAAAGTCGTCATTGGGGTTCTCAGAATGAAGGTAGAGCCGCCAGTAGGGCTCTCAGGATGAGAGTAGATCCATCATTGGGGTTCTTAGGACGAACGTAGAGCCGTGATTGGGTTTCCCAGGATGGAAGTGGAGTCGTCACTGGGGTTCTCGGAATGAAAGTAGAGCCATCGGGTGATCGGGGGAGCTTCGAGGGTGACATCACACCTGTCCGTGTCGCTGCGTCGCTGCGACTGTCAGCGCAAGGTCATAATTGTACTTTGGTAGTGGAATCTGTATTGTGTAAGAGTTGATCATTCACAGATACTTGGTCTTGTCACTGCAACTGTTGCTGTGCCCAGCAATTACAGTGGTATAGTTGTACGTTAGTAGTTCATTGCATGTTCTTGATGTCGACAATACACATGAGACTGAATAGTCATTGTTGTGAACATAAGTCTTGATAATTGTGATGAAAACCTTGCTGTGGATAGGTTGCATTTTTTTTTAAAATGGAAAATGGATCCGTTTACCTGGCAGGAATTCCACACACCTCGCAAAGTTTGGCTATTTGAACTCTACAGTTAATTTTCATTTTCATGTATGGCAAGAAAGTAAGAGGGGGGGGGGGGGCTGTATCTTACGTCCTCTTCAGATTTATAGGTCAGTCAGTGACCCCTACCTCACATGTGATATCATTTCAGATCTATGATAATGTATTTTTAGTCTGGTCTTTCTGTGACATCTACACACCTGTAGAAACGTATCGGAGCGCTACATTGATTTCAGTTCTATGACTGATCAGCTGAGCTTGTCACCTGATATTTACGAATCTCCTGCAATTGTGGAAATGCAGAGGGCTAAATTTTTAACTTTTTTTTTTTTTAAGTGTGCAAATTGTCCACGAGGAAGATGGCGTAGACTTCCATGTTATCAGGTTACAGAGACTTGTGGATTTCTCATAGGTAATCAATGCCCAGAGATGTAGCTGTCTGCGATATTTCTGACCATGCCATACGCAAAAAATGCTAGGGTATAAACTGTAAATAGTTATTACGAATGTGTTCAATATATTCCGTCATTCTAATCTATATAATTCATGTGAAAGGGTTTTTGTATTTGAAAGAGACATTATTGCTGTCACCTTTATATGGTGTATTATGTTTAAGACTAAAGACACGATGAATGGAAGAATGACAGAATGCCGTATTATATCCCTTTACAATGTATCAAATCTGAGGTAAGCAAAAAGAATGATAGGAGAAAGAATGTGAGGTAGAAAAACAGCGACTTTGTGTGCGAGAGAGAGACGGACAGACAGCGAGAGAGATAGAGAGAGAGGAGGCGGACGGACGGACGGACGGACTGACGGACGGACAGACAGACAGACAGAGAGATTCAGCGTATACATACAACCTACCAGCGATTGATTTTTCGTCCTTATCCGAGAAGACTAGGTACTCGATTCCCCCCCCCCCAATAGGATCAGGGACTTGAAAATATGAGAAAAATCCCAATTTCCAACATGCCTGCACTGCCCGGGTTTTGAACCCGGGACCTTTGGCATGAGAGGCGAGCACTTTGCCTCTAGACCACCTCCAAAACACGCAGTGGTTTTTGTTTTTCTTTCATTCCTTACCTGGTCATTATCACAACCATTCACTATTCACTATCTAGATCGCTAGAAGTAGAAATTCACTCACATTATGTATGCGCATTTACATCTTTACAGAACGGATGACCTTTGTGTTTGAACTACATGTTACATAACAGATAGGGCTGTGGAAGGAACGGTGGGCTGGAGCGGCAGGAATATTATGAAAATGGGTTTGCGTTGAATGAGAGTGGAATAATTTTTGTATATTTCCAGAATCAGATTTATTCATCACTTGGACAGGACATGACCAGAATGAAATGGGGTGTGCAGGGGGAATAAATCAAAGATATGTTCTTCTCCTCATGAATAGATAACCCATCTATTGCCATCAATTATCAGTTATTGCCGCATTCATTTCGGAAATAGAATCAATACACTGTCTGAAAATTTCATGCATATTCGTAAATTCTCCGCAATTCATGCAGATGACAAGAGGAATTTATTGTCCCCTTTAGCCTCACGTGCGCTCTGTTGTAAATGTGCCTCTCGAGCGACAGCAATTTACAAAACTAAACATGGCAGATGAATAAACATCCATTTGAGAAGTTTATTTCCGGCTTCAGACACACCTTTTCACACGGCATCCCAGTGTGCAAATTACAAACATCTCGTCTTGACAGATAATCTGAGTAATTATAAGGTTGTTGTTTTGTTTTTTTTTGCTTTGCTTTTACCCCCACAAACTTTTCATAATGGCCCATGAGCAAATTCACTCTTAGAATGAGGTCAAACGATTTACATTCTCAGTGAAGCAACATAATCTCTTGCTCGTATTTTTCTTTCATCTGCCAGTTACTATTCTTCTAGAGTGTCCATCTTCCCGTATGTATTTGCTAGTGTAATGAAATAGATATTTGTACATATGTATCATTAAGTTTGGAGTACGCTGTTTTCAAACCATTTTGATGATAGTTAACACATATCAACTCCATTGACACCATGTGTACATGATCTGTAGTGTATGATTGACTGAATGTAAGCCTGCCAAGTGAATCAGTAACGTAGAATCTGTGTCATAATGAAGATCAGATTGCTCATTTGTTAAGTGTATGGTAATCATTAAGTTCGTTTTTTGAGGGTGTCTTTTCATTATTTTGTATTTATTTATATAAAAACTGTTTTCACCAGTCCTCAGCATCCTCGGAATTTTACATAATGCCAGAGTTTCATGGCTTTGTTATGTTTTTCACAGGTGGCGCCTAATTAAAATTTACAGCCTAATTCGAAATGAAATTATAACCAAGTTGTTCTCAATGCTCGTATTTTGTAGGTCAAGCTGAAATATATTGTGCCTGACATGCACCATCATCGTTAGTGGCCGGGAGAGGTCAAGGCCATGTTTTATGATTATCATTAATATTATCATTATTATTATTTCTCATTGTCCATTTGTTATTTTTGGATCAGTGCAATAAACAGTTATCTGTGTCAATCTCTGAGCTCAAAGTTTGTTTTGTTTGCCATCTGAAGCTTGATTGGGTGAATCAGAGAAACTTATTTTGTTCAAGACAGTTCGACTCAGCCCATGTTAGAGTCCATGTTGCTGGAAACACCTTTATCATAATAGAGTTCATAAGAACAAAACTTGTGCCTCAATACCACACGTGTGAACCATTTTCAAAACTTCAGCTCGACCTGTTTTAGTTTTATTCTGGATTTTACCCCCAGACCGTCAAGAATCGAGACTTTTTGCATTTTTTTTTTTTTTTTTGCTCAGATTGAAAGCAAGCTGGAAAATAGCTCCAAAAAACATATAATAATAATAATAATGGATGGCATTTATATAGCGCATGCCACTTAAAATGCTCTGTGCGCTTTACAGAAGCAACATGTCAACCACAGAGCAGAATGGAGCGCCTGCGAAGCGCTCAACACACTACACTGCTTCTTTCTCTCTCCCTGTCTCGCTCACTCTCTCTCTCTATCTCTCTCTATCTCAGAGCAAATTGTAACGCAGCCTGTTAGGCGCAGTTCACAACTCACAACAGTTCACAACTCACAACTCAAATAATATTTGAATATTTTATTAATAATAATATATATTTAATAATGAATAATAAATCTTGTTGTTGCTGGTGTCGGGGTGGGGGGGGGGGATGATATGGATAAATTTTAATCTATTAATTTCAATTTTGCCCGGGCAGCGGCCTGTTCGGCCTGTACGGCCTGCTCTTTACGATTTCCAACTGCCAAGGTATCTTTAACTAACACAACGTGCACACGGGCCCTCCGAATTTGTTGTCCTTATCCGAGAAGACTAGGTACTCGATGAGAATACTAGTTCAAGACAGTTCGACACAGCCCGACACAGATCGACAGATACATTCTTGCTGATTGATACTTGTTTTTTTTTTTTTTATCTTGATACTGGCAAAGGTAAAATTGTAACAGCCGATGTACTAGTATACTAAAATATGAGAAAAATCTCAATTTCCAACATGCCTGCACTGCCCAGGTTTTGAACCCGGGACCTTTGGCATGAGAGGCGAGCACTTTGCCTCTAGACCACCTCCAAAACACGCAGTAGTTTTTGTTTTTCTTTCATTCCTTACCTGGTCATTATCACAACCATTCACTATCACAATGTTGATACCTGGTGATTAGTGCGAGTGTTGGCTCGCCAAAAATTAACGCTATTCATATCTATAAGTCAAACCCTCATCTTGCAACGGTCATTTAAAAAACACAGACATATAAAAGATACAAAAGGTAGTGACTGGCACTTTGACTTGAAATTTTACCTTTGCCAGTATCAAGATTAAAAAAATAAAAAAAAACAAGTATCAATCAGCAAGAATGTATCTGTCGATCTGTCCATCCGTTTTGGTGAATTTCGTGGATGGCCTCGGCCAAAGTGGCATCTAAATTAACTAAACTATACTGATTCCTTTCGGTCTGAAGAGGCGTCTTGTGTCTTTCGCCTTTGGTAGAACGAGACAGTTACAAGTAATACATAATTTTTTTATTTTTTTTTAAAGGCATGTTACATGCAATATAAAGTAATAAATATGGCACGTTCTGAGTCCAGCAAACACACCTGCAGAGATTATTTCACCTAGATGGCGATGAATGTCACAATGAATGAATTCTGGTGACTTAATTATTATTTGGCAGAAGTAAGAACCATAAGGAACGAGCCTTTACTTGCGCTGACTTCATACCCACAAGTGGAATAGTTACGCTAGTTGACCTGACCCGAAGCCTCACCCTATGTCGAGGATTGGTAAAAACAGCATAGGATCTAAAGGGGCAGAGAATAATAATAATAATAATAATAATAAGTACATTTATATAGCGCTTTATGCCTAGACCTCAAAGCGCTTTACAAACGCATTCACTCCCACATTCTAATTGTACATAATATGCACACAATCTCACTCAAGCACATGCACAGATTCCTAATGCTATAGAAGTTAGTTTGACAAATATTTCTTAAAAAGGTAAGTCTTGAGGTGTTTTTTGAATATTGCAAAACTGCATGCAGACCTCAATGAAAATGGCAATGAATTCCAAACAGATGGTCCGACAATACTAAAAGCTCTGTCACCATATCTCTTAAGTTTGGATCTTGGTACCTCTAAAAATTTTGAATTTTGTGACCTAAGATCTCTCGTAGGTGCATAGGGACAGAGTAGTTCTTTTAAATAAAAAGGTTCTGAGGTTTGAAGTGCATTAAAACATAAAACCGCAATTTTGTATTCAATCCTGGCTTTAACAGGTAGCCAGTGGAGAGTTTGTAGCATTTCTGTTGCACTTTCTGATTTAGACTTGCCGAGAACCAGACGAGCAGCGTAATTTTGTACTTTTTGAAGTTTTCGAATATTTTCATCAGACAGGCCCGCTAGCAGTGAGTTGCAATAGTCTAAACGAGACAAAACCAAAGAAATTACCAGTGTCTTTATTGATTCTTTGTTTAAAACAGACTTCATTTGAGAGATCTTTCGAATTTCATAGAACATTGACCTGATCATAGAGTTTATTTGATGTTCCATGGACAAGGTGCAGTCAAGAATAACACCCAAATTTTTGGCTCTATCTACAAAGTTGACAACTGCACCTGCAATATTGATGTTTTCTATTTCGACTTTATTCAGTCTGGAATCAGTGGAGCACAGCAATACCTCAGTTTTGTCATTATTTAATTTGAGTTTGTTGGTATACATCCATGATTGTACAGATTCATAACAGTTTTGCAAATTAGAGACAAGGGATGAAAAGGCAGATAGACGAGTAGATTGATACAGCTGAGAATCATCAGCATAAAAGTGATAATGAATATCATGTTGCCTAAAAACAGCTGCTAAAGGTAAAGTGTACAACGTGTATAGAATAGGGCCTAAAACAGACCCTTGGGGTACGCCGAATTTCAAGTGAAATTGGCTGGAACACTTTCCTTGAACAATCACTGATTGTAATCTTTCAGTGAGATACGATTTAAACCACAATAAAACATTTCCAGTTAATCCAAAGTTTTTGGCTAATCTTTTGAGAAGGATGGAATGGTCAATAGTGACAAATGCAGCGGACATGTCCAGAAATGTTAAAATAGAAACATTACCATCATCTATTGACCTAAGTACATCATTTGTAATTCTTAAAAGTGCTGTTTCGGTGCTATGATTCTCCCTGTATGCTGACTCAAAAGGCTCAATTAGCTCATTCTTATTTAGGTGTTCTTTAAGTTGTGCTAACACAACCTTCTCCAAAATTTTTGAGATGAAAGGTAAGTTTGACACAGGGCGATAATTTTTCATTTCCTCTGGATCTAGACTTTGCTTTTTTAACAGTGGACACACAACAGATTTCCAAGTTAGAATTGTCCAAGGCGTCTAACAGTCCGTAGACCCCTGAAAATGCAGTCACTTTGATTACATGGATTGTAAACAGAATGTTTAAAAAATAATAAATATTAATAAAAAATATTTGTTAGTAATAGTTCTTCAATAAAGGGAAACAACCCGTGAAAAGGACATGGACGCGGGGCAATCACTTAGCTCCCCTTAAAAAACAACCCCTTCCTTCTTCCTGGCAATCTCTGGCGCCGACCACATGAGACCAGGCAGACGAGAGCAGAATATGTGGCAAAATCAAGAAGACAGAAATCGAGAAGAAGAAATTAAGAACAGAGGATCAACAGCATTCGGCTGAGGCCCCCTCGAAGCAAACAAACTTCAGTCCCTTAGGTTGGTTAACCACTGTTTTGTCTCTTCCTCCAGTCCAGAGCGAGTGCGTTGTGTGATGAATGATTAGCTCTGTCTATGGCTAGGTCTCTTCCCACCCCCACGGGAGACATAGCATTATTCTGACAGTAAGAGCAGTTTTACCTCCCTCTCACGAACTGTGTGGAAAACAATAGCAGAAACAGCAACCCAACTATCCTCATCTAGGCCCACTCTAAAGTGCAATCCTCTGAAGAACACATCTTGTTAGATAGACAGTTTAACCGTCCCCCCCCCCCCCCAAAAAAAAAAAAGTCAACAGTCATTTTTGTTCACACCGACAGGACAAGCACTCTATCGAACTACATTTACGTACGATGTAAACACTGAATTAACCCTCAACAATGAAATTTAATATATAGGTAAAACCACTGAATTTCAAAGGGCAATGCTTAATTTGCGTCATCAGTTTTTGCGTTTATTTTCCTTGCAAATGTAGACCGGAAGTAGTTGGTTGGACAGGAAGTTGTGGTTGGCTTGCCAAACAAATACCGTGTTGAGACTTGAGGCAAGGAAGGACCATGCACTTAATACCATTAAGCCGATTAAGAACGATTTAAGCAATTGTCATTCGCAGTAGTCTTTTTCCTGACATCTCAGACAAGTCGACGACGGTCATACTGACCCCAGACATTCAGTATGAATTCAGGGTATGATTTAAATTTTGAGTGTGTTTCTCCACTGTCTCTAGCAACATGCTTGTTTCAGTCTTCATGAAGAATAGGCAGGCCAGTATTTACTAATTTAGTCAGTTATCCAATAGATATTGCCGATGTAGATCTACTAGTATCTCACTGTGAAGAGAGATCTTCTGTCAGTTCGATCTGCAACAATTCTGTGCTGCATTATTAAATATTAGGGCCAGTGATGATAGTCTAGACTTTTCCTGTGGTTTTTATAACAAGAGTAGGGCCTAGCCTACACTGAGTCTAAGGCGTCAAGGGAAGTGTCAGTTTAGCCTCCTAGGACTAGGTTTACAAGATAAAGAGTCTAAATCTAGATCTAGCACTTGCATGAACATTACCCACCCCCACCGGTTTTTTTTTCATTGGTTTTTATTAAATTCTGGAAGTGAGATTTGTGTTGTCTTGTTGTAAGTGTAGGTCGCTACAAGTTCAATCAGCATTCAGTTCAGACTTGTAGCTGCTTATATATTGTTTGATACAACAACATAAATTTGACTTAAATATAGGAACTTGTAATCGGGTCACCCAAGGAGGTGGGCAAGATGCTGATGAACAAGTGCAGTAAGTTCAAAATCGGCCTTGGCCGAGCATCATTCTGCACTGAAAGATGGTTTTGCCTAGAGCAAATTCGTTCGGATTAGGCGCATATAAATTATCTCCATTATTATTACTACTGTAACTGCCCCATTCTTCGAATGGTAAAAAACAAAGCTCACCACTCCAGACCGAAAGGAATCAGCACAAAGACATTGATGTCGAGACACTTTGGGTCATCCACATAAAATCGGCGATCAATAGATAGATAGGATAGTATTACAGTAGTTCACAGTGCACAGTAGTGCGCACCGAGCATTTTTCATGGGCTCTTGTGTTCGTAAAAAATGATCTAAATATTTACGCACAGTTTTCTTGGTATGAATGAATGGCACTCACCTCATCTGTATTAACACTATACTTGGTATCACTATCAAAGTTTTCTTGGCGTGGCTGGATCGTGAACTCTAGTTTACATTTCCGGTAAGAGGCGGAAATGACGAAATTGACGGAAGTACATTATCACGTCGTATTCGCAATCATGAATTGATAACTAATAATTATAACTGAATTTCTGGGAAAAGTAAAGAGTTTCGGGAAAAAATGAGCTCGACACGTACAGGCTTAATAAATTTTACATACATGTGCCAAGTTTCATTTCTCTATGTTGCGTAGTAAAAAAGCCTTTGCGGTCGCAAAGTTGGGCCCAAGCTCCATTATTATATGATTATTATTATTTTACCAATCTTCTTTGTTTTCCAAGATCAGCTTTCCTGAAAATTATGTGGATAAAAAATGATGAAGCTCTTCAGTTGTTGAAATGGTTAATTTTGATAGATTGGCAGTGGTTAGTGGTTAATCTTTTGCAAAGTAATTTAGTTAGACTTGAAAAGTAGGCTGCACAGTTAACAGTATAATGCTCTATTCTCTGGTTTGAACTGATAAAAATTACACCATGGTCACTGATGATACTTGATAATTTTGCACAATCTTATAGTTATTACTTGTAACATTTACAGTAGGCCTACATTTATATTCACAAGGATGAAGTGCAAGATATTCTGCTAAAATTTCATGAAATGCAAATTGCTTTTAATCTGAGATCCACAGAATATTAAATAACTTCTCATGCCAATAATTTTCCATACACTGATATATACTCTTGTACTTTGAAGGTAACCTTTCTTTTGAGAAGTAGAAGTTTAGTTTGTTTACTGGATTATAATTATATTTTTCAAAATTTTTTTTTCTTCACTGTTAAACAGTCCATCAGGAGCAATTCAGTTTCAGATCAACAAAAATACTGGAGGCCCAGGGATATTTTGGCAGAAAGGTTGGTTTATTTAGGCCCGTTGTTAATTCTGCATGTAGTGAATTGTACCGGTGCATAATTAACCTTTTTTACTTTATAAAAGGTAACATTTAACTTTGTAAGAAAATTTATGTATATCTTGTTACTGTCTTTTACAATAGTCTGAGATACATGTTTTATAAATTATTTTAAAATGTTTAACATTTTGACAGCATCTTAATTCTTATATTACCCACCACTGCCATGCACTTTTATCTTTACCCCTTCAACTTATTTTGGTACAGTCCTGTCATAGATGTGAATTAGATAAACAACAAATGCACATGGGTTTATCGGACCATCATTAAATTTCTTTAGAGCCAGTTTAGATTGTTGCTTCTTTACAGTCATGTTTGTATTGCACTCACTGTTTAGAGCATTAAAAAGACAAAGGTTGATTCAGAAATGTCAAGAGCATTTATTGACGTTCTTGTTTTTTTAATTTCAGACAAACTTAAAAATGAGCCAAGGAAGGTAAGGCTTCACTCTGTACATTGTGGGGTATTTGCCATATAGTTGTATGCTACATTTTGCTAATTTTGAGGTTTTGTCATGAAAATGGTTCTCTCACTCTTAATTTCATTATGTATAAATGTCAATTCTATTCGCTTAAAAACTTTTCGAGGCATGTGTTTGTGACGTAATGTTGTCCTCTGATTTCACTCCTTCAAAGTTTTGATCCTCAGTTTCTCGAAAAGACAAAAATGTACTTACAATAGTATGGAAAATACTTAGCGATATTTATTCATGGAATTGTTTTTGTCGGAATATTGTAGATGAGATCCTGTCCATTCAGTTGTGTGATCTCCTCGCAGTTGGAAATAAATCAAGATTTTATGGGCAATAACTTGAGACGGTTGTTTATGTCTGAATGGTAGGATTGTTTTCAAGGTAGGGGTTTCTGTAAAAGTTGACTTTTCAGATCCTTCTAGCATGCAGGTATTTGACTTCTCGAACCTTTTTTCTGTATTGTATCTTTCTAAACCTTTTCTTTATATTGTACTGTTTTTTGCAAAGACAGATTATTTACTCTGACTTTTTCCTCCACCCAGTTTGGCTACAAGTCCAAGCAATTACGCCATCCAATCAGGAAACCAGATGAAGAAGCAGTTCTCATAGAGATGGAGAATGCCAAGGAGGAGGAGAAGAAGAAATTCAACAAAAGTAACAAAGATTTCATCCGCAAAAATCGGAACAGGTATTACAGGAATCAAAAAGCCACGTTCAGTTGTATCTGTGAAAGGAGATTACAAAGTCAAGCTCTGTTAAATATACCTAATTGGATTATTGCTTTTAGTTAATGAAAGAGCAGATAGTGTGTTCTTGTCTTTCTACTGAATATTTGAGTTTTGTGATTGTTATAAACTCAAATAATGGCATTATTTTGCTTTCCTGGTGAGAAAGATAACCTCAAAATGTATGAAAATAAATGTGTTAACTTTAGACGTGATTTTCTCCTTTTATAATATCCGTGTGTTTTGTACCTTTACAATATCATAACTTTGGCTCTAATGAAGATGTTTTAAAATTTTAAAAGCAAAATGCTCTGCAAAACCTCTGCTACAAAATGGTGCAAATAACTCCAATTGTGAAATTTTCGCATAGTGATTGGTTTTCCCAGACTGCCTCACATATTTATCAATCTGAAACTCTCCTAGATATTTTTAAAGAAGAAAGCCCTTTGTGAAGGCATTAAATATTCTCCTTTAATTATAAACACCCAGTTTTTCACTCACCTGCAAGTGAAATGTTTGCAGTCCACATGATTTGTTTTCTTAGTGATGGTACTGAAGTAATTTCTTTTATTTGAAATCCTCATTCATTTGATTAACTCAGTCGTTATCGGGACTGTAAATAATGAAGCAGATAAAACTATTTCGGGACATTTCAGATTCCACGCAAAAGAACACGACCAGCCACCCCCACCAGGCACCACACAGATCAAGCCAGGCACTGTGACCTTGACTCAGGAACAGCTGGTAGCACTGCTGGCATCTCTCGGCAAAACTGCTGACAAGGGTGGGAAGGAAAATCCACTGAAGATTAGCATAGGTGGGGGCATGCAATGGATGGTCCACCATAGAGATCTATCATAGGACATAATTTCATTAGTTTGAGACTTTCAAATTTTTATCTATGTTGGGAGATTTTGAGAATGAACTGTGAGATGTGTTTCAAATACATTACAAACAAATGAATTCTGCTTATTCTTGGTGATAAAATTTATTCCGTGTTTTCTTGATTTTGTTAGAAGGCTATTGTGCTCTTATAATTTAAAACCTATAAATGTCCAGTAAATTGTCCAAGACTTTTGAATATTTACAAGTCCAGCTTTTCTCAGTCGTATAACATTTCAGATAAGACTTCATTAACTATATATATATAGCTATAGGAATTCCATTTCTTGGTACTGACAGTGGGTACAATCAGAGATTGTTTATCTTTATTGCCTTCTATGAATTGATTTTTTCATGGTGTAATAGTATCAATGATTGTGGGCTGTCATAAAATTTCTAACTCTTTGGTCTTCCTCCCGATATCTCGTCACTATCCCACACTATGTCCACAGATGCCAAAACCAATAAGATTGAAGTGGAAAAGTATGAAAGCGATGATAGTGGAGAGGATGTTGACATTGACAGATACAACTCCAAACCCAGGGGCCGGAGTGGTAAAGTAAATGATGATGATGATGATTCAGATGCTGGCATTGGTGCTTTCCTAAATGGATCAGCCGGTGATAGAAAGAAAAAGTCCCAAAAATCCAGAGAGGATGACAGGAAGACAAGAAATAGGTAAATTATTCCATCTACACTCTGAATTAGTCTGAACTTAAAATCTGGTATCTTATTCCTTGCTGCTGGAGAAAAGCTACCTGCAAGCAGTTAAACTGCTCCCTGAGAAATAACAATAGCCATTGATATAAGATTAAGGCATGCCGTATAAGGATTAGTGCTGTGAGATAAATCTAAGTGTCCTCACAGATCATTTCATATGTACACATTTTTTTTTTTAAAAGGCTATGATGGAATCTTAGTAGAGAGTCGGTCAGATGTGGTAAAGCATGGCAGTTCTTTGTCTGTCTAGTAATGTTTCATAGCCTATTGGCATGTACAATGAGTGATATGTGATCATAGACGGGAATTGTCCTTCCCAAATTTTTGTCCACCCTCAGCCTGTGTATGTTCTTGTATTATCATGCATTCTTATAAGTGCAGAGTATGTAAGTTTACAGCTAGGTACAGGCTCATCCAGTAGTTTTGTTCCATTTTCAGCCCTATTAAGATTTTTCAGCTCCCGTCCATGGTGAAAATGTGAATTTGTTTAGTTTTCATAATCAGTCATTTTTATTGATCTGCTGTACCTTCATACCTGTTTTGTATCTGATAAGGCGAAAGAATGGGGAAGAAAGAGTATCGAGAGATGAGCCACGCCCACAAAAATCTAATTTAGAGCCAGCCCAGGTCACACTCAAGCCAGACCCACCAGCACCCACCCGATTGTCATGGGATAACGCCAAGAAGGAGGCCGGGGTGGCGCACGTACCTGACACAGTGCCCTGGAAACATCTGACTGTCGGGGAGAGGAAAAGGTTGCAGTGGGCAAGAGAGAAAGGTCTGTATTTATGGCTCTGTTTATGTGTTGGAACCATCCCATAGTCAGGGACGCATACTTCACCTTTTCCACGGAATTCCGTTGTCGGCCTCCTTTTGTGTCAAATTTGAATAGATAATTTAACTAAAACAAATATATCAGCTGTATTTTCTGTCTTTACATTTGTCACATTGATTACTGGTTTTGATTTAACTGAGTCCGATGAAATTTCCTCCTTTTTTGAAAATTTCAATGGGAGTTTCTCTTTTTTTTTAGATTGTACAATGGACATAAATCGTAAAATTTTTAGTAATTCCTTCAAACTTGATACAGACTGGTGTTTTACTATGCTTTCTTTGGATGCAAAACATCAAAAGAATTTATTTAACTCTTCAGATTGTTGATAATGAATGTAAATTAAATGTTGGTTATATATTGTGACTGATATCACATGAACACCTGTACATCCTCCTTTCCATCATTGCATAATGAATGGAATTGGTGGAAAGCTATTTGTTAAGAGTGATCATGTCAAAGGTGCGGAAGTTGATATTTTCAGAGACAAAATGTCATGTTTTGAATATTTCTTTGAAACGTCACTCGTGTTTCAGCTGAGGTGGAGGAAGAGTATAATCCTTGGGGCCGACCCGGGGCAGGGGCTCCCGTCCGTAAAGGGGAAGAGAACAACACTCCCAGTGCAGCAGCGCCACCTAGCAATGCAGGGAACAACCAGCACTGGATGCAGAATACAACCAGGTCAAACGCTGCTAGTGAGGCAAACAGGAAAAAAGTGAGTCACTTCTGCTTCAGACTTTCACCTGAAAATGTTGTTCTATTAGTATACTTGTTTTGTAGATGTTATCATGTACATTTTCAGTTTCCGTAGGAGACAGGGATTATATTTTGTATTCAGGGATGTAAGTTTGCTGATGTTCTTCAGTTTTTCCAATTTTTTGGCCTCCGTATTGCAAATAATTTCGTCCCAATATATGTTTATCTGATTCATTGCAGTCATGTTAGGCAACAATTTCACATATATGTAGGTTGTTTGTGTTCAGGATTTTGATATTTTTCACAGAAAGGCCATTTATAGCCTTGCGTATTATATACAGAATACAATATTAAAGATTATTGGAATGCTTAAATGACTTTTGTGAGTCAAGCTGACATTGGTGTAGGTCAAACTTTTATCAAGGATGATTCAGAAAATCTTTCATATCAACCAGGACAAGTTTAAGTGTGACTTAATGAAATAAGTTTACGGAAGTTCAGTTTCCACACCTGCCAGTTACAATTCTTTTGTAAGGCAAGTCAAAATTGATGGTGTCCGAATAGATAATGTTAATTTTCAACATTGCTTGAGAGAATGGGACTTCGTACAAACACCTTTAGTTTTTATAGAAAAAAGTCACATGGAAGATTGTACCATGTTGTTTTCTTGAAATGTCAGTGTCGGACGGATACACAATAGAAATTTGTAATATTGTTAGGGTCATTGAAGGACTTGACAGTGGTAAATGTTTATACTGATCAGTATAAAGGTGCATCGTGAGATGGGGTTACCTGCATGAGAAAGACATGACAAAAAGTGACCACAAATAGGAGTTTTCACAGTTAGGTGTGTTTGAGTCTGTTGTGTAAACATAAATAAAGAGTTTGCCAGACAAATTCTCACCACAGCTGAAATGCATCTGTTCTGGCTGGACCAACGGGGCTTGAAATGTCAGTTTGAGTTGAAATTTTAAGTTGCATGGAATGCTGGGAAGTAAGATAGATGTAGACCAAATCACTGTCTTTGTGGAGATATAAATTAAATCACTGTCTTGCGGTGGTGGACCTGATGGAACCCTGAAGCTTGAACTGGTATGAGGTGCCTTCGCAACCAGCAACAATAGGGCAAGATCTAAAATTCACTTATTGAAAAAAAGATTCTTCAGGGTCCATTAGGGGCTCAAAGCTTAAGCTTCGTCAGTTTCATAGTACAGCTGCTACTGCTGTCTTGGGATAGATTTCTTCCTGTGGGGGGGTAAATGCATTGTGTTTTTGGCACTTTTTGTCATGATGATTCTTTCCTTGGGGTGCATGAAAGCTTGACTAATGTGCTATACTTTAACAGCATGGGAAATACTCCGGCAGCTTCTTAACAAGGTGATGGCATACTTTGGAAATCAAGGAATTATAAGCTTTTGCAAAAGGGCGTTACGCATATATATTTAAGTCCTTTGCTTTCCAAATATGATAGAGATCAGAAAAATACATGTCATAATTCTCATGATGAGTATCATAAATATGCTCTGATAATATTCAGCAGCTTATTTGAGATCTTGCCATGAGTTTTTTCTGTTTCATATTTGACATTAGGTAATACAGCGAGAGACTTCAGTTCTTATATATATATATATATCAAAAACATTTTTTTATATGTAATAGCATAGCAGTTGTCCTGTTTAACATCACTGCTTCTCAACATTTATTGTCATGTATTCTGTAGATAAGTATCCAAAATGTTGCTGCATATCAGGGAATTAGATAAACTTTATTGACAGTGAATGTAGAAGTTATTTATGTAACCCAAGGGTTGACAGTGTCCTAGAGCTCAGTCATTAAGAGCCTATTCATTCTGTAGACAAGTATCCAAAATGTTGCTACAAATCAGGGATTTAGATAAACCTTATTTACAATGAATGTAGGATTTGTTTATCTAACCCAAGGACTGACAGTGCCCTACTAGAGCTCAGTCATGCAGGACTTCTGGTCTGTTAAGCCTGTCTTCCCATAGGGAGGGGCATGGAATACCCACATATTTCTATTATCGTCATTTATCAGGCTTTAAAACTGTAACCATAGCAATGTTTATGTTGTCACTGTCCTGTAGGGGCTTTGAAATTTGCATTTTGTATTTGTTTGGTTTTTTTGTTTTCTTTTTCTGTGCTTGCACCCTCACCCGGAACAGGAGGAGCTAGCTCTGGAAATTATACAACTTCAGAAAGAAATCAGAGATGCAGAACGGAGGAAGGAAGAGAGAGAGGAAAAAAGAGAAAGTGCCGTGAAGGAGAGCAGGAGAGAAAAGGAAAGTGAGAAGCAAGATGAGGAGGCAGAAAAACGAGGGAGAGGGAGGGAGAGAAAGAAAAGAGGTCAGAGGGAGGCAGAGGAGAGAAGGAGAGAGGAAGACAAAGATCAACAAGCAGAAGAACAGGTACAAATTGTTATTGTGAAAAAGAAAAGAGACAAACAAACGAAAAAAGAGACAGAGGAGGCAGAGAGGGATGAACATGTGGAGGGGGGAGATGGGGAGAGAAAAGGGAAAAGTAGGAAAGAGTCTGGCAGAGATGGCGCTGACTCAGAGGCTGGTGGTAGGACCAGAGACAACTCCGGCAGCCAAGAAAGGAAGACCCAGGCGGTTGAAAGAAACCAGGTTCCTGTGCCAACAATTGAGGTCACCAGTTCTTTAGCTGCGTCCACTAGGGTTAACAGGGTTGGTCACTCTGTTCTGGTCTATCTGTGTGAAGTAGCTTCCCGCTCGTACACTCACACACTTGCGTATCTTTAGCAGACCTGTCCATTAGTCTGACTTAACTGCTGCTGGCCACCGGTCAGCTGCTGTCTGTGTGGGGTAGCTTCTTGCTCGTACTCACACTCCTAAACATGTGTAAAGTAAACCCTTCCATCAGTGCAGCTTATCTATACTTGGTCACCATTCAGCTGTTTTCTGTGTGGAGTGACATCCGTAATGTCTATAACATACCCACCCATTAGTATATAATAACTTACCTTGATTTGGTTACCATTCAGCTGTTTTCTGTGTCGAATGTCTTCCCTACTAAAACAAACCCGACAATTAGTATAACTTACCTGGAGTTTTTGGTCACCATTCTGCCGTTTTCTGAGTGGAGTAACTTCCCTTATAATGTCTATAACATACTTGCCCATTAGTGTAACTTTCCTTGAGTTGGTCACCAGTTCACCCGTTGTGCTTGTGAAGTAACTTCCGTGTGTGTCAAAAACAAACCTGCCCATAGGTATACCTTATCTGTAGTTGGTCACCATTCAGCTATTTTGTATGTGGGGTAACTTCCCAAATGTCTAAAACAAACCTGTCCATTAACCCTTTCAATGCCAGCTCAGTAAACTAAGACTACCGTTGTGTCCAGATGACAGTAAGCAACATTTGCTTGCTGATTAATTACATTACAAACAGGTAGTGCTATTTTAATGAAAGATTTTCTGCACGAAACGGTGGCAAATAATGATATTTTACACGCTATTGAAAATTATTGCAAAATCATTGTTTTAAGGCACTGGCAGTGAAAGAGTTAATGTAACCTATCTATACTTGGTCACCATTTTGCAATTTTCTGTGCGGAGTGACTTCCCTAATGTCTATAACAAACCTATCCATTAGTATAACTTACCTGGAGTTGGTCACTATTCAGCTGTTTCCTGTGTGGAGTAGCTTTTCCCTTGTATTTCTTATATCTTTGCAGTCACTATTCAGCTGTTTCCTGTGTGGAGTAGCTTTTCCCTTGTATTTCTTATATCTTTGCTCCTCTGGTATTGTGACAGAGATTACCTTTGCTATACAGCCATCTCTATCACTATGTTAGTAGAGTGACAATAGGTGTATAGCAAGCCCCTCCATCAGTGTAGTGTAAACATTGGTTGCTGTTCAACTATTAGGGAAGTGATTCAGTAGTGACAGTTTCCAAGTGAAGCCAACAGCGAACATACTAAGCTGTGTTCACTGTTCAGCTTTATTTGTTCACTTGGCACTTGGAAACAGCTTCTATTGATGTAGTTCCATTTATTATGTAGAATAGCACCCCTGTCTTTGACTTTGCAGTATTAGGTAATGTTTGAAAACATTCGTAAGACATTGCCAGAGGCATTGATTATATCCACATTCCTGAAAAGAATAGTCTAACAGATGCCATTAAACCCTGTGTCAATATCATATGTGATTTTGAATGAATCAGAGACATACATATATAAATGTTGTAGAGGCATTCACTAATGTCCTTGCTTTCTTAGACAGCTTGAAACTAAATTTACCTCCCGACATATAATTTTGGTAATATGCCTCACTTTATAATTATCAATGTAAGATATAAAAAATCAGAATGAAATGAAAATAAATCTCAGACATAAATCTAGAAAGGAAGTTAATAAATGTTTGATTGAACTTTATATTTAAGAACAGAGTAGAGTTACTTTAAACCGTTCATCTGCTTCTTCTGTAAACTTGCCCCAGACTTTAGCCAGCCAGTTTGTATGTCATGCCCTAATCTGCTAGATTGTGTAAGTAGTGTCTTGCAAATTAGTTGAATGTCCTGCATTCACAAGCCACTAGCTGACCATGGATAGTTTGTCTGTATAAAACACCCCTCCCAGTTTGTTGTACCCTGGCCTCGTCTTCAGTCTTGGTTATCTTAGACTAGGTGCACACAAACGAATTTTGATCATCGGACTTGTTGGATGGTGACATCATAACAGTTAGTTTCAATGAGACTTCATACACCAGCCAACTGGTTGGATCTCAGTGAAATTCATTGTTGTGATGTCACCACCCAACTAGTCAACCAATCAAAATTGGCTCTTGTATGCCTGGGCTTATTTGTCATAGGTTTTTCCTTCTGGCTGCACATGAAACTACATTTAGTAAACAAATGAAATGATCTGCTAATTTGTTGTGTTTCAGACACAAACTCCACTCTTTTAATATTAACATTACACACACTGAGAGAAAATGGCTTGTTATAAGTTTGATTCAGATTTAGGTGGAGGGGTCTCTAGGGACTGCAAAATGATCAAAATATTGAAATATCAAAATTTGACAATGTTTGATCAGGAATTGAAAAGTCGATATTTAAGAAGTCTGTGAAGGGAAAATTGTGTACTTACTACCCTTGTAACATTGTTTGCCTTCGTTGCTTTCAATGGCGGTCACTGTGATAAAGTTCTGTCACACATCCAGTTATTTGAGATACTGCTTATGGTCATATTTTCCAATTTGTGCTTAATTGGAATCAATGAAGAAACACCACTTTTGACAATTTTCGTCGTCTCTAATTAATAGTGTTGGGTGTAATATGCACAGATCAGTCAGCTAATTTTTTTTGGGGAGGGGGGGGTGAAAACATGAGGACACAGAATCATGCATTTAAAAAATAATTTACCGCACCGATTCCAATGCAAGACAGATAGATATACACTTGATTTAGCAAAACTTCTGTCTCTCTCCCTCTTGTAAATTACTTGAATTCAGATGTTTGTTTTTTGTGTGATAGTTATATTAAATTTCATTAAATCTTCATGGTGGACAAGATTCCAATTTTTTTTTGTCTACGGAAAATGATATATTACATTTTATTCATTATGTTAAATTTTTTTTTGCGGGGGGGGGGGGGAGGGCGGAGGTCAACCCTACGTATTTGATGATTTTAATATCTATATAAATATTATCCTTGGTATGAGACAGAATTTTAATAAAAAAGTCCTGCCTCTTATGCTTAAAGTATTTACAAGTATCAGTGCTTTGTCTTACTAATCTGCATGAACCCATGAACTGTTGGCACTGCACATGTCTGTTGTCTTGCTGGAGGAGGATCTGCAGGCTGAGCTGCCATGTGGGCACCATCCCCTCCCTCCCCCCCCCCCCCCCTCCTTTTTTCTTTCTTTTTTTTTGTTCAAAAATTTGTTATCGTTCCAATTTTGCGCCTTGAAGTCATCAGGAATACTAAAAAGGCACATCATTCAGTTCAATTCTACAGAATTCTAAAGAAGTTCAGTATTGATATAAACTCCCTTTTCACTTTCTCTGAAAACGTGGAGTATGGACAGGTGATTTAAAGGCAGCTAATTGCAAAGTATTGTGGTTTAAAATGAAGTGCAACAATAAACATTTTTATATTTGGGTTGAAATTGCTGAAAAGTTAAAGCAGGTTAATTATGTGTTTAACCTCGGAGAAATGGGTCATGACATTACTGAGTGTTCCTGGCCAATTTTGACTCTTTTTTATAAATACTGTTCAGCTTATAATTGGATAGTACATCACAACAGCCTTGCTATATTTAAACAGCAGTAGACATTGAAGTGTTGCATTTTCAGTCAGTATATCCATTTCCTGGAGTGTAAACATTTGTGAGCCAACTTTCAGTCACTTTTTTGTGTCTCCTGAAAAGATGTCCAACAGGAGTTCAGTGGACAGAAATACTCAGTAACAATACTTTTATCTGTAACTAATGAGCTGCTTGTGGTGATTTCACTAATATTTCTATCAGTTTGTTTTCACTTTGCAAACTGAGAATGTAAATGTGATAACAATCCCTGGGGCAAATTTGAATGTTCTAAGTTAGCATGGCAGACAATTTAGGCAATTGTATCACAAAGTCATTTGCATGAATGTTTCTAGATTGAAATGCAATAAAGCGAAATAGACTGTGATAACTTGATCAGCTTGATGATAGAAAAACTATGCAGCACTATTTCTAACATTTTGATGTCTTTGTTGGCTTTATTTTTGAAAATACAATAGAGAGAAGGTAAAATCACCAGAAAATGTGTAACCCTTATAGTGCAGATCTGTTGTTACTGATTTTCATGGTAGACAAATCAAACTAATTTCAAATTTGGTGGATATGCTCAATATGTCCTTGTTGTTCATGTCCATGCAAAACAGTTATCAGAAAGTAACTAACACTGTTTTTGTCATGTTTGGGCACAGAATGCACAGTCAGATGAAATGTCAGGCTTGACCAAGAAGGAGATGGAGAGAAGGAAATGGTTGGCTGAGTTAGGTGAGTTTTTAACTGTCCAATGACATTATTGTTATTAGTGTCGTCTCTCTTGTGCTACATGTCATGTCATCAATTTACCCATACCTTTGACGGTTTTTTGTCATAGTGGTCATTTTTCTGTATTTCTAATCCATTGACTTGATTATGTTTGCAGAAAATATGCAGGACTTTGTGTCATATCTGAAAGTTGATTTCTCAAGCTATATTCTCATGAGAATTTCTTTCAGTGTCATAATTTATAAAGAAATACAGTGTTTGAGTCACAGTTTGGTTATTGAGTTCTGGCTTGAGCTTATTCAGTGACCATACGAACTTGATGACATTGACAACTCTGGTTTCTCATTGACACAATATCATACATGAATTCCCTGTGTAACGGATCTCCTTTATCCATGCAGGCTGTGATGTTTTTCTATTTTTTTTTCCTTATGTGAACAAATTCTGGTGTTCATGGAGTTGTTGTTTCAACATCGATGTGTGTATCACTTCAGATAAACAACGAGAAGAACAGCGGATGAGGAAGCAGAAGGAGAGAGAGATGGACAGAGCTGGCGTACATGACCAGTGGGCAGACAGATTTGTCTATCATAAAAGTTCGGAGCAGATTTCCCCAAGACAAGCAAAGTGAGCTTCACAATCAAAGTCTTTCACAGGGACATTGGTAGATCAGATACTCGGATGTGGCCCTAGAGCTGGTCAACATTTATTGTCTGGATATCATACATATCTATGCCCTGGTCGTCAAAATTTTACTGTCATACGATTTAATTTTTTTTTTCATGATTTCTGCCCCAGATGACCCTGTGTCTGACTCTGTGAGTGTGTAGAATGCATTGCTAAAACTACAGTTTCATCCAGTAGAGCCGAGTTCACCACTTATCTTGACGCCTGTAGATTTAATGTGCAAAACTTAGGTTGTAAATTTGTAAAATTTATCTTTCATTTCATGTTCCTGCCATTTCTGATACATCAAGAGGGTTTAAATGTATTTTAGACATTATATGGTATGTTATGGCATACTTTTTTCCCTCAAATGGCGCTGCATTTAAAAATGCACTTTCAGCCTGTGTAAGGATTTCTCAGAAAATCATCCTCACATTAATCATGCTATTTGGAAAAGTCCAAAGTCTCTGTTTTGATTATACAAATTACAGTCTTATTATAGAAAGACCAGCTGAGTTATATACAAGTTGTTCAGGAATAAAAACACCTCAGACACTCTATAATACATTGCATGAACATTTTCCCAAGTCCCATTATGCAGATTTTCTGTGAAAAAACTAGGTTGAACTATTGAGAATTCTGAAGCTATCGCAATTTTATTTAACTGAACCGATCTACCTGTTGTGTTGACAGAGTGCAGCAGAATACCACAGAGCCAGCGCCAGTGTTGGGCAGAGCTGTGGAGACTGTAGAAGATACACATGTCCCACCAGCAGCTATGAGAAGCTCCATGGTGGTCGGGGTAAGTTTGCTTGGACATTTTTAGTGTATGGAATTCAAATCATCGTTTTTCATGTAATAAAGTTTTCACATTTGTGGTCCAGTTTACTGATTTCAAGCGCCCGGTCTTGCTCATGACTCTGCAACTCCAGACTGGGACTCCAGAGCCATTACAGCACACAAAGAAAGCTACTTCAAACCAAGGAACCACCACCACTACAAATTTACATGTGAAGATTTGCGGTCTCACTGTCCCATGAGCTTCAGTTCTTTATACTAATGTAAAGTTTGTTGACTTGAAAAGTACATCTAGTTTTATATTCACATCACTTAGATGATAAAATACAATTGTCAGTCTGGCATATTAGTATAAATATGGATCTGAAAGCCAGAAAGAAGTAGAAAGAGAAGGGAGAAATCAAGGGTTAGCAACCAGAATGTCCTATGTCCAAAATAGTCAAATTGAGAAAAACGAGTTTGAAATTTGTAACTTTAATGAAAATTCAAATAATTGCAAAAACTTCAACATGGTCTCATGAATAGTTGTATTAGGTTATGAAATAAAGTAACATACCTTGTGCCTGTGATATCTATAGGCATTTAAGAACAATGAATAAAATTGACAATACACATTCTGGTTGAAAGCCCTCAAAATGAATGGGTATAATATACCACGATTAGTGTCAATTACTTATTTAATCTTGTGTTTTTCTGTCGCTAGGCTATGGGTTTCAAGACAGTTATAATCATTGATGTTGTCTCATTGATGGTCTTTTCTATTTCCTCTGCCAGGCTGGTACATTGAATAACAACAGATTTGAAAACAAAAAAGCTGAAGAAAAACGCAAATGGCTGGAAGAATTAGGTGAGAGTGTCACAAATCCCAGACTGGGAGATGTAATAATTTATGACAGGACAACAATCACGAACAAACAAGTTTAACACTTAACAGAACAACCCATCAGACTCACACATTTATTTAAACATAATCATACAGATAATAGCGCAATTACATACATTATATTATTGAAATTAACTGCCGTACAACGGCCTTATTCTCACATGCACTCTTCCTCGGATCCACAACCCGGTAGTTACTTCCTAAAGGCACTTCGGCCTCAGCCTCTGACCTCAGGGTCTTAATAGCACATTAATAATTCACTGGCACCGCAGTCTCTCAATATCACCTTCCTATTGTCATACACCTTAGCATTCCACTAGCACCTCAGCAGGGCAATAGCACATTATCATTTCAATAGCCCATCAACATGGCAATAGCACATTATCATTTCAATAGCCCATCAACATGGCAATAGTACATTATCACATTCACGCTCATATCTACGTCCCTGTCCGTGGCCTGACTGCCACGACTTTATGTGCCTCTACTGTCCTGCACCGACAGTCTCACTCTTGGCCTATGTGTGGCCCCCGGCCCTATGCTGGCCTATCCCCTGGGCTCACCGTAGGTGGCGCTCTTCGGCCCGACCTCGGCACCTACAAGAATAACATTACATTGGTATAATGCCTTACCATTTCTATTCACTCCACCTCTCCTTACAACTCATGAAGCGTACACACAATAGTTCACATTTCACTCACCAAACCTCTTACGGTAACACACCTCCATCGTAGTACACAATACTCACTCGCGCTACAAATCCATGAACTCACTTTCATCTCTCGCTCATGGCGCACATTGCTATATCCAATATCAAGGACTTCCACATTCCTCACATATACTTATTTACATCATGGTAATAGACGAATATAATATAATACATCAATCATAATTATCAATCATCGTTTCACCTACCAGTCATCACTGGAAAAAACACTTTCATTCGTCTTCCGACTGCTCCCCTCTGTTCGCCCGCTGGGCTTTCTCTTGCGTCCGTTCAGTAGGACCTTCTAACTTGCAGTGATAGTAATACAGCGCTTTCGCCTCATTCAGACCCCCCACCACTCATAACAGCACGCTTTAACTTACTTGTCTACGTGCGTTAATTTTACTCTCCTCCTTTCCCCCCGTAATTATTAACTATCGCTCACTCCACTCGTGACATCATCCCCCACCCCAAAAAAATTAATGCAATTAATTTCAAATCGCATCAAGATGACTGTCAACGAGTGAGCGTGAGCAATACTTAGATAAAAATGACCTACCAATGCCCCTAGCACATAAAATACCGGAATCAGGGGAAAATATGGGGATCAATATGCCCTGCACTATGAATATATGTATCACATCATCAATAGCTAACTAAACACAATACCTAATACAGAATCAAAAACCACTCAACCTATCAACCATTCTTCATACCATATTTATAATGTCAATATTTTAAAGTCGACTCATTCACACAGATCCTGTCAATGTTCCTGTCCTCCGATGTATAAGCTCCTGAACTCTTCCCCTAGGCTCGACTAAGGTAGTCGGCGATATGATTCCTGGTTCCTGGAATTGGTTGTATAACGAAGGTATACGGCTGTAAAGCCAATGCCCATCTAGACAAGAGTGGGCTGGACGAACAATTCTTCGACAAAAATGTCAGTGGCTTGTGGTCTGTCTGGATACAAAATTCTCGTCCCATGAGATAACGTCCTAATTTCTGGACGGACCACACAATGGCAAGACACTCACGCTCTATCACAGAATACTTTCTTTCTCTCTGCAATAACTTCCTACTGACATAACATACAGGATGGAGACATTCGTTCTTCTCCTGTAGAAGACAAGCGCCGACACCAGAGTCCGACGCATCCGTTCTGAGGATAAAATTAGATCGAAAATCGGGTAATATCAAAATGGGTGACGATGATAATGCTGTCACCAAATTATCAAATGCTGTCTGACACTCAGACGTCCACTGGACCTTATCGGGTTGTCCCTTCTTAGTAAGGTCAGTAAGAGAAGATGACAAGGAGGAAAAATTTGGAATGAACTTTCTGTAATAATTTAAAATTCCCACTAAGCTTCTGACTTGTTTCTTTGTTTTTGGGATTTGCAACCCTACTAATTTGTCAATTTTTGTTACTTCAGGTCTCTGAACACCTCTACCCACGATATGTCCTAAGAACACTATCTCTGGACATGCCAAATCCATCTTTGCGGGTTTAGCAGTTAACCCAAAATGACGTAATCGTTTAAAAATTACTGTTAGTGTCTGAATATGATCAGACCATGTCGACGTATGACATGCTATATCGTCAAAGAATGACACGACATTAGGTATGTCCTTCAACACTAGTCTCATTAATCGTGCAAACGTCGCTGGCGCGTTTACCAACCCAAATGGCATGACCTTAAATTGGAATAATCCAATGGGCGTTTGGAACGCCGTGTATTGTTTAGACTCCTCAGTAAGAGGGATTTCCCAATAACCTTTCGTTAAATCTATCTTGGAAAACCACGTGGACCCGGCCAATGAAGCTATTAATTCCTCCTGAAACGGAATAGGCTCCCTATCGCCTACCGTAATAGTGTTCAATCTTCGAAAATCAATACAGAACCGCACCGATCCATCAAGTTTTTTCACGAGGACGATGGGTGATGAATACGGCGATGTTGATGGTTCTATCACATCTAACTTCAACATTGACTCAACTTCCTTTATAACTCTATCTCTCGAAGAAAAAGGCAGCGGATAAGGTCTAAGAAATACTGGCTTATCCGAAGTCAACTTTATTTGGTGCTGGATCACCGTAGTGCGACCCGGCAAATCCGTAATAACATCCGGGAATGTCGCTAACAGGGTCTCAAGTTCCCTACTCCTTGAACTCGTAAGGTCCGGGTTAATTTTTACGTCCCTGTAACCTTGTGTCGGAGTTAACTCCGGCAATTGAATTTGTAACTCTTCCTGCGCCTCGGTGTCGCTTACGTCACAGTCCAACTGGTCTACGACCCCCGTACAAGCAATAGAGAAGACAGTCTCCTCTGGTTTTGTCTGTGCACACAGATACTGTGGTCTCTCATAAAATCTCTGTAGCATATTAACATGGAAAACCTTACTCGTTCCATCAATGTGGATAGCGTAATCTACCTTTGAAACAACTCGCTCAATAACATAAGGACCTTTCCATGTCATTAATAACTTATTATGGTCCGTAGGTAGCAACAACAGAACCTTGTCTCCTGGCTTAAAAATTCTCAGTTTGGATCCTCTATCTTTATAGGCTTTTGCTCTCTTTGAAGCGATACTAGAAGCTTCTTCTGCTATAGTGCGCGCTGAAGATAATCTTTCTCTTAAATCAACAAGGTACTGAAACACCGAAATTTGCTCATCGTCTCCCGATGATGGGGACGTCATCATGTCCCGAAGAACATCAGTTGGACCCCTAGGACTACGACCATATATCATTTCAAAAGGAGAGAATCCCGTTGACTCCTGCCGTACCTCTCTGTACGCGAATAATACTGCAGGGATATATCTATCCCAATCTTTAGGGCGATCAGCAGCTACCTTACGCAGCATCGACTTTAACGTCGAGTTCAATCTTTCGCACATGCCATTAGCCTGCGGATGATAAGGGGTGGTAGTGATGGGTTGTATGCTGAATAAGCGAAACTGGGAGATGTAATAATTTATGACAGGACAACAATCACGAACAAACAAGTTTAACACTTAACAGAACAACCCATCAGACTCACACATTTATTTAAACATAATCATACAGATAATAGCGCAATTACATACATTATATTATTGAAATTAACTGCCGTACAACGGCCTTATTCTCACATGCACTCTTCCTCGGATCCACAACCCGGTAGTTACTTCCTAAAGGCACTTCGGCCTCAGCCTCTCCCCTCAGGGTCTTAATAGCACATTAATAATTCACTGGCACCGCAGTCTCTCAATATCACCTTCCTATTGTCATACACCTTAGCATTCCACTAGCACCTCAGCAGGGCAATAGCACATTATCATTTCAATAGCCCATCAACATGGCAATAGCACATTATCATTTCAATAGCCCATCAACATGGCAATAGTACATTATCACATTCACGCTCATATCTACGTCCCTGTCCGTGGCCTGACTGCCACGACTTTATGTGCCTCTACTGTCCTGCACCGACAGTCTCACTCTTGGCCTATGTGTGGCCCCCGGCCCTATGCTGGCCTATCCCCTGGGCTCACCGTAGGTGGCGCTCTTCGGCCCGACCTCGGCACCTACAAGAATAACATTACATTGGTATAATGCCTTACCATTTCTATTCACTCCACCTCTCCTTACAACTCATGAAGCGTACACACAATAGTTCACATTTCACTCACCAAACCTCTTACGGTAACACACCTCCATCGTAGTACACAATACTCACTCGCGCTACAAATCCATGAACTCACTTTCATCTCTCGCTCATGGCGCACATTGCTATATCCAATATCAAGGACTTCCACATTCCTCACATATACTTATTTACATCATGGTAATAGACGAATATAATATAATACATCAATCATAATTATCAATCATCGTTTCACCTACCAGTCATCACTGGAAAAAACACTTTCATTCGTCTTCCGACTGCTCCCCTCTGTTCGCCCGCTGGGCTTTCTCTTGCGTCCGTTCAGTAGGACCTTCTAACTTGCAGTGATAGTAATACAGCGCTTTCGCCTCATTCAGACCCCCCACCACTCATAACAGCACGCTTTAACTTACTTGTCTACGTGCGTTAATTTTACTCTCCTCCTTTCCCCCCGTAATTATTAACTATCGCTCACTCCACTCGTGACATCATCCCCCACCCCAAAAAAATTAATGCAATTAATTTCAAATCGCATCAAGATGACTGTCAACGAGTGAGCGTGAGCAATACTTAGATAAAAATGACCTACCAATGCCCCTAGCACATAAAATACCGGAATCAGGGGAAAATATGGGGATCAATATGCCCTGCACTATGAATATATGTATCACATCATCAATAGCTAACTAAACACAATACCTAATACAGAATCAAAAACCACTCAACCTATCAACCATTCTTCATACCATATTTATAATGTCAATATTTTAAAGTCGACTCATTCACACAGATCCTGTCAATGTTCCTGTCCTCCGATGTATAAGCTCCTGAACTCTTCCCCTAGGCTCGACTAAGGTAGTCGGCGATATGATTCCTGGTTCCTGGAATTGGTTGTATAACGAAGGTATACGGCTGTAAAGCCAATGCCCATCTAGACAAGAGTGGGCTGGACGAACAATTCTTCGACAAAAATGTCAGTGGCTTGTGGTCTGTCTGGATACAAAATTCTCGTCCCATGAGATAACGTCCTAATTTCTGGACGGACCACACAATGGCAAGACACTCACGCTCTATCACAGAATACTTTCTTTCTCTCTGCAATAACTTCCTACTGACATAACATACAGGATGGAGACATTCGTTCTTCTCCTGTAGAAGACAAGCGCCGACACCAGAGTCCGACGCATCCGTTCTGAGGATAAAATTAGATCGAAAATCGGGTAATATCAAAATGGGTGACGATGATAATGCTGTCACCAAATTATCAAATGCTGTCTGACACTCAGACGTCCACTGGACCTTATCGGGTTGTCCCTTCTTAGTAAGGTCAGTAAGAGAAGATGACAAGGAGGAAAAATTTGGAATGAACTTTCTGTAATAATTTAAAATTCCCACTAAGCTTCTGACTTGTTTCTTTGTTTTTGGGATTTGCAACCCTACTAATTTGTCAATTTTTGTTACTTCAGGTCTCTGAACACCTCTACCCACGATATGTCCTAAGAACACTATCTCTGGACATGCCAAATCCATCTTTGCGGGTTTAGCAGTTAACCCAAAATGACGTAATCGTTTAAAAATTACTGTTAGTGTCTGAATATGATCAGACCATGTCGACGTATGACATGCTATATCGTCAAAGAATGACACGACATTAGGTATGTCCTTCAACACTAGTCTCATTAATCGTGCAAACGTCGCTGGCGCGTTTACCAACCCAAATGGCATGACCTTAAATTGGAATAATCCAATGGGCGTTTGGAACGCCGTGTATTGTTTAGACTCCTCAGTAAGAGGGATTTCCCAATAACCTTTCGTTAAATCTATCTTGGAAAACCACGTGGACCCGGCCAATGAAGCTATTAATTCCTCCTGAAACGGAATAGGCTCCCTATCGCCTACCGTAATAGTGTTCAATCTTCGAAAATCAATACAGAACCGCACCGATCCATCAAGTTTTTTCACGAGGACGATGGGTGATGAATACGGCGATGTTGATGGTTCTATCACATCTAACTTCAACATTGACTCAACTTCCTTTATAACTCTATCTCTCGAAGAAAAAGGCAGCGGATAAGGTCTAAGAAATACTGGCTTATCCGAAGTCAACTTTATTTGGTGCTGGATCACCGTAGTGCGACCCGGCAAATCCGTAATAACATCCGGGAATGTCGCTAACAGGGTCTCAAGTTCCCTACTCCTTGAACTCGTAAGGTCCGGGTTAATTTTTACGTCCCTGTAACCTTGTGTCGGAGTTAACTCCGGCAATTGAATTTGTAACTCTTCCTGCGCCTCGGTGTCGCTTACGTCACAGTCCAACTGGTCTACGACCCCCGTACAAGCAATAGAGAAGACAGTCTCCTCTGGTTTTGTCTGTGCACACAGATACTGTGGTCTCTCATAAAATCTCTGTAGCATATTAACATGGAAAACCTTACTCGTTCCATCAATGTGGATAGCGTAATCTACCTTTGAAACAACTCGCTCAATAACATAAGGACCTTTCCATGTCATTAATAACTTATTATGGTCCGTAGGTAGCAACAACAGAACCTTGTCTCCTGGCTTAAAAATTCTCAGTTTGGATCCTCTATCTTTATAGGCTTTTGCTCTCTTTGAAGCGATACTAGAAGCTTCTTCTGCTATAGTGCGCGCTGAAGATAATCTTTCTCTTAAATCAACAAGGTACTGAAACACCGAAATTTGCTCATCGTCTCCCGATGATGGGGACGTCATCATGTCCCGAAGAACATCAGTTGGACCCCTAGGACTACGACCATATATCATTTCAAAAGGAGAGAATCCCGTTGACTCCTGCCGTACCTCTCTGTACGCGAATAATACTGCAGGGATATATCTATCCCAATCTTTAGGGCGATCAGCAGCTACCTTACGCAGCATCGACTTTAACGTCGAGTTCAATCTTTCGCACATGCCATTAGCCTGCGGATGATAAGGGGTGGTAGTGATGGGTTGTATGCTGAATAAGCGAAACTGGGAGATGTAATAATTTATGACAGGACAACAATCACGAACAAACAAGTTTAACACTTAACAGAACAACCCATCAGACTCACACATTTATTTAAACATAATCATACAGATAATAGCGCAATTACATACATTATATTATTGAAATTAACTGCCGTACAACGGCCTTATTCTCACATGCACTCTTCCTCGGATCCACAACCCGGTAGTTACTTCCTAAAGGCACTTCGGCCTCAGCCTCTCCCCTCAGGGTCTTAATAGCACATTAATAATTCACTGGCACCGCAGTCTCTCAATATCACCTTCCTATTGTCATACACCTTAGCATTCCACTAGCACCTCAGCAGGGCAATAGCACATTATCATTTCAATAGCCCATCAACATGGCAATAGCACATTATCATTTCAATAGCCCATCAACATGGCAATAGTACATTATCACATTCACGCTCATATCTACGTCCCTGTCCGTGGCCTGACTGCCACGACTTTATGTGCCTCTACTGTCCTGCACCGACAGTCTCACTCTTGGCCTATGTGTGGCCCCCGGCCCTATGCTGGCCTATCCCCTGGGCTCACCGTAGGTGGCGCTCTTCGGCCCGACCTCGGCACCTACAAGAATAACATTACATTGGTATAATGCCTTACCATTTCTATTCACTCCACCTCTCCTTACAACTCATGAAGCGTACACACAATAGTTCACATTTCACTCACCAAACCTCTTACGGTAACACACCTCCATCGTAGTACACAATACTCACTCGCGCTACAAATCCATGAACTCACTTTCATCTCTCGCTCATGGCGCACATTGCTATATCCAATATCAAGGACTTCCACATTCCTCACATATACTTATTTACATCATGGTAATAGACGAATATAATATAATACATCAATCATAATTATCAATCATCGTTTCACCTACCAGTCATCACTGGAAAAAACACTTTCATTCGTCTTCCGACTGCTCCCCTCTGTTCGCCCGCTGGGCTTTCTCTTGCGTCCGTTCAGTAGGACCTTCTAACTTGCAGTGATAGTAATACAGCGCTTTCGCCTCATTCAGACCCCCCACCACTCATAACAGCACGCTTTAACTTACTTGTCTACGTGCGTTAATTTTACTCTCCTCCTTTCCCCCCATAATTATTAACTATCGCTCACTCCACTCGTGACAGAGAGCAATTCTCAGTGATCGTCCCACAAACGAGTAGCTTTATGTAATGTCAATTTTGATCATTGGTGGACTTCATTTTGTAGTTGTTGTCAGTATCAACAGATTTCCTTATAGTATTTAGAGTTAAATCTTATGTGATATATGATTATGTAATGATGCATAAGATGTGTGTACTGTGTATGTGCTCATAAACGCTCTGTGAAAGAGACTTTCCCTCATGGAATCATAAAGTGATTCTTGTCTTATCTAAATCTAATGCGGTGTCGGATTGTAAAGGGAGAATTTGTAAGAGTTTATGTTCAGTCAATAGCACCATGAAACATTTATTAGTTTTGCAGAACTTAAAAACTGAAACAACACAGTATTCTAGCTGATTAGATATTAAGTTAAATTAGACCAGTACATTGTCTTGAATTTTTGAAGTTTTACATGAAATTTCAGTCAACTGGAACTGTCCCCCAAAGTGCTTTTCATGTATTAACAGGTTTATCAGTCAAGCATTCAGCTTATAACGTTTTGGGTTTTGTGTGTCATAGATCGACAGAGAGAAGAACAACGACTTGCCAAAGTTGCTCAGAAACAGAGAGACAGAGATGAAGATGGAACATGGGCGGACCGTTACCCAACTGACCACCAGAAACTTGTGAGGCCTAACGAACCTGTCCAGTACCCAACTGCTCCAGCTGCTCCAACAGTCCAACGCATTAGCAGTGCCCCTCAGTCAACAGTGCCACCAGTTGTTGACCCAGACTCTGATGAAGCACCGTAAGGAGACAAACTCGGATTGAAACATATTATATCAGTCCACAGAATTGTCAGTCCAGCTAAATGACTTGTAATAACCGTTGAAATAAGTATCTTCATAGAAAAAAAAAAACCCAACTGGGCAGTGAAACAGATGTTTATGAAACAGATCTCTATAAGTTGTTGGGATTGTCCATCTGTTAGTAACAGTTTATTGAAGACAAAAATATAACTTCAACTTTGACCTTAAACATCATCTTGTTTGCTATTGATTCTGTCCTATTCTCTTTCTGTCATTCTCATTTTTTTTTTTTTCATATGTGTGAAAATCTACATATTTCTTAGCTCTTGCCATACCATCCCATGTTGTATTTCTACTTGGAAATTTTGTGGTTTAAGAAGACTTTTCTGCAGATAGGTCACTGGTTTTCTACTTACAACCTTTCAAACAGCAGTAGTCGTCATGTTTAGATTTATAGGAATTTGCTGGATAAGTAAAAGTCTCAAAAAGTGGCTGCAAATGTAAAGCTACTCAAGCAGCGAAATTATCTCTGTTTGCAGAACATTTTTAAGAGGTCAAGGGGCATTTGTTGATCCAGTGACCAGAAAAGAACAAGAAGAGAAGAGAAGAGTCCATTTGGAATATCAGGTCTGTGGCATTTGAGAACAGAAAGATCAGTGATTATAGTTCAGAAAAAGTTGTTAACACAATTTGAGAGTTTGAATTTGACAGTACTTTTGGGAGCACAGTGGTGTGCTTATGGCAAGAGAGTGTTTGCAGTTGGAAGGAAACAGTCAGAAAAGAGAAAACCATGAAAGATATTGATATTAATTTGTGCATTGAAATTGGTGGAGATGATAGAGTAAATATCCGCAGGCATCGACAAAAATTATTGCTATTGCAAGAGTTAATAATGTTAATTTGTATTCCTTTTATTTTGGGGTGACTTTTTTGGGTATGTTTTAACCAGTTTCAGTTATATTTTGGTTCGAAAATTTTATTTTATAGATTAGAATTTTAATTTCATGCCGTGTGGGCCATAGATTCTAAATTAACTTTACATTAAGAAATAACCTGAAAACAGTATGGAAAATAGTATCTTAAATATCTGGAAACGTATTAGAAACAGAAAGACGACAGTGTGAAGTAATTTTTAGTAGTATTTTGACAGCTCTTGCATGACATTTTAAAATAATCACATGTTGTATCAGGCTCAGGTGAAAGCCCAGATAGAAGAGAAAGAACGAAGGAAAAGGGAAGAAAGAGAGAGGAAAATACGGGAGGATATGGAAGAAGAGAGAAAGTTACAGGCTGAGAGAGACAAGTTGAACCAGCAGCAGGAGTTTGAACAGAGAAAAATCAGAGAGAGGGAGGTCAGTGCAAAATTGACGGGAAGAAACCTTGCAGTGTCTACATTTTCTGCCTTCCTAGTTGTTTCTGTGTCTCTAAAGAAAGATAAGGTTGTTTTTGCCCTCCACAATTCACCTCAACAAGACATTTAGTTAGATGTGTGCCATATTTTACTAAGGTTCCTTGCCATTTTACTTCATGTAATGAGTGTGTTATTGAGTTAAAGTATGATATGTTTAATATATGATGCGTTAGATGTGTGTACCATGTATGTGCTCTTGTATGCTTTGTGAGCAGGGCTCCCACTTTTCCGCGGAAATCCGCGGTGGAAGAAATCAGTGGTAATTTTTCCGATGTCCATTTATTACTATTATTTAAGTATTTTGTTGTGTATTTCTATGTGTAGGTGTAATGCATGGTCCATTATATCAAATTTATGCGCAGAATATGGTCAATCATTTAAAATTTACGCTCCGCATAGGCGCCGCGCATAGATTTCAGATGTTTTTTTCTCAGTTGAGTGGGAGCCCTGGTGAAAGTGAACTTCCCTCGTGGGATGATAAAGTGATTCTTATCTTGTCTTATTATCTCAGCTAATTGAAACACAGAGATGAAGAACAGTCAGTGCATCCGTAGTCAGTCAACATCGAAAACATTATTTGCTGCATTTATAGAAAACTTTATTCTCCCCCAAACATGATCTATGAGCTTTTAATTCTTATCTTGGTCCCCAAATTCGATGCAGCATTTTCTAATTGAATGAGATATTTTTTGTACATGGAATGTGAATATTTGTCATTCTGGAGATTTACTTATTTAGTTATTTCAAATGTCCATCAGGAAAGCAGACAAAAGCAGATTGCAGTGTTAAAATCTGCCATGGATGAAGCGCAAGAGAAAGCCGCAGAGGAGAAAAATCTGCGCAGGATGCATCACCTCCAGCAACGTGGACATGACATTTCACAGCTGAAGGCTACATATGATGGTAAGACAGGATATTTTCTTTTTTGTTCCTCTTCTGACAGAAATGACATCTGAATGCAATACTCCAGTATGAAACATGTTTGGTGTTAGGAAACAGTTAAAAAATTTTTGGCCACAACTGTTGTCGTATTTTTGACCTGTCATAAATTATCATGCATTCAGAAGCAGCTTATAAAGTTGATGAAGGCAGCTGATTTTGTCTGCATTTTCTTACACTGGAATAGTTCATGAACACAGTGTTGTAACATCAAACACGATTTCTGTCTGTGAACAGAATATATCTGGACAGACACAAATCTGCTAGATATGTAATCTCATTCCTGAACCGTTCTGTGAATGCAAAAATTTAAGTCTGTCAATTTGGTGAGATATTTGCTGCTTCAGTGACTCAGTAATGTCCTTTGTCATGTAAAAATTTTAAATGGTCTTTACTAGGGGCGTTGCTTTCAGATGGCGATTTACTTAGTCTGAGAGTATCTGTTATGCATGGAATATGTGATGTACTTGCTGCTGTAGTATTTAGTTGATGTTGTTTCCTGTGTGTGTAGACTAGGGGTAGGCTGTTGTAAGCTTTTGCTTGTGTAACCTTGGGCTGTTGATCTCTTATTTGTATGCTAATTTCAAGCAGCACTCTTTGCATTTCTTCAGCTTTTAGTACTTTCTAATTGTTTATTCAACTTTTTTACCTGCTTCTTTGCACTTTGTACCATAGGTCATTGTATTTTTGCTTTTGTATGTTTTGTTTCATTGTTGTCTGTATGAAGATTGAGGACCAATCTGTTAACATATAACTGTATGAAATGGAGTAGTTGAGGAAAGACAGCAGATTGTGGGGAATGCTTGATGAAGACATTAATCCCTTTGCCTGCCACAAGAATTCCACTCATATCGCGGGTGCAAAAGGAGACAAAACATGCAAATCTAACAAAATTACATACCATAAACCCTGCGCTTTCTAAATACATGCAAATGATGCAAGTTGGTAAGGGAACTAACTAGGAAATACAAAACAATCAATTTGGGAATTGTCTCCACATGATCACTCAAGCAATGTGTACGAACTAGGCCCGGAACAGTTCCATGCACATAGCAGTATAATGCGATTAGACATGGGAACAGTTCCGGGCAAAGCAGGGAAGTGGTTAATGAACGATTTACAATGTCATGTATGAAAGAGTTAAATCTACCACACAATTTTGGGGTTAATTGTTTTCTTTCTTCTATGATAATTCAAAAAACTAAAACTTCTGAGATATTAGTATTACTCAAGAATGAATGATTTTAAGCCATGGATATAATTTGTCTGTGTTCTGTAGTTTTATACTCCAGACTTCCTGCATATCTTTTTGTAATGAAGGCCTGATAGTATATAATCTGCTTTTGTTCTTGCAGTTTTATGTGTTAGCACACAAGTAGAATAGTTTAACATAGTTCAGAATTGTGTGTCTATAATTAACCCCGTTGTATCCGTAGAGCCTGTGTCTCGTATGTCCATGAGGCCTGAGTCTCGTCAGTTACCAGGCGAGGCAAATGCAGAACCTACAGGTAGAAATTACAATTAAGTCATGCGTGCAAATTTGCATACTTGACAGAGAAACTTACTTGACTTCACAACTGTTTTCTGTGTTTGTCAGCACCAGTTTCACTGTTTGAGAATTTCTTTTAAATTCTTGTAAATTAACTATGACAGCATAAGTCTGCAGAATTATTTCAAAAGTGCGTAAGTTTATTTTGTAACATTTTGTCTGATTTTATCATTGGCTTTTCACTTAATTTATTCCTGGAACTGATCATTTTCACTAATAACCATTGTTCAGAAATCTCATTAGTTATATTTGTGAATTGCTCATTATGTCAAGTGTATCAAAGGTTATGATGGTAATTATCCATTATCAAATACTGCTTGTTTTTCCAGTTTATTTGACAGTATGAAACAGCATTCATAATCACAATATGAGTTTGGAGACCACTATAATCTATCTTCTTTAATTTCTTTTTTTTTTTTGGTTTCTATAATTAAAATTCCTAACAAATAATCACTTGTTGAAAATGAAATGATTTGTGGCTTTTAACACCCCAGAAATTGGTGTAAATATTTATTCTAATAGTGAGTCATGCATCAAATACATCAAGATATGAGCCTATAAAATGACTGCACTGAAACTTTCAAAGCATAGAATTAAGTTTATGTGTGTCATGCTTTTCAAGTTGATGTCTGAGTGTCAGGGATCTTTGTTTACAGAAAATGATCAGCCTGAAGCTGCATCTGAGGTCGAGATAGCCAAATGTAGGATTGTTGACAATGTGGATAGTTATCTTTTGATGGTTTTGTTTGGGTTTCACTTTAACTTTTATTTTGCCACCTTTGCCTTGTTTATCTGCCTTTGATGTATACATTGCTTTGATGTTTAACATTCTGTTTAAGTTTCTCATGTGCCTTCAATCTTAGGAGAGCTAAATTCTCTAGTATGAGAAGTTCATTATTTGGTTTGATTTCATAGTCTTAGCTGAAACTGCACTATGATTGGTATCATGTCACTTGCTAATGAAGGAATAGTTCTGTGATATGATAGAAGGAAAAACACCTGTTTTATTATTTTTAAAATATTTGTTAAAATTGGACATGGGTAAATTGGGGGGGGGGGGGGGGGGACATGCACAATGAACAGCATAGAGACAACAACAACAACAAAATATTTGTTTGATCACCTTTTAAAATTAGATTTTTTTTTTCCTGGCTTGGACAGTAAGCAATGATCCAATGAAGTAAGTGTAAAACCTTTCGAAAGAAATCATGCAGAACATCATTCCCTTGTCTGATCAGAAAATTTTTTCTGCAACATATGACCAAGTATAAATGTGCAACTGGTGCCTGTCTGCCATCTGTTTAGCTCATGGAAATTAATAGCATGACAAATGTTTGAAAACCGCAGTGACAAATAATCAGATGCTGCAGTTCTTATCAAGAGGAATAAGTTTATGGCATTTGGCATTTAAATTTTGTCCCAGGCATTTGTTTGTATTAAATAAATATAAAGGGGGAAAAGATCTTTATTTATTATGGGAAAGAAACAGACTGTTGATATGAAAAAAAGGACACCTCGCTAGTTTATGATAATTGTGAACATATTTGGCTCAGCGGGATTTTTCGTTTGACTTTCCAACAAATCATCACAGTGGAGTTGTTGAAGGTGAAAGTTCTTCTATTTCTGTCTTATCATTCAGTGTTTTCTGTTTACAGCTGTCACCCCTCGTATTAAGGACTATCACATCAGCGCAATCCCAGGGCTGGGCACGGATCGAGATCCTCTAGATCACAAGTCCCATAATCCTATGCAGGCAACATCGCCGGAAAGGGCCAGAGATCGTCATGTGACCAAGCACGAGCCTAATTACTACAGTGATCAAGTTCATGTTCAGCAGTCTTACACCAAAGAACCCTATGTGGAGGATCGAGTGTTGACCCCAAGCAGATTCAGGAACCCAAGCAGACCCAGGGATAACCCAGACTCTCCGAGGAGAGAATTTGGGACCCAGACTTGTAAGTAAAGATACTTTATAACTTGCTTTTTGTTTTTTGGTACTCGATAACATGAGCATACTGAGTGTATACCTCCAGTTTACTGTATATTCAGTATTGCCAAAGGAAAATGATAATGTGCAGTCTTGAGGTCTTTGTAGGAGGATTACTGCTGTTAGCATTTACACATCACTTTTCTTGTTTTTGTCTTGTCTTTTGTTTGTTCTGTTTCACTTGTTTCTTGTTGTCTTTTGCCAAGCCTTCTGCTCCCTCTTGTTGTCTTTTGCCAAGCCTTCTGCTCCCTCTTGTTGTCTTTTGCCAAGCCTTCTGCTTCCTCTTGTTGTCTTTTGCCAAGCCTTCTGCTCCCTCTTGTTGTCTTTTGCCAAGCCTTCTGCTTCCTCTTGTTGTCTTTTGCCAAGCCTTCTGCTTCCTCTTGTTGTCTTTTGCCAAGCCTTCTGCTTCCTCTTGTTGTCTTTTGCCAAGCCTTCTGCTTCCTCTTGTTGTCTTTTGCCAAGCCTTCTGCTTCCTCTTGTTGTCTTTTGCCAAGCCTTCTGCTTCCTCTTGTTGTCTTTTGCCAAGCCTTCTGCTTCCTCTTGTTGTCTTTTGCCAAGCCTTCTGCTCCCTCTTGTTGTCTTTTGCCAAGCCTTCTGCTTCCTCTTGTTGTCTTTTGCCAAGCCTTCTGCTTCCTCTTGTTGTCTTTTGCCAAGCCTTCTGCTTCCTCTTGTTGTCTTTTGCCAAGCCTTCTGCTTCCTCTTGTTGTCTTTTGCCAAGCCTTCTGCTTCCTCTTGTTGTCTTTTGCCAAGCCTTCTGCTTCCTCTTGTTGTCCTTCTCCTGACTCTTTTTCTTTCTCTTCTTTTTCTTCTTCCTTTTCTTCTTGTTGTTAGGCCTCAAAAGGGCTGTTTGGTCTGACGCCTTAAAGTCAGATATATATAGGTAGAGAGAGGAAAGAGTTCCTGCTAGGATTAGAATGGTAATGTACATTTTCTGTGATTATTCTAAATACTCAATCTCAGTGTTACAAAGTGAAGGGTATCCCAAGCACAGAGCTCTGGGTCCTTCGGTGGGTATGTCGTGTGAAAGGATAATAGTTAAATTTTATTTAAATTGAATTTAGCAAAGAATGTATGGTTGTCCATCTCATGTACCATCTCAGTGGATCAATAACTCAAAATCACCAAAGTCATTGGATCTGAGTTTGTGAGATGGGAGGACAGTGTGTCATATGACTTGTTTATCAAGAGCTGTAACCATATTGAAAGTGATTGTTGTTTTACCTTTCTGAAAGAGGCAAAGATCTGCAACTTGATTTGAAAACTTTTATGCACAGTTATAGGTCAGATCTATACAAAACAATATTTGAGAATTTTACCATTTAATAAAGTTTATACGGAATTATTTAATTCTGTATGTGAAATTTAAACTGATGGAGCTCTGAGTACCAAACATAAATAAAGTACATTTACTAAGCAGACCGTGGAAGGCAAAAAGTGGCCATTATCGTGCCAACGCACTGTTAAACCCAAACAAATTCAAACCATCAAAAGTCAGAATCCACTGCCCTTGCAAGCTTTTTGATATTCTGGTTAACATGATGTTTTTGTTGTTGGTGGGGATGATGAGGGAAGGAAGCGGTATCTACACATTTTCACTTCCATAAGATGTGGCATGACACTGCAGACATTGATCATCAAGCCACAAATGTTTTTGTTGTTTTTTTTCAGTGGAGCTGAAAGATCTGCAGAAACTCTTGGAAAATCTGCCTGATGAAGTTCAGATTGAGTACAAAATGAGAGTAGAAGAAGCCTTGAAAGAGAAGGAGAAAGAGAAGACCAAACAAGCTCCAGCTCGGAAAGTTCATGTCAAGAGTGCTGATATCAGCCAAAGGCAGGCTGGGAAAAGTGCAAAACAGACACAGCCAAAGGAGCGCCCGGCGAAATTGAACGAAAGACCGCAATGGAATCAGAGGAAACGGAAAACTGCTTTGAAAAAAAATTCTGAAAAAGATCCATTTTACCAGCAGAGAAAGGAAGAAGCGGAACTAAGAAGGGACAAGAGAGAGAGACAGCTGTTGTACCTACAGGAGTTGAACAAAGGAAGAATTCCGGCCTTGTCCAAAAGTCCAGGCAGGAGTCGTGATGCATCACCAGAGGGAGTCAAACCTGTTGGAGAAAGAGGAAGGAAACCCAGACCAGCTGGGCAAGTTCAGAGTGGAAAAGTTGTGAAAGCTACCAAAGAAAGGGATTCCTCACCCAACATTCTGTCTCTGATGAATGAGACTGACAGGGGACACAAGTCTAGATCACCCCAGACAACTGGGAGAAGTTCTCCCCCCATCCCTGCAGTCCGGCATAGGGCAGCTGTGGAGTCAGACACTGACAGAGATCCCTACCATTACACTAACACCTACCTCCGCAGCAGTCAGACTGATTCGAAATATGGGGATTGTGCACTGGTGCCTACTGGGGATGAGTTTCTGCCCTTCATGAGAACCACAGAAATCTTGGACCCTTCTAAAGCAGATGAACCAGTGGCCATATCACGAGAAAACTCTCGCATGGAGAGAGCAAGGAGAGCTTACCACGAAACTCACAACCCAGCAAACAAAGGCAGGAAACTGGACGTGTATCAAGATAGAGAGAGAGAAGCTGCCCTTAAGGTCAGTGGCAAATCTAAACTTTTCTTTTCTTTTTCTAGATCAAAGCTTAATTGTTATCAGTTTAATTATTGTCATTGTATTGTTTGTTTTCCACGTGAATGACAATGTATATCTGATGTATTCACTGCTGACCGGTTTTATTTGTTATGGTGACCATGATTCCGTCAATATTTGCTGTTATCAAACAAAGCATCACATCGAGTTAGGAAAACTATTGATTTTTCAGTTTTTACAATTTTTTTTTTTTGGTCTTTTTAAAGTAAGGTATGGGGAAAATCATGGGTAAAAGCGGCACATTTATTTGTCAGTGGTGGTGATGATGAGAGACAAGGATCTGTGAACAGAGTGTGTACCAGTAGAATATAATTGATTACAGTCAATGAGCATTTTTTAGTGGGGAATCTTATATCATGTTGAAATTCATCCATGATATGCCATGCTGAGTGTAGTCAATAGTTGGTGCATTCGCAGGAAAGTGGTGACTGCGGGAATATTGATCAATAATGTGAAAGTCAACAAGTGTAAAGAAGATGGGTGTTCTTCTTGTCTATAGAAGTACTGTCATTCAGTTCACTGTCATGGTCAAAATGCTGAGAAAAAGATGTGATAGTCTTTTTGAGAATATCTCCTACGTCAAGAGACAGACATTTTGTCTTCAACCACACATGAAGATACATGTAGTTTTACCCTGTCTGTCTTGCAGGCACCTCAGAACCCATTGTTGAATCCAGGCCTGGTGACAGATCATCCTACAGCCAGGCAGGACATGATTTTACAACAGTTGTCATCACTCAAGAAGGTACCAAAATCTTGTATCATTCTTTGTGTCCACATACAAAGATTTAATGTTTCAGCAATACAAACATATTGTTGTGGTGAAATGTGGTTTCCTGGTGAAAATATGTTTACTTTTTCTTATGTGAATAGATTAAAGCTGCGATAGTACTATTGATGAAATATTATAAAAAGCACAGAAAATGTGTGGAGTTGTAGCAAGGCTAGAAGCAAAGAAAAAGTTGTATGTACCAAAGCCTCAGTTAAGACATAATACAGAAATGTTTCTGAATTATTTCTTAGGAGATGCCTTGCTACATACAACTTTGTCTTCTTGCCATAATTTGACCTTGCAATAATATGTAAACAGTCGCTGCTATTACTTGTAAAGATTTCATCAGTGTCACTTTGCATATTTTAAACACTTCTGGTGCATCATTGTAGTATAACTAAGATGTTTCAGTTGCAGGTTTTAAGAACATCAGGTCCACTTTTATTAAATCATGCACGAGCAACTTTTTTCTATTCATTAGTGACTGATGAAAATGTTAATACACACTCTGTTGAAGAGCTGAACTAAACTGCTGACAGTCATTGTTGCTGGCATGAAAATGTTCAGAATGTCATTAGGTATATGTCATGGACAAAATTTAAAGAAGTGTGTTAGTAGTCACAGTTTCGAAGTCAAGCTGAATAGAGAAATTTAATACTGAGTTGTATTCATTTGTCAGCTATATTTTCTGTGTTCACTTTCATTTGGAAACTGATCTTTACTGAAACACTGTCAAAATTTAAAAGTTTGAAGTGCTATTTAGTGTTTGTGGTTTTTGCTTGTCCCCAGACCCTGATGCAAAGACAGAAAGAACTGGAAGACCACATGTCATCTACTGACTTTCAGGAGGAAACTACTCTAGCTTAGGGAATAGTAAAGGGGGCCATAATTCTCCTGTGAAGGGGATATAATTCTCCTGACTCGGCTTCTTATCTCTCAACAGCCGGAAAGTGTCATGGATCAGTCACAGAGGTTGAACAAAAGACTACAATGGAATCAGAGAAAATGTAAAACTGTTGTGAAAAACTGGAAAAAATCCATTTTATCAGCAGAAAAAGGAATGTTTGGCATGCACAACACCTATATAAAGGACTTTCGACTTCAGGTGCTGTAAACGGTTTGAATAGCAACCAAGTCTGAAGAATTTATTGAGAATATTTGATGAAAACACAGTAATATATCTGGAGTTACAGGGTTAAGTTATTTCCAGCACATCAAAAGCTCAGTCCATCAACTACTGGT
The DNA here is from genome assembly GCA_963931925.1 of Onchidella celtica. Lineage (NCBI taxonomy): Eukaryota > Metazoa > Mollusca > Gastropoda > Systellommatophora > Onchidiidae > Onchidella > Onchidella celtica. The sequence goes on from OZ007572.1 coordinate 61,097,139, forward strand.
CCTTCATGTGTGAAGCACTAAGAGTTTGGATCATTACTGAAATACAGCAGGGATTGTCATGAATGTTTTCTGAAGCAACACACCTGTAACAGCCATTTCTGGATTGTTACTTGTGGGATGTTTAGACACTTTGCCATTGCCAAAATACTGAACACTTGAATGTGCCTGTAATTCTAATATTTATGTTTGTCTGAACCAGTTCAGATGTAGATTAATTGTTTTCTGTCAGTTTTTTCCTGTTGGACTGCAGTTTTTGCCCATCAGGACAAACTCTGTGTGCCTAATCTTTATCCTACCATTGGTATTCATATGTGAGTGTGCATGAGAAAAATCATAATAAGTCACAAACATGACATTTTGAGTTCTGTACACATAATAAAAGACAAAGCATTTCTGATAAATTGAAGGCAGTGACCCCCCTAAAATAAGATTTTGGAAAAACGGCATTTAATCCTAAAAGTGGCAATAGCTAATTGACCCATTAATATTGGAGTGATTGATGTTAGGAGACCGTTGTCTAATAACTAAGACGTTATAGAGATCATACTGAGTAGTGTTCACTGCTCATCTACAGTGTACCCTGTAACATGCCACGGTCCCCTAAACAACAGCCAAGTCGGAAGTTTTTTATCTTGTTAGGAGACCGTAGTCTAATTACAAAGCCTTTATAGAGATCATAGTGAGTAGTGTTCACTGCTCGTCTACAGTTTACCCTGTAACATGCCACGGTCCCCTAAACAACAGCCAAGTTTGTGTCGGACCCATATTTTCACTTCAAAGCCGTTTTTCTCAAAATCAGCTCTGTCGACATATTGTGGGTTTTCTCATGCACACTCGTCACATATATCTTACTCCATAGAGAACTTTGGATCTAGAGGGGAGTTTGTAGTGTTGCCTTCAGGGTTACAAGTATAGAAGATGGAAACAAACCAAAATTTCTTAACATTTCATATTGACATGTGCTATCATGTGCAGTTAAGACGAGGGTTAATTTGTCACAGTATTTTCCTGAGAGAGATATTTTAACTGGAAAAAACACATGCAGGCGAAATATGCAGGAAGGTGGAATCAGCTTGGGAAGAGAATTGATTTAGAAACCAGTCCATGATATGATACAGTATTATCTCAGTGTGTTGACTGACACAATAAACCCTCCAGATGCAGAATAATGTTTTGTCCATGGAACGAACAGTAATAAAGACTAAACATAGTTAAGAGAAAAGGATCTATTTATACATCAATTAAATTTCATCATTACAGAAACATTGAAATCAAATCGGCGTTGCATCATGTCCCTGGAGCTTTAATCTGCAACCATTTTTTCAGGGTACATTTAGCTCTGATCTATCATGACATATCCTTTAGATTCACAAATAAATGTGTCTGAAAAGATTTCATTATCCAAGAATACGTTGGAAAATATTACCTTATTAAAGTACTGAAGTAACATATAAGTTATAATTGAGTGAGTATTTGGGCTGTGTAGGTGAATTAGGTTTTGTTTGCACTGTGAAGTCTCTAGAAAATTCAATGGTTTGGTAAGAGATGTTTGGCTAATAAGTGACAAGTCTTTTTGGTGGTGAAATGGCCACAATATTTTGGTCTAGACGTTGGTCATAAATTAATCACATACAAAAAAGCTATATATTGAGTTTTTCGTGATGTGGCCCAGATAGCCTATTGTAATATAATTTATTATGCTTTATCTGGGATAGATTTGTTACATAGGCAATAAAGTCAAGTCATCATTGTTGGAAAATATGTTATGACATATAACAAACTCTGGGTTTCATTTGTTTAATTGTTTCTGGGACATTTGCCTTACAGTGTTACAAATTTGTACAAAATTCTTACTGCTATGCCAAAAGTACCCTCTCACTGTATTTAAATGAGCTACACTGTGTTTTTTAATGTGTAGGAAATAGCACACATGATATAGAGTCTGGAGTGTCTCTTCATAGCATCAGTGAGCATTTTATTCCCTTACCTTTGCATTGTTTTATTTATTCCGTCCACATCAAGAAAAGCAACATTATTAACAGTTTCATAGGAAATAGCAACAGCAACAGCTATTTCCTGCCAGCCAAAGATCTGATTATAATGTTGTTGTTGTTTTTAAAGACGATCTTATATGTTCATATACGAGAGATTCACACAGTTGCCCCTCGTCATTTGCATTTTTCACCTTTGCCAAAACTATAAACTGTCAAACATTACAATTCTAAATTACACTGGTAAGCATTTATTTGGATTTTATAGTTTCTCTATTTGCTCCACAATCTTGTCCGTCCTTTGTTGAGGAAAATCAAAATGCCTTCGGTTTTTTTTACCAATGAAACTGGAAAATGATGAATCGAAAGTAAATGTTTTTGCCATCATAAATTCTAATCTCATCCATGTAAAATAATTGTCATCAGTATTCAGATGTTTCTTACTCATGAAAGACGACAATTCTCATCGTCAGTTCAATGCAAGAAGTGATTATCATCTTCTTTGTGACAATGGAGATATCACTTCTTGTACTGAATCATTGACATAATGTCACAAAATAATATTGAAGTCATCTTTGTATTACAGTTTCTTTAATTTTATTATTAACAACTTAATTCTTTGTTTATGTTGTCATTTTACAAATGAAATCATGAGATTCAAACTTAGCCTGCAATTCATACTGAAACGATTTTTGATAACTTTTTTGTCATGTACAAGAACTTAACATTGGGACATATTTGTTACTCTCTATCTGAATGTCATTCCCGTCTCCCTGCAGCATAATGATATTTATAATAATAGTTCGTCCATCAGGTATGATGATGACCTTAACAACACCAGAGGAATAAAGAACAGAAATTGTTGAGAATTTCAACACATGGACAATAAAGAGAACTAAAGGACACAGAGGACAGAATGGAAAGACTGTTCTTTCATGACTTATGGCTTCTCATGTGACTGATAAGTCCTATTTTTGCCCTGCAGACCCTTCCGCATAAATGACAAGAGTGCTCCGTTGGTTCAGTACCACTGGGCCTTTTCTTGCGCCGTTCTCTTTTTTTGATAGCCTGCTGGACTCTGTCAGCTTCCCATGCTTTGCTGCCTCTGGTAAGGGCCGCCCTCCAATTTGTACGATCAAGCGAGAGCTTTTCCCACTCACTCACATCAATGGCAAAGGCCTTCAGTGATTGCTTGAGAGTGTCTTTGTAACGTCTCTTTGGGGCCCCAACATTCCTCGTTCCATTGGAGAGCTCAGAGAAGAAGATTTGCTTAGGGAGTCTGGAGTCGGGCATTCTGACAACATGTCCTGCCCAACGTAGCTGAATTTTTTTCAGGTGGCAGAAGATGCTCAATTCCTTGGCACGATTGAGGACCTCAGTGTCTGGAATTTTATCCTGCCATTTGATCCTTAGGATCTTTCTAAGGCAGGCCAGATGAAAGTGATTTAGCTTTCTGGCATGCGATTGGTACACTGTCCAGGTTTCAGCCCCATAGAGTAGGGTGGGAAGGACCACAGCATTGTACACTTTCAGCTTAGTGTCTGTGCGAATGCCGGCAACATCCCATACTCTCTTTCGAAGCCTGCCAAATGCAGAGCTGGCTTTGCTGATTCTTGAGAGAATTTCAGTATCAACACGAGCCGCGGAAGACAGTGTACTGCCAAGATAGGTGAAGTTCTCCGACACCTTCAGAAGACTGTCATGGACTTTGATATTTGGGGTCACAGGATACTTGTCGTCTGGAGTAGGCTGATGGAGCACTTCCGTCTTCTTTGTGCTTATTGTGAGGCCAAAGTTGTCACAGGCACTGGAGAACTTATCAACACAGTTTTGCATGCTATCCTCATCGTGTGCCAGAAGTGCACAATCATCAGCAAATAGTAGGTCACAGACTTGAGTACTTTTGGTTTTGGTTTTTGCCTGAAGTCTCCTGAGGTTGAATAGACTGCCATCAGTTCGGTACTTGATGCTTACCCCTTGATGAGGAGAGCTAAAGGCTTCTTGTAGCATTGCAGAGAACATGATGCTGAACAGAGTTGGGGCTAAGACACAACCCTGTTTTACCCCATTTGTGACAGCAAAGGGCTCTGAAACACTGCCGTTGCTTTTGACTGCAGCTTGCATGCCATCATGAAACTGGCGCACTATTGTGATGAATTCGGGTGGACACCCAAACTTCGCCAAGATTTTCCAGAGGCCTTCACGACACACTGTGTCAAATGCTTTTGTGAGGTCAACAAAAGTGATATACAGCGCTTTATTTTGTTCCATGCATTTTTCCTTATACAGTACGTATATTACCATAGAATTGACCAACCCATTGGGAAAACACTGCACAAATATTTTTTATTTTATGAAGAATATTGAGAGATTTTGAAAGTACAGCCTCATGGTTCAAATCAGACTTTAACTTTAACTTGTTTTCATGGCATGTAAACTTTCCACCACCCCTGGGGAGTTAAATCCTTAATAGATTTTCCATCCGTCAGAGTTTGCGCTTTGCACAACCATAGTGACATTTTCCTGATGACTGATAGGTAAATTGATTTTTATCTTATCATTTCGTGAAAGCATTTTCATGTTGCAGGTGCTCACTGGTGCCGTCTAAGGAAGTGATCTATTTAGGGCTAAACAAGCTAAACAATGGGATTAGATCAGGTTTTAGCTTGCACTCTCTTTATTGATTCACATCGATCTATTGGTGAATTGTGCAGTGAGAAAACTGACATAGGGTTGTTTTTTGTTTTCGTGTGCATGTGTTGTTTTTTTATTGAGTTATTAGCCATCATCAGTTTAGTTGCATGGGAGTTATTGACAATGTGAGATTCGGGCATCAGCTCATTCAGATCTTACTAATGTAGTATATTGCACAATCATGTAAAATACACATTGTGTGCAATTCTGTCCTTTCAACGTCATCATTATTATATTTATGCCCATAACATTATCTGAACAGTGACAAATCTTACTTGCCCATGAACTCTGCATTTTGCCAGAATCCTACAAACAAAACAAAATGCAGCATAATGTCAGGAACTAAAAATTGTATATCAGTGTACAGAATGTCATCTCTGCCTAGGATAGAGTTTTCAAGGATTTGTCTTGTCTGGTGGTTGTCAACCAGAGATCTTGCATAATCAGTGTACTTTATGTATTGGTAGCAATCTCAACGTGTGGACCTCCTTAATTAGCAGACTGGTGGAGTTTTTGTTTGATACTGCTACTAACTGTAACCACAACAACATGTTGGCTTGATGAGTGGAGTGTGTGAATACAGGAAGTTTTTCTTTTCCAAGAACAGTAAAAAAATTAGAACAAAATTTATGAATGTTCATTCTCTCAGTGCTGTAAGTGAGCTTGCATGCGCGTAGAATGTGTTTTGTGCATTTCACACATATGAAAATTGTCATCTTTTTTTTTAGATGATTTCAATTGAAGTGAGATTTGGGTTCCTTTGCAGGGTGAAAATGTCCACTGGGATCATTATGCATTTACTGTGTTCAAGAAATGCAACACACATTTATGGTGAACAGAGTTAAGTAACGTAGCAGCCATTTTGAAACAGATTCTACACATAAAGATCTTCTCTTGTTTTCTTTTGTTTTTTAGAAGTGTATTTCGCTCAAGCTGGCACAAAATCACAACATACCTTCGTTTTTAGGCACCAGTTGCCTTGTGCCACATCTGATTTTCCTCCTAAGTCATACTTTTCAATTTTCATCAATGATATTTACTTACTGTACGAAATAATATCATTCAAACAAAGAGTACTGTAACACAGTTCCCCACTTATATACTGTATTATATTTTTCTATGGTTTTGTCAAGTTGCTAATTGCCTTATTTATTGATGTACCTGAAGAGGAACAAAACAGGGAGGACAAAAAGATACCATTGTGATAAATTGTACAGTTTTAGGCTGCCTAATCAAATGTTAGATTTTTTTTTTTTTTTTTTTACTCATGTAAATCTTGTCAAGTAGACAATAAACAAAAAAATATGTCAGAAAAAGGTGAAAATTGGTCATTTCTTGTTCTTTGTCCTTACACCAGGACATGTGACTTTCATTATATGTGCTCGTTTGTGACAGTCCTCTCTGCTGTTGCATGAGTACGTGTTTCTGTCCTTATGTGTGGCTGTTTGTGACAGTCCTCTCTGCTGTTGCATGAGTACGTGTTTCTGTCCTTATGTGTGGCTGTTTGTGACAGTCCTCTCTGCTGTTGCATGAGTACGTGTTTCTGTCCTTATGTGTGGCTGTTTGTGACAGTCCTCTCTGCTGTTGCATGAGTACGTGTTTCTGTCCTTATGTGTGACTGTTTGTGACAGTCCTCTCTGCTGTTGCATGAGTACGTGTTTCTGTCCTTATGTGTGGCTGTTTGTGACAGCCTTTGTGTTGCTGCCCACTATTACACGAGCACAGGCTTCTGTTATTATGCATGCTTGTTTGTGACAGTTTATATATTGCTCTCTATTGTTGCACCAGCACATGTTTCTGTCATCATTTTTTTTATTTTTACTTACGGTTTTCCTTTGAAAAGGGGGGGAGCACAGGTTCATCGTGCACCTACTTCATAAGAATTCACTTCATTTCTGAGACATACAAAGTGACGCATTAAATCCTTGATTTATTGGTCTTTTCCTCTCGCGCTCGTATCTTTTAACTCTCTCTCTCTCTCTCTCTCTGTCTCTCTCTCTCTCTCTCTCTCTGTCTCTCTCTCTCTCTCTTCCTGCACTGACTGTTTTTAGTGTATAGTTTTTGCCTGTCCTGCACTTCCTACATATTGTATCCTCATCCAAATTTGTCTTACTTGTCTTCCTTGCTTGTGGAGCAATGACCCGAGCCATGAGTACTGTGGTACTCTTCAGTTTCCCTGTAAGTGGAGAGAGAGCATTAGACTTCATTTCGAGAGGACTCTATTGGGTCTTCAGCACCAAGGGCCCCTATTATTTGACAGCAATCAATAGGCGTGTGTGCCCTCCAATCTTGCGGTATGCAAAACTGGAGTTGTCAAAGATTTACCGGCATCGAGAGACGGAAACCAAACAAGATTTGACCGGGAGAATGAGTCAACCAGGCTGACACTTTGATTATCTGACTGTTGTGCGGGATTGCCCGGTGTGGTAAACTGAATTACCGGTCACACCCATCTTATGTTTGAGCTACTTCGACCGCCTTCCCCGGGCTCCAAGGGAAACGCCCGTCACATTTCCATAATTTGGCCTCGTACCAACCGCGAGCGTCAACCTGGGTGAGTACAGTATTACTGTGTCCGAATCCTCAGATTTGCATCGTTATGTTTGAGTTGTGAGACAGCGCGTCAACATAATAACGATCACATTGTGCTAGGAAAAAGTCAGACGATGGACAGAATATAAAAAAACGATAGGACAGAAAGAAACCCACAGAAGCGCCACCAACGGCTCGCGGGGCAATTAAATGCTGTGCGGTAGCTGTCTTCTGCGTGTTCATAATTATTATTACATACAATGTATAAATTTGTTGCTACATGGTGGTCGTAGTGACTATTCGAGGTTGAAATTAAAATTCTAACACGCGATGAAACAAACACGTTATTTCATCGTTTCTCTGAGTCCAAATTTCAACGCAGGGGGGCATTTGAACTACTTTCGCTCACAAATGTTTATCTGAAAAACTTTTTTCTTTTTTTCTTAACTTTTCCTGCCATATGATATGATATACCCGATGTCTCTGACGTTGGGTTTTCGTGTTATTAATTTGTCACCAGAGCAAGGCTTTGCAAGTTTTGTTTTTTTTTTTTGGTTTTTTTTTTGGGGGGGGTTTTTTTGGGGGGTTTTTTTTTTTTTTTCCACATTGTAGCAGTCGGGAACGAATCGCGATTTTGCTTGAGGCAGAACGTCGTCGTGAAATTTTAAAAGAAAAACATAACATCGACCACATTTCAGCGTCTTTTGATATACCGTACATGTAGCCTACCGTGAAGATAGATTGTGCCAAATGAACGGGAAAACAGCATATTTACAATCTAGGCCCATCATCGTTTATTTAGTTGGCAGATTATTCTCCCTTGGCGTACCCATACTTGCTTGACATATTGTGTATGCGATTAAAGCTGGCAGCGTGCAATTCGTGCATAGGCGAGTTACCGACGGTTTAAATCAACGTCGTAGGCCCATGCAAAAGAAACCTTGAAATCTTCCGATACCAGATCATACGTAGTATCGAAGCGAGTCCCTTGAATAGCCCACCCACACCCAACACTGAGAGATCTGGCAACTGTCCTTTGTGGCAGGACCAAATACGTTAGTTAATTTCATTGCCAGATTTGGAGATTTTCCTGGTTACTGCAGGCAATGGCAACTTTCCCTTCAGATACAAAGAACTCTCATCCACAAAGGCTGGCTTGTGGGGAGGGTGGAGCACAAGGGGAAGAATCAGCTGAGGATTAAAGAAATAAGACTAGAGAGAGAGAGAGAGAGAAAAGCCTCGTTAATAGAGGAGAACCGAATTTTTAAAAAATTTAGTCTGTGAGATATATTTCTCTTCACCCTTTTAACCATGGTGCCTTAGCTCCTTGTTGCTTACAGCCAGTCTACATCATGCGGTCCAAGAGCAAAATAAATTATGTCAGTGCAAGTTGTGAGAAGTGCCTTGACTTGCTTGGTTTAATTCCCGTTAACGGTCTAGATTTGCGAGCTTCAGGACAGATGGTTTGGTGGGGTCTTCCTTTATTCATGGTTAGATTAAGTGGCCTTGTAACATGCAGATATGGCCCGATTATGTTTGTAAATGAACTTTAAATATTAAAGAAGAAGACAAGATAGTAATATACCTGAACTGCAAGAAAATCCAAAACCTCTTATGCAAATCATTATTATTTTACAAGATATTCCTTGCCACAAAAGGAAATTTACCCTGGAATACATAATAATTAGCAAACATATATGTATTATTGGTGGTAGGGATTTGTGTCTAACTCCTTACCACAAAACAAAAGCTGCCAACGTTTAACGTTGAATTTCTCAGTTGTATAAAAAGTGGAGTTGGAACAAACAAGAACTAAAGTTGTGATGTATTGACCGACGAGGGGTAGTAGTGAGTTCACCCAGCTGCTGCCGGGAGAGGAGAATCCCCGTGCCCTGCCAAGGATTTTTGCACAGCAAATTATTATCTAATAAATTTGGTTTTTGAAGCTTAATATAATTATTTACCTGGCAATTCCAATAAAGTATACATTTGCGGGGAGCTGATTTCATTCATTTTAGCAGCACAACTTTGAAAAAAAAAACCTGCACTGATTTAGACGTCTAAAGGCAAAAGCAAAAAATAGGGTTAAAAACCAATCTCGGCATCGCTGAGCAACATCGGGTTATCAGAGGAAAGATGTCCATGATTAAGTATGGCAAAGAAGACGTCCAGGTGTTATTGTCCAACTTCGTTGCCATTCTACAGACTGAGATCCATGAGGGGACACGCTGGTCTAGAGGTAAGGTGCTCGCCTGTCAGGCCGAAGGTACAGGGTTTTATCCCCGGTAGGTGCAGGCATGTTGGAATGTGGGGGGGGGGGGGGGCTCTGATCCTATATGTAGGTAGGATCGAGCACCTAGTCTTCTCGGATAAGGACGGAAAAACTCCAAGGGACGGTGCACAGGTTGGCACGTTAAAGATACCTTGGCAGTTGAAAGTCGAGAAGAGCAGGCCAAACAAGGCCGCTGCCCAAGCAAAATTCTAAAAGACTAATCCTTACCACAAAAAAAGACACAGAAAAAAGAACAAGAAAAAAAGAATAAATACCTAAACACTTGATTGATGACCTCTTGAAATATATGCATGGAGTCTGATCATTATGTAGTAAAACACAAGATGAAATAATCTAAGTTCTCACACTGATCAAAAAACGTTGAATTCTTCATCTTTGTGCATTTTCCCCTTTCCTTGTCTCTGGAAAAAAAAATAATGTGAGTAGGTCTATATGTATGTTGTTGTTACTGTTATTCTTGTTTGGGGGGGGGGGGGGGTACAGAATAAGCACTAATCATGTGAAATTATTTATTTTTAAAATGTCATATTTCCTTACCACTTACAGGTGTTGCCTACTTCGTTCATTTCTTCACACACCAGCGCCGATAATTTCTCCAGCGTTTAACGACAAACGCAGTTTAGAAAGACACAAACTGTGGATTACATGATCTAATTTTAATATCATCCAGATGCGCATGCGACTGATAATTTCTGCATTCTGCATGTTTCTTTATGCATGATGTAGCCAGATTCTTTGCATTTGCATTTGAGAAAATGAATGATTATTGCAAACAATTTAGAAGAACGCTACAACTGTTATACTTGGCGGCCAGTCTAAATACTAATGTTGGTAACGATGTAAGTGACACCCAGATTTTTTCTGAATCGGTCGAGCAGCCAAGCAGTCAACACTAAAATACGGTCAAATTCTTTTTGTCTAAAATCAGACTTGAAAAGGAAAAAAAATCACTGTATGGGTGGAACTGAGGAAACTGTGCGGAGAATTTCAGAAAAACAACAACAACAATAACAACAGCGACAACAACAGAAAACTGGTTTTGTCAGTGGGGAGCAAATAGAAATGTTTGCCTCATTAACGCCGACCGGAATGCTGTGTAAGATGTCGATACTGAGCTGAAGGCGATCGTAAAAATTCATTCACAAATTTAGTGGGACTTGAAATGGAGCCGTGGCACAGAGAGACCTGAACTACAATGTAGGCCATTCCTTCTCGCAGAAAGCATTCCATCAAAGCTAGAGTCCAGTGCCTAGGGCTGGTGGCGCATTCAGTCACGTCTGGTTTGTTCCGGTCTTAGTGTGAACTGTGGACTTTGAATTAGAAGGGACCTGGCTCACTGGCGAAACTTAAACATGTCTCGTCTTACTACGTTGGGTACGTCAAAAATGATTTGAGTAAGCTGACGGAAAGAAGGACATCCCGCACTGAGCTAAAATATAAGTGAAATAAGACTTGATTTAGTCAAAATTGGGCAAAAAGAAAAGGTTGTATGTTGCGAAGCCCCGCGTGAGAAATAAAACCCAAACAGTACAAAGCAAACTAAAGAGAAGACAGAAAATGCATAAATTTTCGGCTTTCGCCTTTGTCAAGTGAAAAAAAAAAAACAAACAGCTAGTGCTTTCAGCGTGCACAAATTTCGCACCGCCACCTGGCGGCAAACGCGCGGAAGTCGTGAAAAGTGCGATATTTTACAAAGCCCAATAGGGAAAATATTGAATTTTGTTCACTGTTCAGCTATCGCTATAGACCTTGATTGACGTCGCTTATTGTGGAATTATAACCTCAATCGCTATGGGAAAACTCTGGCTGTTTTTTCTTCTTTTTTTTTCTAGTCGCAGTAGCACTGTCGCAATATTATTTTGCATCATAAATGTACCATTATATCAAGCATTCTTTTCTTACTATGCGCCATGAGCCCCGCCCCAAATCAGCGCGCAAATTGTGTGCACGGTTTTTTTGAGTGGTGCGAAGAAGACAGTGTCTCATCTTATGGTTTCTAGTATCTTTGGATAAGGTAAGATAAAAATCACTTATTATCCATAAGGGAGATTCTTTTTCACGTGGTATTTTGAGCACATACATGGTACACATAATATCTTACGCATCATTACATAAACATACATCATAACTCCATAAACTCAATAACAGGCATACATGAAGTGACATGGCAAGTAACCTTAGTGAAATATAATGTACATCTAGCTATAATGTCTAACTAAAGAATACTGCCATATTCGCCATCGCCGTCACGAGTGAAAACTCGATCGGCCAGGGATGAGCACTCGAGCTATAATGTCTTGTTGAGGCGAATTGCGGAGGGCAGAAACGATATTCCGTGTCCTTTTCTGTTTGCTTTACGGTTGCTTGGTCTTGTGTGTTTGTCAAGTTATTTTATGCACGTACAAGATAAAAGAGCGCCATGAAATCACGAGAAATTTGATGACCAAGTTATTTCTCCAACATTTCTCATTACGCCCATCACCAGTTTAAACTGACTACAGCGTATTTTATCACAGCTGTGAGATGAAGTCAATGTGTCTTTGATCCATTCTCAGATTGCTTGCTTTCAGCCTTGTTTTGATGCGGGAGTTGCCATTCTATTTCTGGGCTTCTGGGTGTGTGAGTTTATACATTGTGTTTACAGAGAAGTATTCAAAACATTCCAGCCGTCAATGAGGCATCGATTTGGCCAGAATGTATGCCAGTACATGTGCAGTGTTTCTCCCTTGAGGTATTTACCTACTTGGTGGTCTTCCGTCATACTAACGAGCTGATAACGTCACGAAGATAGTATTTTGTGCACTGTGAAGCTTTCTCTCTCTCTCTCTGTTCCTGGCTCCTTCTTTCTCTCTCTGTCTCTCTCTCATCTACCATTTCTTCCTGTGTCTGTCTGCCTGTCTCTCACTCTGTCTCATCTCTCTTTCCTCCTCGTTTCTTTTTCTGTCTCTCTCTCTCTCCCACTCCTCATTCCTCACTCGGTCTCCTCTAGTGTCCCTCGTTTCTATCTATCTATCTATCTATCTATCTATCTATCTATCTATCTATCTATCTATCTATCTATCTATCTATCTATCTATCTATCTATCTATCTATCTATCTATCTATCTATCTATCTATCTATCTATCTATCTATCTATATGCTGTGTCGCCATAATGAATACGCACTTGAAATAAAAATTGACGACGAAGTCTCCTACATGTTTACTGATTCAAACAAGTTCTCCTCTACGTTTAAGAGAGATCGTTTAAAAAGATGCCAGGAGGAACTGTTGTCAAAGTCATCTCAAGGCCTCATTGTCCGCGAGGCAAAAGGTATCAACCACAGTGTGTCATACCAACATTTGACTAACCATAGTTTGGATGACAAGATCAGATCATTTGTCACACGTGGGCGACTGCAGATCCTAGAAGTCGAGACCCTACTGTCCCTGTACTACCCCAACGCCTATACTAAATCATGCAAGTTATGCCACCACCACTCGGAAACAGTATGCCATGCATTGAACGGGTGCACGAAATTCAGCGGCATGTACCAAGCAAGACACAACAGAATAATGGACATTATTGAAAGGAAGATCACTTATTACAATCGTAACAAAGAAGTACTAAAAGACAGACTCATCAACCCATCAATGTTTGGATCAGATGCAACATCCTTTACCACCAGAGCAACACGTCCTGACATCACAGTTATAGACAATACTAATAAGAAAGTCCAGATCGTTGAAGTATCAGTACCATACGACTGTTACATTGATAGATGTTATCAAGGCAAATTTGACAAATATTTCCCATTAGCCATTGAAATCAGTGCTATGGGATACCAATATGATATAATAGTTTTAATAATTGGAAGTTTGGGAAATGTTCACAGAAGATTTATTACTGGGCTGAAGAAACTAAACATTAACAATTCAGAAAGTAAGTTCATATCTAAGTACTGTAGTATCAGTTCAGTTATTGGATCATTCAAAATCTGGAATAAAAGATGCAAGTCGTATAATAGGAATTATTAAGTCTATTTAAAAACATGTTCCAGTTTTGTCCATCCCTTCCATAGAAGAGATAAAGTAAAGCCACCCACCATGGCACAATTTCCACTTAGATGTAATGTTTCGATATTATATCTGTACAATCTGTATTGTATTCACATGGAAATAAAGAATTTTTATCTATCTATCTATTTATCTATCTATCTATCTATCTATCTATCTATCTATCTATCTATCTATCTATCTATCTATCTATCTATCTATCTATCTATCTATCTATCTATCTATCTATCCTGCAATGCCATCTATCTATCTATCTGTCTATCCTGCAATGCCATCTATCTATCTATCTATCTATCTATCTATCTATCTATCTATCTATCTATCTATCTATCTATCTATCTATCTATCTATCCTGCAATGCCATCTATCTATCTATCTATCTATCCTGCAATGCCATCTATCTATCTATCTATCTATCTATCTATCTATCTATCTATCTATCTATCTATCTATCTATCTATCTATCTATCTATCTATCTATCTATCCTGCAATGCCATTATCTATCTATCTATCTATCTATCTATCTATCTATCTATCTATCTATCTATCTATCTATCTATCTATCTATCTATCTATCTATCTATCTATCTATCTATGCTCCAATACTAACCTACTAAACCCTGCTATCAGCAGTGCAAAGATCGTATTTGAAGCCTTGTGAAGTCTTGTCTCTTTTTCTCTCGTCTCTTCTCTGCCTTTCTCCGTCTCCACCCCCGCCCCCCCCCCCTACTGTCTAACATCTTGAAATCAATTTAACCAGTCGTTAGTTCACACGTGTGATCTCATCTCCGGTTCACTTCCCAAGTCAACGTCTAAAAACCGTCTGGCCCTACTTGAGAAAACAGTGTCCGGACATTCATTGATGACGACAGCTCTCAGCACTTGTCTACACAAGACATGAAATGTCCTATAATTCCTTTCGGTCTGGCTGCTTCCACTGATGTTTCACAAACAAGGATCATTGACAGCTTGAGATCTTAGACCAGCGGGTCTTTACTCTTTACCGGGAGATTTGGGAAGATTTCGGGGCAGGGTGGAGGGATACATAGGCCGGCACCATATCCACCATTGCATCTTCAAATGATGTTCAAGTTTAAACATACACACAATGTGAAGTGTCCCGCCGATATTCACCTCCCCACATAAACGTGTTCTGTCAGAAGTTTAAGGCTTCCATTAAATGATTTTTGAAAAATATAATAATAATAATAACAATAATAATGGATGGCATTTATATAGCGCATATCCATTAAAAATGCTCTATGCGCTTTACAGAAACAACATGTCAACTACAGAGCAGAATGGAGCGCCTACGAAGCGCTTAACACACTACACTGCTTCTTTCTCTCTCCATGTCTCCCTCACTCTCTCTCTACCTCTCTCTCTCTATTTCAGAGCAAATTGTAACGCAGCCTGTTAGGCACAGTTCACAACTCGCAACAGTTCACAACTCACAACTCCAATAATATTTGAATATTTATTAATAATAATATATATTTAATAATGAATAATAAATTTTGTTGTTACTGGTGGGGGGATGATATGGATAAATTTTAATCTATTAATTTCAATTTTGCCCTGGCAGCGGCCTGTTCGGCCTGCTCTTTACGATTTCCAAGGTATCTTTACCGTACGCAACCTGCACACGGGCCCTCCGAATTTTTCGTCCTTATCCGAGAAGACTAGGTACTCGATCCTACCCCCCAATAGGATCAGGGACTTGAAAATATGAGAAAAACCCCAATTTTCAACATGCTTGCACTGCCCGGGTTTTGAACCCGGGACCCTTGGCATGAGAGGCGAGCACCTTGCCTCTAGACGAATTGAGATCTTTATTTTGGGAGGTGTCGCTGCCATGGGCATTTGTGCCTCCTGTTTCTCGTTGGTGTCTTCTTGTTGTCTTGGTGTTTTCTTCGTGGCTTTCCTAGCCCTCAAAAGGGCTCCCTTATGGGTATCTTCTTCTTTCGTTGTTTGTTGGCGCCCGTAAAAAAAAACAAAAAAACCTCTAGACCACCTTGTCCCCACTATTTCTACTGGCTGAGCCAGCGGCGTAGCGTGGGTTACCCAACCCGTGGCAAGGCAAATATTGCTCTCCCTAATCAGTGGTCCATTAGCACTCCCTGAGTCCCTCCCGTTAGTCCAGTATTGACTCCCTCGCCCTCCATCCACCTGTACTGTATTTTAAGAAAATGCTGTTGTAATTAAGTAAAATGCAATTAATGTTAGTAATAGCATACTCAAATTTATTGAAGAGACGTTTTTTTTTTAAAAATGATTTATTACTTCTTGAACATTTTTTTTTTCTTTTGAAATTTTGCACCCCTAAGAGGGGGAAGGGGGAGTATAAAGCCATAAGACATGAATGCAGGGGTTGAAAAGGTTTAGCTCCACTGTCTTAGGCAGATAAGAAGTTTGAAATTGCAACTGCTCATCAACAGATTCCTGGCTCTGATATAATCACAAGAAGTTTGCTGACTCTCCTGTCCCCAGCCAAAGTTCGGGACTCCACCAACGGCCTCCTCTGCTCGCAAATGCCATTTATTTGTGCGCGGCTTTTTTGTGAGGAGTTTTATGAATGCCCCAGGGGTTTTCCCTGATCTGCATTACAGTTTACTCTATTGAGAGCAATTTGTTGTTTGTTATACAATCAGAAAAGTGATTTCAAAAACGGTGGTAAAAAAATGATGTTATTATTTCAATGCTACATGTTTTCATGACAAGAACTTTTGCTTCACTTCACTTAGGATGTAAATGTAAAGCATTAAAAATGAATGAATGCAATCCTCGCCAAAAAGTTTTGATTTTAAAAGATAAAACATCAAAAATGAATGAATGCAATTCTCGTCAAAAAGTTTTGATTTTTGCGCGCCCGAGAAGCCCAATCTGCACATACACTGGGCGTTTGGCATTCAGCAAATCCTTGGGGAAAGTAACAAAATTTACATTTAATATCCAAATGTTCCGCATTCCCATGTCCTTCACTGGGTGGACATATTGTTCTTGTGGGGTATCGATTTCTGACGACAGCAATGATTACATTTCCCTTCTCTCCAATGTTTCTATTCCAAGCTATTGCATTAAATTTGAGGGATGGTTTTGATACTTAATACTCACAGCTTGGAAGTGTTTGTGTGATACTTGATACAGTGTGGGTCACTTTAGGTCCACCACAACAATCATGTAGGCATCCAGTATCTTTCTTTCTTTAATGCCATCAACTTACCATTATCTCCTTGATAAACGTGAACATAAGATAGGATAATATAAGATAAGAATCACTTCATTATCCCATGAACGAAATTCTCTTTCACAGAGCGTTTAAGACACATCTCACGCATCAATACAGAAACATAATCATTATTCAGTCAACTCAATAACAAACATATTACATGAAATAATGTGATAATGAACCATATAATGATAATTTCAGAGAAACGTAAAAAGAGATAAAATTGTTGCATAAACCACTAAGAATCTAGTGCTTGGGGTCGTCATGTAACTGAATAATAAAATCTCCCAAAGAAATGAAAGAGAGAACGGAGGATGAATACAGAACAGAAGGAGGAAATAGTAACAGATTCACTGTGTATTCTAATTTGATACATGAGTGCGTTCGAAGTATCCATTTCCTGTTACGTGGGATTATTTTCAAAACAGTTCTGTTCTTTGTTCATTAAGACATAACTGTAATTGAAATTACAATCAACGGAATTTAGCAGTAACGATACAGCAACCAACAGGATTTAGCGGTAAAGAAACAGCAACCAACAGAATTTAGCAGTAAAGAAACAGCAACCAACAGAATTTAGCAGTAAAGAAACAGCAACCAACAGAATTTAGCAGTAAAGAAACAGCAACCAACAGAATTTAGCAGTAAAGAAACAGCAACCAACAGAATTTAGCAGCAAAGAGACAGCAACCAGCAGAGTGTGGCAGTGAAGAAATTGCCACCAACAGAATTTAGTAGTACTATAGTAAAGAGACAGCAACCATTACCAATTTCTTGAGCATATTTTCATAATAACTTTGTTCGTAAGGGGGACAGGAGGTCGATTACGGAAATAAGAGTTGTAACTTAAAAGATCGCCCACCGTCTGTTGTCCCTATGACACAATATAAAAAGCTCAACTTGGCAATTGCAATTCCCCCGAGACAATGCCGAGCAAAGCAATCCCCATAAATTGGATGCAAATTTGCATTGCGATACCACGGGGTTTTCACGGCGTCCGTAGATCAGGGATATTCGGTGCTGCCAGCTTAACTGCGATCCTGTCTCTCTGCCTCGCGATGTAAACTCCACAGAATGTTTTCAAATACAACACAAAAGTCATGGACATCCACAAAGCCATAGGTTTTCTGGCTTTCACGGCCGACATTAATTTATCTTGTGAAGCGAAACAGACATTGAACTCCGAAATGACGGCTTACTGCTAGCTCAAGCCCGCGTAATAATCTCCCTCGCTAATCCGCACACCACTACAAAACCCAAGAATTTAATTTTTGCTGTGATATCTCTTGCACGCAGGCACATCACTCCTAAAATCCCTCCGCTAAGTTGCTGGTAATGCTGCAATTTAAACTTTTCTATACCTTTTTTTTTTTTTACTTCATCATAAAGTCTGTCTGTAGGTGCAAATTCGAACAGACCTGGCTTCACATAGTCTTAATAACTGAAGACTGCAAAGCGCTTTAGCGTGCCAGGACAGCAATTGCCCTGATAACGTAGGACTGGATTTTTTTTTTTTTTTTACCTAATGCTAACTTGATGCTGTCAGTAGTAACAAACAATGCTTCCCCTCACCACATCACCCGCTCTCCAATTTTGTGATGCCATTGAATGTTCGTCTGTTGACATATTATACGAATTTATGTACTGGTAGTAATTCAGACAATTTCTTAGATTAAATGCTTTTCCACTGTGAAGAAAACAGTATATACAGATCCATGTGAATATTTTTTTATTGGACGTACCTTTTCTTAGTTTCGTTTTGCGCTGAATAATAATAATGTGAGATGTTTTGGGATTCAGGTTAAGGCTGGGGGCTCACCGAGTCAAGTCTGTCTGTTCTAATCTCAGTTTCAGCACACTGGTTAGCCCCGAGAGACACTGTCTCTGCAGTTCAGGCGCGTCAAAATAGTCCCGAGGCCGCTGGTGGAAAGGGAGGCCTCGCCCACTGAGTCAGAACAGATGCAAGACACAGACTGTGCCACCAGTCTAAGATTGAGTTAGGATTAGATTTAGTCTGTCGGCCATATGTCGTTTACGTTGACATAAAGGCCCGTAGTACTTCCAAAACATTGCCCCTAAACTGACCACATTTAGGCTCATTGGCCACAGCAACTGCTCTCATATTCATTGTTAAGATTGTTTTGTTCGATATTTTTCAATTTTTACCGTAATCACCATTATCACCGACGAAATGTTATGATTTTATTTGTCAATGCAGATCATTGAACCTCTCAACCTTCACAGTTTCTCCCTCGGAAGCGACTGCAACTCCGTGCTCATTCACCCCGAGTCTCCAGGTTGACAGACATCGATGAGATTTTTCTTCTTAACCATCTGTGCCCCGCCCCCCATTTGTCCATGTAGGGTAATTCTGATTTTGTGAGAAGTTGTTCTTAGGGTCATAATTAAGGGGTTTGGGTGATCATTTGGTTGATTTAGTGTATCTTATTACAAAAGAAAATAGTGGCGGGAGTAATTCATTGTGGTGCAGTTCTGATCTTTTTTTTTTTCGACTCTACAGCCTAAATGACAGTTTCAAAAATTATAACACTAATTTTCTCAAGTGTCAACTAATCCAGCCCAACCGCTTTTGCATCGACCGATTGTGTTGATTTAAGTTTCGGGGATTTTTGCATGAAAAGTCGTAAAAATGTAAAATACAATGATCTTTGTTTTGGCGCCCTATAGTAAGTCCACCGCATCGGAAACGATAGTAATACGCGTCCAATTTCGTGTGCACAATTTCCCTACCAGAAATGAGTGCGTAGTGCTTAGATGCGGATGAAATCTGTTATGTAGTAAGACTGTAGAATATGGGTTCACAGGTTTATCATGGATAATGCCGGGAACCTCATCTAGTTTTGTAGAAATTACCAGAAAATAATTTTCTTGCCTAGAGTTCTTGTGGGCACACCAAACGAGTAATAAATTTCTGTGTATCACTGGTGATATATAGGTCCCAACAGGGTTAACTGGTCCGTAGGCCTGTGTATGAGCTTGAACCAGGCCTTGCGATACGCACAATATTCCGATCTCTTCCACTGGCTTTTATTTTTCTCTCCCCGTGTTCTTTAATTCAGCAGTTTCTATAACAGAATAGAAATGGATTCTTTTATTTCTATTCCCCAGTTGACAGAGCGTCACTTGTTTATGTCTTTCGCCTCGGGCCATATGCGTTCTCTCCCTTCCTTATTGTGCTGGATTATCGTTCTTGTGTATAGATCTTTCTCTCTTGTGTTTATCCCCCACCTCATTTCCCTCGTTTTATTCTTTTACTATTTCTCCTTTTCTCTCACTCTTTTTCCTGTTTTCGCTCTTTTCTTTTCATTTCTTTCAACATTTCTTCTTTTTCCGTTATTTTTTTTTTTCCACAATTCCCTCGGCTGATGTTGCTTTCATCTTTCATATTCTCCTCTCTTTTTTTTTCCAAACTTTCTGCACTCATCTTTAATACCTCTCTCCTCCAGTTCTTACTGCCTTTGTTTACTTGTTTAAGAAAATGTGTAGTGAAATATCTATCCTCCTGTTCTCCTTTTCATACTTTATTTCATCTTCCATCAGTCACTTCTATCACACACTGACAACAGCAATAAAAATGATCCACGCACACAAGGTGTATCGCAACAAATTTGTCAGTAAAAACATTTTTATTAGGCAGAATGACTTAACAATTTCAAGAAGAAGAGGTTGGGGGGGGGGGGGGGGGGAAGAATGGTTTAACACGAGTGTCTGCACGAATTCTGTTTCTAATTTCACGTGAAGAAAACAAAATTACCTTACGTCGTGATCGATAGAAGAAGGAAAAAAAACGTGTCTAATTAAGTAAACGTCAGTGGCAGTTTCACGCAGTGTGAATCTGTATCCGTGCATGTTCAGAGGGTAAAGAATTTCACTAGGCAACCCCAAATCAACTCCCTGGCACAGAGTTCAGATTGGCTCACCGATGTCTCCCGACATTAACCGCTCAACTTTGATCACATGTAAAACTATTGTGTGGAAGCATGGGAAAACCCACACAAAGTCGGCAACATGACATTTTGAGTTCTGTACATATAATAAAAGACAAGATATTTCTGATAAATTGAAGTCAGTGACCTCCCTAAAACAAGATTTTGAGAAAACGGCATTTAATTCTATAAGTGGCAAGAGCTAATTGACCAAGTAATATTGGAGTGATTGCTGTTAGGAGACCGTAGTCTAATAACCAAGCCGTTATAGAGATCATAGTGAGTAGTGTTCACTGCTCGTCTACAGTTTACCCTGTAACATGCCACGGTCCTCTAGCAACAGCCAAGTCGGAAGTTTTTAGATCTTGTTAGGAGACCGTAGTCTAATTACAAAGCGTTATAGAGATCATAGTGAGTAGTGTTCACTGCTCGTCTACAGTTTACACTGTAACATGCCACGTTCCCCTAAACAACAGCTAAGTTGGAAGTTTGTGTCGGACCCATATTTTCACTTCAAAGCCGTTTTTCTCAAAATGAGCTCTGCCGACTTTGTGTGGGTTTTCCCATGCACACTCACTTATGTGAGTGTGCATAAGAAAACCCACAATATGTCGAAAACATGACATTTTGAGTTCTGTACATATAATAAAAGATAAGACATTCCTGATAAATTGAAGTCAGTGACCCCCCTAAAACAAGATTTTGAGAAAACGGCATTTAATCCTAAAAGTGGCAATAGCTAATTGACCCATTAATATTGGAATGATTGCTGTTAGGAGACCGTAGTCTAATAACTAAGACGTTATAGAGATCATACTGAGTAGTGTTCACTGCTCATCTACAGTGTACCCTGTAACATGCCACGGTCCCCTAAACAACAGCCAAGTCGGAAGTTTTTTTATCTTGTTAGGAGACCGTAGTCTAATTACAAAGCCTTTATAAAGATCATAGTGAGTAGTGTTCACTGCTCATCTACAGTTAACCCTGTAACATGCCACGGTCCCCTAAACAACAGCCAAGTCGGAAGTTTTTGGATCTTGTTAGGAGACCGTGGTCTAATTACAAAGCCGTTATAGAGATCATAGTGAGTAGTATTCACTGCCCGTCTACAGTTTACCCTGTAACATGCCACGGTCCCCTAAACAACAGCCAAGTTGGAAGTTTGTGTCGGACCCATATTTTCACTTCAAAGCCGTTTTTCTCAAAATCAGCTCTTTCGACATATTGTGGGTTTTCCCATGCACACTCACATATTGTGGGTTTTCCCATGCACACTCACATATTGTGGGTTTTCCCATGCACACTCACATATTGTGGGTTTTCCCATGCACACTCACATATTGTGGGTTTTCCCCATGCACACTCACATATTGTGGGTTTTCCCGTGCACACTCACATATTGTGGGTTTTCCCCATGCACACTCACATATTGTGGGTTTTCCCGTGCACACTCACATATTGTGGGTTTTCCCATGCACACTCACATATTGTGGGTTTTCCCATGCACACTCACATATTGTGGGTTTTCCCGCGCACACTCACATACAACCACATAGCACATAGCACAATTTTTGAAATGCTGTCAAATTATGTCATAGCTCGTGCTTGCCATATTTACTGTTTTTTCTTTATTTTTTTCTTCTTCTCGGTGTGAAGTTGGGCGGATGTGCTCGACTAGTAGAATTGGATTAATCGAGAATTGGAACTATTCGAAAGTCGATCGAATGAAAAAAAAAAATTCGAATCGTCACAACGCTGCAGTGAAATTGTCCTTTCTTGACTTGGGCGGTTTGTGCCAGAGACCAGTGTCATATTAACCCCTTCCTTGCCAGGTCTGGTAGATTTCTGGGCCAAACATGTAAGCCGGAGAATCCCTGAGTTTTTGAAATAGTAATATTTGAGGAGTCTCCATGTGAAATTTCATGGCAGTACTCCCCCCCCACCCCCAAAAAAAAACAACAGCAACAACAACACGAGGTATCGACAAGTTATTGGTATCAACCACAAAATGTCGCTTTTTCATGGACTTATGCAGAGGCGTCCTAATGCATGGGCAAGCCGCGTAGGTGGCGGGCCGCAGCCTATTGCTTTGCCCTGGTGCCTATAATGATGGTATGTCAGTACTTACTACTGGACATGAAGTGGTCAAAAGACCCTAAAAGGTCGACCAGTTCATACACTGACACCGAGAGTCCCGTCTCACTGCCCTTTCAACGACAAAATTAAATTTTACAAAATATGGGACAGGCTCTGGAAGACTACCATGTGAACGCAACCTTGAAATGTCCGGCCTCTCGTGTTTGTTTGATCTATACCATCTCCACCAATGAGTGTACCGTGTACATTAGTCTAGAGAACCGACACCTCCATAATTACCCCCAGGTTTCAGTAACACTTCTCCCTCTTACCTCTGTCTCGAATCTACTACAGTAACGATTTTTCCATCTTCGCCCATCTTTTCTACCCTTTGCAGATAAATTGTTTATTGATTTACAAAGTCCAAGCCAGCAGAATTTCCATCAGATTCACATTAAAAGACCATTTTCTCATGTGTTCATGTTTCTCATTTTCTCTGGAATATCCAATGTCCGCGAGTTCTTCGCTTCCCCCTTTATTCAAGTCCGTCTCGTGAAACCTTAGTGTCTCTGCCTCATCACAGAGCGGACAGAGAACTACGTGTCAGCAGTGGTCAGAGTGTGATCCTTGTTAGCGGCCAGTGCTTGGGGTTTGCTTAGTCTATCCTTGTTAGTAGTGCCATTTTTTCCTCCATTTAGTGTATCCCTTGCATTTTCTTATTATACAGTTTGAACGAATCCTCTCGACTTTCTTTCTTCTACTGAAGCTTCCTTACGGCCGTCAAAGTCTTTTATATTCCAATATCCTGGCTACCGGTATTTAACAAACTAACGATGCGAATCTTTGTAAAGTTTTGAGTCTGTTTTGTTTGGCCATCTCATTTAGACCATGCTGATCGTTGTTTTGTACGTCTGAACGTTTCTTAAGATCTATGCAATATTATGAGCCTTGAGAGAAAACCAGACTTTCATCATTTCCCAGCATCTGTCTTCCGGGGAAATGTTTAGAAAAAGGCCATTAAAATAAAACAGCAATTTTACTTTGTCCATCAGATATTACTCATTGCTGCATACATGACTAAGAGAAACTCATAACATTCCAAACCGTAATTGTTGAAATGAATGTTTTGCATTTAAAGTCGAGACACAGAACATACGTTTTGAATGTGAACTCGCCAGATGTATTTCTCACTCGTATGAGCAAAGATGTATTTTGTAATCCCTCAGACTTGAGAAAAGGGGTAAGATACCTCACCCCCCTCACACACACACACATACACACACACACATACACACACTGTAAGTGGCTGGCTGGTTCTGTAATGAGGAGTTATATCCAGGGGTCCCTGGTGAAACATTAGGGCTGTGAGCGTGTATTGATCCTGTCAGGCTAGGGAAGATCTAAAGTCTTTGAGTCATGCATGTTTTCTGACGTCTCATGGCTGGCGTCCAGAAACTGGCGGAAACTGCTGGAAATTTTCCTCTTGTTGACATTCTTGGTCGCTGCAATTTGTCGCAGTGTCTTGGATTAGTTGCCAATTGTGGGGACTCAAGTATTATCCTCAATTTCAGCAAAAAACAAGTATCCTTCATTGAAATGAAATAATAAGGGTGCTGAGAACGACGGAACTTTGGCAAATTTGATTTATGATCTCCTGACACTGAAAAGACAAGTTTTCATGTTGTAACGTAGTTGCCTGCCAATTTGTTTGTTCCTTCGTTTGTTCTGTTTTTCCTTGCTTGTTTAAAAGTTTTTCCGATTTCCTCAGCGACACCAACAAACTGCTAGATTACATGGAAAATTTCTCAAGAAATGGGTTGTGAGGCATTGTATAGTGAGTTAATCGTTGACTGCTATGACAGAAGAAGAGACAGAGATGTTACCGACGAAAAGCCACTGGGGGGAAAGGGGAGGAAAGACTGCACACGAAATGGGCTCACTAGGGGCGAACCTCAAAACAAAAGCTACTCCTATGCTTCTTTGTATGAACTGATGCTCCATACCCAAACTCCATGCTGTGATATACAAAATACCGTTTTATTTCTACCTTTCCGACCCCTTCTCTTTGCCTTTGTGTGGGTGTTTGTGGAATTTCAATTTTCATTCTTCACCCAGTGTGATTCAACCACGCCATCAAAATGCACACGTTTTCACTTAAAATAAATTATGTACAATTAATCGAATTAAAAATTCAGCGGCGTCATGAGCTGACCTGCTGGACTGGACAATCACTCATCTACTGACACAGTTCTAGACACAGTGAGTGCCGCCACCCCACACCCGCCTGCTCACACATCGCTCACTCTTGCACGGCCGCGGACCGGCGGCTGACGTGTGCCACAAAGCGAATATCTCATCCAGGGATCGGCGGCTGTTGCAGTTTGCCAAACAGCATTATGCTGGCATCACCTGCTTTGGATTAAACGGTGAAACTTGAAAGATATTCTCTTTTTGTTGCCAATTACCTTTTCAAAGCGGCTTTGCCGAACCTTGCGTGAGGTGAGTTGTTCATTCTACATCAGTGAGGATCCACACACTGATGTTCACTACTCACATCTCTGTGTCCTAGCTAATGTTATCGGTAAGTTAATAAAAGTACAGTACCAACTGTTATTCTGTCTGGGTTATATATTAACAAAGGATCACCAGACAGGATTTCTATCTCCTGCATGTTGTCTATGAATTTGGCACTTTCTGTTATCATTATTACTATCTTTCATTTTTCGACATTCTTTACACTGCAATGTTAAGCAGCCTGCTTTGTTCATTTCGCGTGTGGTGAATAATGCATGAGACAAGACTGACGCCAACTTTTTTTATACAGGACTTGTTAAATTCTTTAGTGCTTTCCGTACTCCTCGCTCTGAATGATTGATAACTTGTGTTGACTGTGAGTGTGTTTAGTCTGTCCCGTACGTGATATTTTGTACGCTGAGAGTATTTTCGTTATTGCTCGTCTCTGTCAGGATTACTGAGCTCTGGAGAAAGTTTATTTCAATGCTGTGAGAGTTTGCTTACCTATTTAAAGGTACGATCATCATCCAGGCTTCAGGATAGAGGAATGTTGGCGTTAATGGGGAAAATTGTTGTGCAAATTGGCTGAACAGTATTTTGCTGGGACTTCGTAAGCTGACGTTGTTGTTCAGTTGTTGTTGTTTTTTTCGAAATTCTATAGGCTGGTCTACGTGCATACTTGTATAACCATTTTTTTATAAATTTTTATATCTGGTAGCCTGAGGTCTTTGAGCCTGAGCTTTGCGACTGGTCGTTATGACTATTAATCATTTAAGTGCTGAAGTAATAGATACATGCATTACGATTTATCACTATCTTAGATTCGATTTAGAGCCTTCCAGTGTAAACATTTAATGAACCACATATAAATCCCTTTAGAAATATGTATCAATGACATTTATGACTCGCACAAAGTAACAATTTCACAATTCACCGAACTAAAAAGGCATTAACATTAAAAGAACGGCGCTCCATGGGTTAAAAATCCAGCCCCTGGAATTTTTATGACTGACGTTGAAATCAGCGAGTCCAGACCAGACATGTATACTGTCGGTGTGATGGATTCTTTAGATACGGTATCGTGGGTGTCAGAATTCTTACTCCACCCTTTGTGTTCCCTCTTTGACGGCGTTGGTGAAAACAGTAAATCTTCTTACTCCGAATGCACCTGAGCACCAATATTCCAGTAGCACCAGAGAGTATAATATTATACATAGACAGAGGGTTCACTATAGGTTGATTTGTGCTGCGAGACACGGGAGGCTCTGTGAAACCACTGTTAGCATGGAGCGGAAAGTAGGTCGCTACGGTAAACAATATCCGTTTGTGCATTTCCACGGGGCGTAATAGCTTACTAACGGCTGTAAATAGTTAGTTTCAATCAGCCCCAAACTATGAACAAGCCACAGTAAACAGATTTGTACACTATCTTTGGTGAAGAAGGTCTCTTTCAATTCTTCAATTTCTTGTTTACAACAGCGACCTAGTTTCGAGATTTTGTGGAAGTGAACCCTGTCTATACATCTATACTCTCTGGTAGCACGCAGTCCCGCCTAAAGATAAGATAAAATAAGATAGATAAGAATCACTTTATTATCTCATAAGGGAAATTCTTTTTCACAGAGCCTTTAACAGCACTCTGGCACATATATCTTATATATCATTATATAAACAAACTCAATAAGTCAGTAACAGACATACATGAAGTGACATGGTAAAGACCCTTAGTGAAATGTGGCACACATCTAGTTAAAATGACTTGCTGGGGCGAATTACGGAAAGCAAAAACGATCTTCTGTATCCTTTCCCTGTTTGTTTTCATGTGTATTATTCTGTCGCTCTTTGATGATCTAGAAATTATTTGATGAAACAGGGGATGACGGCTGTCATTTAAGAAACCCTGGGTCTTTTCGAAGAAACCGTCCTGCTCTAGAGTACAGGTCAGAATTACATTATCTAAGATTACAACGTTGCGTATCTTAGAGATACATGCGAAAACTCGGTTTAGGCCTAATTCTCCGCATGGCAAGTTAGTCGTTTACGAACTTGGTAACGTGGAAATAAATGAAGGAAGGAAAATGAGTATGAAGAATATAGACATAAACAGCTGGAGTGAAAGACAGTTGTTCATCTTTTTTTCTATGAAGACGACGATGCCAATAGCACTGCAGGCTGACCCTGGTGACCGAAACTGAAGACTAAATGGATGAAAAAACTAATAAAAACAAAGAGGAAAGAGAGAAGGAAATCTGGGGATGAAGGAAAGATAGAAAGATAAAAGGATTGACAGATCAGATAGGGGAAACAAGGTCAAAGACAAGGGCAGATAACGAAGTACAGATGGCCAAGACAACTCTGGACGGTCAATGGTCACGTGTGAAGATGACGGAAACGTGCGATCCGCACGCACGGTTGGGCGAATATTGAACTGTGTCCATCTGTCGTGGTGATCCTTGTCAGGAGAAATAGAGGGAGGGGCAGAATACAAAATGGGAGACCTCAAGGCAAGAAGAAAGTGTTTAGAAAGGATGAGAGAAATAAAGAGACAGAACGGAAGGAAGAAAGAAAGAACGGAAGAAAGAAAGAGAGAATGGAAGGAAGAAAAAAAAGCATAAGAACATGAAGCTGGGACGATGGAGAAAGGAAAGAGTGAGATAAAACGACGAAATGAAGTGCAGAGAACAACGAGGAGAGAGAAGATGCGAAAAGCATCAGATTATGCAATCCAAGACATGGAGGTCGTTGAACATGGCGAATAATGATCACATAAAATCATTATCACCCGATCTACTTGTCACAGAACGGTTGCCTGACTGTGGACATTGGCCGCGCAGCCAGACACAGAGATCTCACCAGTAGATGGGAGAACTGCAAGAGCCATGGAAAGAAAGAAAGAAAGACAGGAAGAAGGATTATAGACAAGCTATTTGACCGATAGCTCGGAGTTGACATGAGAAACAGCCATGCAGAGATCGAGTGGTCGATTACACAAGAAGAAGAAAAAGGTAACAACTAACAAATAAGGAACAGTTTTGTTACTCGTGTCTGATGGGGAGTTCAGACGGGGTCAGCGATGACAAGTTTTCATACTCAACAAGGGTTCTTAACTTCTCCAGATGCCTCCTTGGGGCATTCTCAAGTTTTCTTTGGGGGGGGGGGGGGGTGGAGGAATATGCTGTTAATTATTTTCTTCAACTGGCTTAGCTCAGTGAATTCTGGAAACATTCGCCGCTCAGAGAACAGCCCATTTCAGACCAAATGACGTTTTTAGGTGGAGACTTTCTGTCTTTGAACGTTCGCATGCCATCCTGAATGTCCGTCTCAGCAAATGGTTTGAGTAACGTTTTTGCATGGCGCTTGAACTCTTCTCGTGTCCAGATCGGAAAAACATAATTGTCTTAGTACATCAGTATTTCTCAGCCTCTGTTGTCCCAGGCCCCACTTCAGCTTCAGAAGAAAAAAAAAACTGACATGATCGACGAAGTTCGTCTACAGAATAGGTAGAATACGCATGACATCACAGGGTATTTCTGTTTTGATCTTCCTACTATAAAGATGGCCGGTGGATCAGCTGATGAGTGTAACTTCGAGATGTGTCTAAGCGGTTAAAATCCCTACTGGTTGCATTGTAGTTGATTGTTAAGACTAGGGGTGGAAAGGATGGATCCAAGCTGGTCAGATTCCCTACCATCAGTGTAAACCAGGGGTCACCAAACTTTTTTCACAGAGGGCCGGATAACTGACAGACTTACAAGCACGGACGGAAATGCAATTGTCCATCCCGTAGCTCTAGATATCCCTGGTTTAATCAAACAAAATCAAGTACCATGGCGGGCCGGATGAACTGAGGTCGCGGGCCGGATCTGGCCCGCGGGCCGTGTTTGGTGACCCCTGGTGTAAACAAAGGGAAAGGAAGTGAAAGAATTGACCGAACGTCTCCCATTGAACATGTACACACATGTCATTGTTTACAGTAGCCGACTACTTTTAGCTCGCCACCGATTGGTTGGCGACGCCTCCCGTGCTCGCCATGCAAATCAGCTAACAAATCAGAATCAATGCCACAATTAATGGTGATGCGTGGGTTCTTACACTAAAGATGGTGGATATGCATATTCTACCTATGTACAAAAAGGTTTTAGAAATATAATTTGTATATTCAGTATATATGAGACATTCAGCGTAACTTGTGAGTAAAACTGTATTTCCAGTTGTGTTCACTTGTTTTTAACTTACATCATGAAATTACAAGTTCTATGATAACCCCCACGCTCTGTTCTGAAATCCCACGCCCCACATCGAGAAACCTTGTATTAGACTATTCATTGTTACTTGCAGGTAAGACAGTTGCAGTATTTTCAAGACGTCGGTGTGAATTTGAAAAAATGAAACATAACTATCAATTTTCTAAACGTGACCTTGGCTATTCGGTTTACAGGCTACAATACTAAAACAGCAATTCACGATTGTTCACCGCTTGCGTTTTAAGGGTTAAAAGAAATGGGTCTTTTAGATCCCCCGGGGTATTTTGGTGCTAAGATTACACAGGGTATTTGTGTATTCTTTGGCTGTTATTTTTTGTTGGTCCCAAGAGAGAGAGGGGCTTGTGGCTTTCATCACGTCCGTGTCAGAGGAAAAGTCTGGAAGGTTTTTGTATATTCATGGGTGTCATAGGTGAGCAGGGAGTCCGGGAGACCCAGACATGATCCATAAACATAGACAATTACAGTCCATTCAACCTGTACAGTGCGGTCGCTGGTCTTCTACAAACTGGGTGTTGTGGTCGTCTTAGCCAGGGCAATTAGAGCAACAGGGCTTTCAGACCCTGTTTGTGTGGGCGGTGTCTCAGCAGGAAATAACTGGTTGGTTTCGGAAACAAAGAAAAAGGGGGGGGGGGGATTTTCATGGCCCCAAATTGTTCAGTCAACAATCTACCACATGTTTCCCACTTTTTTCCAGTAAAGACTGAGCAAAATGATCAATGGGAAGGGAGTTATGTTAATTGTGAAGGATATTTTATTGTAGACATCGCTTTCTGGTCAGGAACATCGATAGACTACAATGACCAATAATGTCAGTGAAATCATCATCATTGCCGTTGAATCCGTCAACATTATTATTGCTGTTATTCTCTCACAAAGTTCTTCTTCTGGTTTTTTTAATCGTTCTTGTTATTTAGAGAGGACAATGAATACTAAGAAATTATGGAAGAAGGTTTTAAGTATGTGGTGGTCGAGCAATGACGGAGAAAATTCAGACGAAAAAGGTTTAAATTGAAATGGCAAAATTCATTAGAGATAAATGCTCCATTCTCCATCAATGTTGGTACCGAGAGAAGATAGAGGGAAAGAGAAAAGGTAAACATTCAGAGAATATCTTGTTCACGATCTCATGCTTGTACTGGATGAAGCCGGAGGTTGAGTGCAGAAGGAAGATCTTCAATGTCGGAGGTACAGAGGCGAGAGATTATTGACGTCTCTGCAAGCCCGCATGCCAATGGGGGGTGGTTCGTGAGACGTCTAATGAGGGCCATTATAACCCCCGAGTCGCTACGGCACTTGAGCTTTTCATGAGCGGAGTGGTTAAGAAAATCGCCTGAATTCGGTTTTCACAAGCAACGCCTTGGTCATGAATGGACTGCTCAAGCCTCACAAATAGCTTTTCTTTGCCTCTGATCAAGCGACCAAGAGGGGATAATGCGTTGATTGACCACGTCCGCCTCAGAGAAAGACACAAAAGGGAAGTGATTTGCTAGCGGGTGATTTGGCTCTGGGTGGATTCACAGATTCACAAATAAAAACCGTAAAAATCACGCCCACTGAGACGCGGGTTGTATCGGTGTTGGATTTTCAGTGACGACATCTCGGATTGTATGTGAGTTTGGGGATTTATTGTCGTAAGTCACATTTTTTTCCTTCTTTCCTAAATTAAGAAAAAAACCGGCTTATCTTCTCATTCAGAATAAGAAAAAAACTGACTTCCATTAGATTTTGCAATCACGTAACAAAAGCATGACTGTGTTGTTTCAAATACTAGAAATGTCGAGACATGACCGAACTATGCCTATTTTGTTTTTTAAGATTTCGAGGTGGTTTGTACTTTGCAAAACCCACCCATACGTACTTGATCCTGCAGTGGGCATTGGCCGAACTGAATGAACTGTGACAGTGACAGACGACTGTTTTAAGCTGCCCAGAAAGTTCTCGTGCTGAGACCAATAATCTCAAAGCTGATCTGTCTGTGACGTCAGGGCTATTTTCCATCCTACGATTTTATCTTTCAGTCTCAGAATGGAGATTTTGCCGAGCCAGAGCGCTTAGTCCTATACTATTTCTAGTTAATGTTCAACTTCAGTTTTCGAACATTCTCTGCACTCTTTTTCTACCGGTACATGTACAACGTTTGCGTGCTGTGGGTATCGATTTGGGTACGCAAGATTGAAACAGGAAATGGAAAATGATATGAGTGTGTTTGTATGTTGGAGAATGGGTTTATGAGTGCACCATACATAATCATGGTTACTTCTGTGTTTGAAAGCATGAATGTAGTTTGTTAGGAAAGTGACCCAGTTAGGATCTACGGAAGCGTCATAAAGACATCGAGGGGAAATTTCCCCGAGGATTTGTTCACGGATAAAGTGACCACGTTTCTGAATCCAGAAATGTTCAATTGAAACACGAAATAAAAGGTACCGATACCATCTACTTAATTCCCATCCCTCGGGGACCACTTTGTCCTTGTAACGCATCTTGTACCGTGGACCGAAATGATCGTTTTTCTGGTTTGACAAGTATTGAACCCGCGAAATTCGCGGGGGGGAAGTGAAAAGTGTTGTGAGTAGGTCTGGGGGTGGCTGCAATGGAGGGAGCATTACTTGACCGTTGGCACAGCAAAGTGCAGCAAGAACCGCGAATGTTATGGATGGACTCGGAAGCACGGTTTCAAATTTGGGGAACCGGACGTTGAGATCGCACGGTGGACCGCAAATTCAGTGACGTCATGCCACATAAAAACTCACGCCCGGATGGTATTTATTTGGAACAAATGCAAATTTGCGTAGTTCAAAAAAATACTTACGGAGAGTGTTCAGCAATGAGTGTAGCAAGGAATCAACTTCAGACCAAAAGAAATTTGTATGCAAAATTTGAGCTCGATTGGTGCACAGATAGCCGAGCTACGGCTTTTACAAAAAAAGCGAGTTTTTTTTTTATAATAGATATGATCATTGTCCTGGAATATTGCTTTGTCTGTCTATTGTGATGTCGAAATATAAAAACCACATAAAAAACAGTGGTGTCCCAGCAGGCTTAAAGCAAAGTCAAAATACGACAATAAAGAGAAAGTTGTATGTAGCAAAGCCTCGCGTAAAAAATAAAACCGGAAATATAAAATAAAGTGCAAAGAAATGGTGAAGACATTTTATTTTCCCCGTTTTCTTTGCGTTTTATTGTATCGGTTTCGGTATTTTGTCTTCCCTCTTTCTTCCCGTTTTACTGTATCGTTTGGGTATTCTTTCTAATGCAAGGCTTTGCTACATGCAGATTTTTCTTTTTGCCCTATTTTGACACTACTGTGATGCCATACATTCCTTAAGTTTGCTACGTTCTTCATTATTTGGCTCACATCACAATATTAAATTCATCTGGTGGTTCCGCTTCCGTGCCATGGCATGGGAAACCATCATGTCTCAATTTGTAGCAAAGAGCAATGCTTTTTTTTTTTTTTTTAGTTTTTCTTTGAGTCTGGAGTTACACACAGCCAATCAATAGCTGCACTTGATGTTTGCATGTGCGGGAATGCAGTAATGAGATATAGGCACTCACTCAGAAATGATCAAGTCAACAAAGGCCCACGTGGTCTACATCAGAGGTCTCCAACACGTTTTACCTTTTTACGCAGGGGTCAGGAGGTAAATTTAGTTAAGGTTTTGTGGGCCAAACGGGTTGGGGGACGGGGGCGTAACCAAAAGTACATATACATAGATGACCACAACAAAACTTTGTTATTTCCATGAAGTGCTAGAAGGTCGTATTGCATTTATGGGTATCTCTGTTAAGTTGGCCATTAATAAAAAAAAATATTCCATAGATCTATATATCATATATTATTCCATTGTTATTACTCTTTTGTTGGCCAAATTAACCAGAGTTGCGGATCAAAGGCACCCGACCCCCGTTTTTGGATGTCCGGTCCAGTCTTAAAATGAATACAGTAATTAGAAAGAGACGTTGGACATTAATTTCGGGTGGGACATTCTTCTCAGGACTGTTTACAGCCCTTCTTGTCATTTTTGCCTTCGAAGAATGTTCACAAGGTAACACCCGAGACACAGGATATCGAGACGGACCAGTTCATCATTTTCCGTCCGCCGGCTTGTGCGCGTACCATCCATGTCAACAATGCAACAATTCACACCACACCCCCTTCATAACTGAACGAAAAAGACTAGTAACGCAGAGCTCTGTGAGTAGTACTCACCGTGTTTATAGGCGCACAAGCTGTGGACATATGTGGCAGGATTTGAGAAAAACCTACCTAAGGTGAAGGACCTCGATTTTGGTTCTTGCATATTTTCATTGAGCAATAAATTGTGAAAATTTTTGTCTTTATTTGAAGTCAATATCTCAATTCTAGCCGAAGTTGTGAAGCTTTGAAGTTGTGTATTTTAAGGCGTGCTGTTTTGAGAAAAATGGACTTAAAGTTTTGGAAAGATTACCAGATTGATCTCAGTAATACTGCAATTTGTGCATAATTTATTATTATTATAGTGAAAGAAGGAATGGTCCGTCTAGGTATTCTGTGTCTCGGGTGACACTGCTCGCTTGTGGGCTTGTTTAGATGATCCAAATTGTGGTAGGAAAATCTTAGGCAGCGCTGAGCGAGAAACGGCAATAACAGTAGAGAAATAAAGAACAAGAAGAAAATACCTGGAGCAAATGTGAACAGAATTAAAAGCAAGACATAAAAAGAAAGAAAGAAAGAGATGACGAGAAGTTCGCGGAATTAACAAGGAAAACCCAAACAACAGCGAGGGACAAAAAAGAACAATAATCAATAACGAACAAACAAATAGACACACAATGAAATCCAAATGGGATTGGAGTCAGACAAACACATGTTCAAAACACAGAGGGAAGAGGGAATGGGAGTGAAAAAGGATATTGGGGGAGGGGGGGGGGGGTTAAATGATGTTGTTGTTTGATGATGTTTCGATTTTGTTGTGGACGCCGTTGTCATGTTTCAGAGATGGTTTGATTTGTTGTTGCTGTGGGTGGCTGTGGCTGTCATTAATTGACTTTTACATTGTGCTGCCACACCATTGTCGTTTATATAATGTAAGAAAATGTGACGTTCAAGGCGAGATTAGACCTTGGCTCGCACTGGCCGAGTTTGATCGGCCGTCTAATTGGATGGAGATGTAACAACATTGAAGTTCAATGTGATCCCCCATGCATTAGCCAACTGGTTAGATCAAATCTGAATCACAATATCGTGACGTCATCACCCAACTAGTTGGCTGGTAAAAATCGGCTAGTGTGTCTTGGATCTCATTGAAACTCAATATTGTGACGTCATCACTCAACTAGTTTGCCAGATTGAAAATTGGCTGGTGCACGCCTAAGAAGAATTGACGTGAACGTGAAAAAAAAAATCCAGAATGCCATTGTGTTTAAGTGTGAAACTTATAATGAAACTTGCTGTAATGGACGCACACATTCTGCTGTTACTGGGCCTTGTGTATTCAAAACACACAATCGTAAAAAACAGACCAGACCAGACCAGGGCATGTTTCACCAGGAGAAATGCATACAGCACTAATTTAATTTACTTAATAGGTGTGCGATTGATGTTGTTCAGAGATGGAGTGAGATAGCGCCGGATGATAGAGAATTGACAAAAGGTAGAGAAAAAAAAACAACAACTCTGATATCAGCTGAGCACACTTTGCCACACAATTAATGATTGTACATGTGGGTTTAATGTGGGGAAACCCTCTCCTATGGTAATCCTACCAACCTTACGGAAACCCAACGTGTAGGGCTGACGTCAAGTTCGCTCGCAGGAATGACATGGTTCCTACGTAGATTCGCTGGTTACGACATTGCACCGCCGTCTGTTTGATGTAGGGAATCTGCTACTACGGTAATCCTACCAACCTTACGGAAATCCTATACAAATCTACGTTGGATTGACGTCGCGATGTTGGCAGGGTAAAACAATAAAACCACCCCAACTCCCTCGCCTAGCCAAGTCTCTGTTTTACCCTCCTCGTTCTTATTTTTGGGTTGTTTTGTTGTTGTTATTATTACTATAGTTTGTTCCAAAATTCATGTCCACAGAAAAACTTTATTTTCTCAAAAAAGACTTTACATTCAAATTTGAGATTTTGCATGCAGTGTTAGAATTTCAATGACGTTATGAATCCGAAAAATGAAATTTGCAGCTTTTATAGTTTTCTCAAAGCGGTGAATTCCTTTGATCTTTTCGGCTTGTTTTCTTTCAGATAACAGCAGATTGAAGAATATTTACTGTAATGACATTTTGACTGCATTATCGCGCTGGTTTGTCAGTGGCGTAGCAAACAGGTGTAACAGGGGGGCCGTGAGCCGCCTAGGGTCATAGCCTAATAGTAATACAACTGTTTATGGGATTGATTCAACAGGTGGAGCGAGGTTGATTTGGCATGTCAATATAAAGTTGTGCCGTATGTTAAGATAGTATGTTTGATTAATTGCCTAGCTCTGAATCCGACGATTCCAGAGGATTGATAATAATATTTGGTTGGATGAAATTAAGTCCGTCGTTTTGCCAATATTCTTCTTCCAAACGTATTGTATGGTCTTCGCATTTGGTGAAAAATTCCCTGTCAATTTCTTTAATAGCTGCGCAGGCAATTTTTTTGACGTCTGACATCTTGAACGTTGTATTTTCCGTAGCGACCTTCCCTTTGACTTTAGCCCACACGAGTTCAATGGAGTTGAGATGTGAATGGTAAGGAGGTAATCGCAGGCTTGTGTGTCCAAATTGATGGAGATAATCTTGTCGACTTCGAATATTATGGGCTTCTTATTTTTTCGCACAAGAGAAAGCAACTCTGGTGTAAGATGAGTTGAGCTGAAAGGAATATTTTCCTTCATCAGCCATGCCTTGACATCGTCTTTCTTGCTACTGGATGTTGGAGTTTTATCATCGTCTGACTTGATGTTGTGGTATGACGCGTTGTCCATAACCAAACATGAAGGTCTGTCCAGTGAAGGCAGAAGAGAATGTTCCAACCAGTTTTTAAAAATTGTTCCATTCATTTCTGCATGATAGTCTCGATTATCTGTTGAAATTGAATTATAAACGAGCTCTGAGTTTTGGATGAGCCCCTGATTTCTGCTTCCAGCATGCGCTATTATAATTCTATCACCTTTACTGGTAGGAATATTTCTCCTGTGCTTTCCGTCTTTGGATTGCCATTCCTTGTCATATGTATGGTGAGCATTGACCCATGTTTCGTCCAGGTAGACAATATCAAAGCCATGCGTGCGCTTTTCCTTTATTTGGCGCAGGTACTTACTCCTCGTTTCCACTAGGTGCGCTCTTTCACAAAGTAAGTTTCTGAAGGATGAAGATTTCTTGAATGCAAAGCCCATGCTTCTAACAATCCTCCACAGATGTGTTTTTGAAATTTGAAATCCATTTTTTTTCTGAAAATGAGATCTAAGCTTTCTCAAAGTGACAAATTCTTTCCTCCGAAACATGCTTTCAGTTTCTCGCTTTATCACGTCCTTATCAAAATCATCTATCTTCTAATTTCTTCCTCTTTTCGACGGGGTGGACGCAATGTCTGATTCCTGCAACCATCTTTTGAGAGACTTTAGACCAATTCCCAAAGCATGTCGAGTCCTTTTAAATGGGTCATTGATGTCAACATAAAGACAGCCACGTCTTGTTTCTCGTGTGAAATATAGGAACAATTTCAAAGCAATACTTCTAACTGTAGTAAATTTGTACTTCAACGCGATAATAGTGAAATATAGTGTGATTGATAATGAAAAATACGAGTTTCAACGGATTGAATAAAAACGCCACTGAAAGATTCAACTGTTGTATATTATCAATGGTGCGCCAGCGTGACCTCATAAGTTATTGAACGGAAGGCACGTTTTTCTTGGTGCACACAGTCTGAACGTAGGGGATTTCATTGTAATTACGAGTGTTTTGGTTCCCGACATTCATGATTTCCGTTCATTTGGAGTGAGTCAGCACAAATTGAGAAAATTTAGTACTGTAAACTATCTAATATTCTACTTAGTGTGTTGCTGTAGTATTTTATATAGCGTTAAGAGACACATTTTAAAACTGCTGGTCTTTTAGGGGTGCAAAAAATATTGTTTAACGTCATGGATATCCTAAACCTGCATACAAATTTTTACTTTAGTCAAGCAGACAGTTTAAAAGATATAAGACAATTGCCATGGTCATGAATTTTGGAACGAACTATAGTCGGCCCGCTGACTCGAGGAATACTCAGATGTGATTTTCAAAGAGAGGTTTCGGTCACCAATGTGTAAATTGAGGCGCTGACCTAAATTTCATGTCATACTTTTTAATTCTACTCGAAGAAAATTTGTCTTTTTTCTCTCCGGTTCAAAATGTTGGAAACATTATTTTTCTTCTGTTCCGGCTCAAAATCAAGGAAAGTATCTATACTATATATATTTGTGGACTTGAGATTTTTCGTTGCAAAAGGCTTCTGAACCACTCAACACTCAGACTTCAAATTTTATATGGTGCATCAGAATGGATGTAAGGGTGCACAGTTTTTAATGGAAGTCTCAAATCGGTGTAGTTTTTTTTATTGGAAATTTATTGTTTCGCCATCATTTAGATCTATTTCGAGTCATGGTTCGCCATTTTAAGGTGTCGTTATCACTTCCTGCGATGTGTTCACTATCAAACACACTAACCCGTGCCCAAATCATGCTATTGTACGGGATGCGCAGGGTGTCAACCCAAAAGGCAGAGCAGTAAGACTTATTTAAAAACAAACAAACAAAATTAAAATAACAAATAGAAACAGGCCAGATGAAGCAGGTCCATAATAACCACCCAGAACTGAAACTAATATTCAAACCGATTTATCCCGGGCAGGGTCGGGGACCTCAGCTAGTTAAGAATATTAGCGAACATCAAGACTTTTCAAAATATGCCCATGTACATCTTACGTCTTTCTATGC
Source organism: Onchidella celtica (assembly GCA_963931925.1). Lineage (NCBI taxonomy): Eukaryota > Metazoa > Mollusca > Gastropoda > Systellommatophora > Onchidiidae > Onchidella > Onchidella celtica. The sequence goes on from OZ007572.1 coordinate 61,135,697, forward strand.
GTAATGTGCTCTTTGCAAAAATTTAAGGCTCAGCGGTTAAAAAATCTTTCATGATTACATTGGAGGTCTCATTTCCTTTATATGATTTTTGGGCACCCACCCTCCTAGCCCGTGTTCTAGTATTTAATTGAAAAATAACCACATCAGAGGCAAACAGTTTTGTCTTGGCTGTCCTTCTACTCGTAACCTGTGCTGTTCTGCCGAGACTACAATTAACGGTCAACTGTTTCTGGATGTAGCGCTATAGAAATAGGGATTTCTGCCGGATCAAAGGCGCGCCCGGCTTCTTAAACCCACGCACGTGAAATCGTGCCAGTTCTGTGGGGAGTTGTGGAAACCTTTTTTTCTGGAAGAATAATGAATTCTGCCTTGGTACTGCAAAACACTGTATACGCCAGTTTAGGTGAAATTTGTTGTTTAGCATCATTTTATAGCATGAAATGTGCGCGTCTTTCTATCGGCGTTTTAGTTTCGTAAGCCTGAAAGTTACTTTTGGTCATCACAAAATGTAAATTAAACAAAGAATAAAACAAAGAGCAACGCGAAACCTTTTGTGTGTGTGATTGTGTGTGTGTGTGTGTGTTTGGGGGGGGGGGTTGTTTTGCGTACTGCCTTTTGCCGTAAAATGGCAGACTTCTAGAGGGTGGGTGGGCTGAGTCTGGGGAAGGGAAGGGAAGAGGGGGAGCGGTGTCCGTCTTAAGGGTGGTCATCATGGCCTTGTCCAGTCTGATTCGGTGGCCGATTTTGGTCCCTGGCCGAACATTGTTTCTCTTGGATTTTGTACTGCTGAGGTTAAAAAAACAAGCTTTAGGTCGGCTGTCTGACTGGATATTTCCTTCAATTCTTCACCCTTTACAACCCCCCCCCCCCCACCCGCTCCGCAACCGTGATATTGCAATGAGTGCATTACAGGTTACATTCGCTTTGCCCAAGATCTATACGATCTATCTCGTGGACAGCACACGCAGTTCCCCATTCCAGAATCTACAAGTCTGACTACATGGAGCAGTACATAATATCTCCATGTCATACTCCCTATATATTTCATCAATTCATTAATTCATCCGCTAGCCAATAATTATATCCATCCATCCACCCCCGATCCATCTATCCATCCACCCTTCCATCCATCCATCCACCCATCTATCCACCCATCTATCCATCCACCCACCCATCCATCTATCCACCCACCCACCCATCCATCCATCCATCCATCCATCCATCCATTCACCTGTCCACCCACCCATCCATCCATCCATCCACCCTTCCATCTATCCATCAATTCACCCATCCATCCATCTATCCTCCACCCATCCATCCATCCACCCTCCCATCCATCTATACATCCACCCACCCTCCCATCCATCCATCCACCCATCCATCCATCCATCTGCCCGACCGCTGTCACTCTCTACCATGTTGCCAATCAACCCATCTATTAAACGCATCCAAAAACGTCCAGGAAATGCAGAGAGAAATACATAGGAAGCAAGAAGGAAAAAAACCCCCCAAAAAAGGGTGGGAGATCGTAGGGAGAGAAATACAAAGAGAAAACAAGACAACAACAAAATAAAATAAACAACAAACAGCGCGGACACGAAAGATCAATTAAGTTGCTGTCGCTATGTTGTCAGCCAATCACGTGATCCGGCCATGGTAAAGCTAAGTTTAGAACTTTTATCTCCACTGAGATCCATGAACCTTTGCCGTGCGCACGCCAAACTTCGGACCAGCATTTGGAAAGTGTCTTTCCTATTCAATGTGGCATTCGATGATCTTTTTTCGACACCTTTCCATCGTTCTGAGATCGAATCTTGACACTGTATCGAATGATGTTGATCTAAAGCTCGAGTACAGCAGGAAACAAGATATTTTTTAGGAGGAATGAAAATTCATGGCAGTTCCACTTCCTAAAATGAATGATAAGCTCATTTCGGTGTCTATCTCAGAGGTTTTAAAAATTTAGTTTTGGCTAGGGAATTTTTTTTTTCACGATCTTTTTAGGCTTGTACATGGTTTGCACTAATAATTTGCCCTTTTCTTTTGTTGTTAATTCAAGACATATTGTGAAATTTTCCTTCACCACAGAGAAATCACCAAGGTCTGCAGTGATCAACTTTCTGTAACCGCGAATGAATTCATTCGGTGTAATATAAAAATCACTTTATTATTCCATGAGGGAAATTCTCCTTCACTGATTGTTTAAGGGCACATAATTAATACGTGGTACACATATCTTCCGCATCATTGTGTAAACATAATATACCTATAAATCAATGAAATCAATAACAGGCATACATGAAATGGCATGGTAAGGAACCTTCGTGAAACACAGCACACATCTATGATCTAGCTAAAGTGTCTTGTTGAGGCGAATGGCGGACAACAAACACGATCTTCTCTATCTTTGTCTGTTGGCTTTCATGTATTTTATGCAAATATGCGTGTCTGCTCCAGTTATAACTGGGCTGCGATGACACAAAGGCAAATTTCCCAAATGGGATTAAAGAAGAATACAAATACAAATAAAAATATTAAATTATTAAAAACTAGCTGAGTACCTGATCGATGAACAGGCTAGTGCAGTTTGTTGTTGTTTTTTTTGTTGGTAAAACTTAAGACGCCTGTGAGCTAAGAAAAGCATAAATGCTACATAGATAGCTTATAAGAGAGATACAACAACAAAGGACACCACTTCAGACAGAAAGGAATAAGAACAAAAGCCGAGATGCGTAGGGTCATCCCCAAAACTCAGAGATAGGACAGTACACAGTGTGCGGTGGTGCGCACCGAAAATTTTCAGGAAGTGATGATGTCATAAAAACCTACAGCATGTCAATGAGCCCAGTGAAAATTGGGGAAACAATAAATTTCCAATAAAAAAAGTACACCGATTTGAGACTTCTATTAAAAACTGTGCACCCTTACATCCATTCTGATGTACCATATAAAATTTGAAGTCTGAGTGTTGAGTGGTTCAGAAGCCTTTTGCAACGAAAAATCTCAAGTCCACAAATATATATATATAGTATTAAATATTTTTAAATTAAATTCTTCATTTTTAATGAACGAGCGGTCGAACTGTAAGTTACACTGGTGGTTTTTGAAAACTGATTAATTTCAATAATTGAACTCTTAAGTGACCGTTGCAGTGGCTGTGGTTATTTAATTATGAAATAAGGAATCAATGAATGGCGGTCTGTTTGTTATGTGGCTGTTACATCTGTTTTTGTTGTTCTTATTGTTGTCGATGTTCTTTCGTTATTGTTTTTTGTTAATGAGTTTTTGGACCCAGGAAATTAAATCTCGGCCATGTTTGGATATTTCGCCCGAATAAAAGGATGAATGGATGGAAGGAGACAAGAGAAGCGATATAAAGAGAGAATTGGAGATGTGAAAGATGGAACAAGGGATTAAAGGGGTTGAACAAACAGACAGACAAATCGATGAAAGGCTGAGTGGATTTTTCTTTGGCGAGAAAATATGCGTTGAATAAAGCAGATTCTGGGACAGCTATAAGTGGGAGCGTAAGTTGCGGGGAAGGTGGAGGGGTGGGAGCGGGAGGCAAATACTCTTCAATTATGTACAACCAGTGCGAGCAGGACAAAATGCTGGAAACCCGCAGTTGCCCCCCCCCCCTTGCCCCCCCCCCCCCACCCAAAAAAACCCAGCGATTTGTGAGTAGCTAGTTCATCTGCACTGGCCCGTCTGCTGTGCTGATTTTGTATTTTGTGTTTTGTATACGTCATTAATTCCATTTGGGAAATTTGCCTTACAACTGGAGCAGACAGTGCAGCGCCGATCGGTGGGTTTTTGTAGGGCGGGGGGGGGGGGTGGGAGTGGTGGTAGGGATTAGTTCTGATCGTTCACTAGTCGCAGCCTATCAGGAATATTAAAAGATGGAAAAAGACCCTCTCGCCCAGGGGTCACCAAACTTTTTTTTCACAGAGGGCCGGATAACTGACAGACTTACAAGCGCGGGCCGCATAAGCAATCTGTCCATCCCGTAGCTCTAGATATCCCTGGTTTTATCAAACAAAATCAAGTAGCCTACCATGGCGGGCCGGATAAACTGACTTCGCGGGCCGGATCCGGCCCGCGGGCCGTAGTTTGGTGACCCCTGCTCTAGCCGAATAACAGAATAAGATACCAATACCTTTCCTTTTCTTTCTTCCTGAGCTGCTGCTCTGATTATCAAAAAGACACAGTGCGCCATGTTAGAGAACATAAGATCGGATAAAAACTATAGCCAAATGACAGAAGAAAATACTCGGTCTCTCTTTCCATCTTCCATGTCGACCCCCCGGGCAATCATTCAAGATCAAATATGCCACATTTGGTTTCCTTTTCATCATGCGCGGCCGCCGTGTGAGACCGAAACACTAGACACTTAACCCTTACAAAATGAAACCCTCTTGACTGCCATTGCGGACTGCCAAAAGGGGAGACCACTCTCAGAGCGCGTCATCTGGTGCCTATCAAAGGGAATTAATGGCGTGAAATGACATTTCTCCCCCTTTATGTTGACATCTCCAGGGGGTTGCTGGAAGCAGGTCAATCAGATAGATGGGGCGTGCACTGGTCAGACGAGCAGGGGTCAATAACAGAAGAGCTCACGTCACTTTGTTGTCAAAATCGGGCAAAAAGAAAAGGTTGTATGTAGCGAAACCCTGCGTGAGAAATAAAACCCAAACAATACAAAGCAAACTAAAGAGAAGACAGAAAATACACAAAATTTTCGGCTTTCGCCTTTGGCGGACGGACGTGCTTTGGTGCTGCTAACGAAGCAAGAACTCGCAGCTAAGTAAACTGTTTCGCTTGGTTTCTGTGCGTTTCCTGTTGAAGTCTTTTATTATTCGATTTTTTTTTCACTTGAAAAAGGCGAAAGCCGAAAATTTTGTGTATTTTCTGTCTTCTCTTTAGTTTGCTTTGTATTGTTTGGGTTTTATTTCTCACGCGGGGTTTTGCAACATGCAATCTTTGCTTTTTGCCCATTTTTGACTTTGCTTATAGCCCTGCTGCGACCCCACAGTTTTTCTGTGATTTTTATATTTCGTCACTTTGTTGTGTGTTTTCTGGTGTTGTCGCTGTTCGAGCTGTGAGTACAGACACTTTATTTTTGGGGGATCTTGCCAAAGATACGAAATAGTTTGGTCTTTTGTTCAGATAATTTCATTCGTTACCGTTTTCACGAAGGTACACTGTTTATATCTTCAATTATATATAATCTAAGACCGGCATAATTGACATTTACCTCTTTTTCTATTTTTTTTTTAAAATCTCGTTTTGTTTTCTCTTTTCATTATCAGTTGTTCTGTTCATCCACTTACAAACCGATCCATGCATTCGTCCATTACTTAACGATCAGTTATTTCATTGATCTATCATCCAATATTCTTTCTATCTATTTATTTATCCATGATTCCATCATCCTTTGATCCGTCTTTCCATCTAAGCCATCCATCTGTCTACCCATCCATTCACCCATCCATTCATCCATCCATCCGTTCATCCATCCATCCGTTCATCCATCCATCCGTCCATCCATCCATCCATCCATCCAACCACCCGCCCACCCATCTATCCATCCACCCACCCACCCATCCATCCATTCATCCATCCATCCGCCCATTCATCCATCCATTCATCCATCCATCCATCCATCCATCCGCCCATCCACTCACCCACCCATTCATCCATTCATCCATCCATCCATCCATCCGCCCATCCACTCACCCACCCACCCATCCATCCATCCATCCATCCATTCATCCATCCATCCATTCATCCATCCATCCATCCATTCATCCATCCATCCATCCATTCATCCATCCATTCATCCATCCATCCATTCATCCATTCATCCATTCATCCATCCATCCATCCATCCATTCATCCATCCATTCATCCATCCATTCATCCATCCATTCATCCATCCATCCGCCCATTCATCCATCCATCCATCCATCCATTCATCCATCCATCCATCCATCCATCCATCCGCCCATTCATCCATCCATTCATCCATCCATCCATCCATCCGCCCATCCACTCACCCACCCATTCATCCATTCATCCATCCATCCATCCATCCGCCCATCCACTCACCCACCCACCCATCCATCCATCCATCCATTCATCCATCCATCCGTCCATCCACTCATGCACCCATCCATCTATCCATTTATCCATCCATCCATTCATCCATACATCCACCCACGCATCCATCCATCCATCCATCCATCCATTCATCCATCCATCCATCCACCCACCCACCCACCCATCCATCTATCTATCCATCCATCCATCCATCCATCCACCCACCTATCCATCCATCCATCCATCCATCTGTTACGGGTCTGGTCTGGGTGATAGTGTTACAGAGTGGGTGTTATGGGTTATTGGTTTTATGACTGCATTTTAAAATCGAGAGGTATTTATAAATTACTCTTTCGTACCATGCCACACACTAAGAACAACCTGAATAAGTTTTTATCAACAGACCTGCAGGGCCACAAATTTAATTACCTTAAAATTCCTAACAATTTTGTCTAGATCTCTTACATACTAAAAAGACAACATCAGCAGCATCAAATGAAAATTCAATAATATGACACTAGAAGTCTCCTCTAGATTCCTATAAGATTAAGATCATTCTGACTCACTAACAATTCAAGTATTAATTATCTATCTCTCAGATATAGTCTGCCTACTATCTATCAAGCAATATACTAAAGTCTCTGGCGACAATGTCATCTCAACTATTTGTGCCTACCGCTTATAATGGATCAAGCTCGTCAATACAAACTGACGTAGTTACGTTAGATCTACTCTAGGATGGGCTGGCAATCCCCAGCCTCATCCAGACAAATCAATTCCAATTCACAGTTGTGTATGCCAAACATTCATACTAGATCTAGTTGCAAGTTAATATACATCTTTGTCTTGCATTCTTGGGTAGCACTTCTAGCATGTGCGGCAATCCTGTCCTACTGGAAAAATTACGTTCAGCTCCTCGTTCATTGTTGAATCATCAACAGACAAACACTTACACTTGGTCCCTGATAAGGAATCAGGGAACAGTAGACAACAGCAGTGGGTATATCATAATCGAGCACATGGCTTCATCTCAATGCCTATAATGGACATAGACATGAAAACAACAGTCTTCTGATTCTTCTGGCAGAATCACGCCGACGCCTGCACAGATGGAATTTTCTGTATGGAGTGATGAACATATGAATGGCTACGCTTATATACTGCGCGGCCAGCTGCAAATTACCGTCCAAATGCCTAGATTTGATTGGTGCATCCATTCGAGCTCAGCTCGCAGTATTAATAGATCTACATGGAAGTTGGTCACGGCCTTGTACTAGAAACAGACAAGGTCGAATTAAAATGTCAAAACCATTACTAAAATCTCTAAACCCTCGTGCTTTCTACGTTTTATGTACGAATTTCTGAACGCGACTAAGCGTCTTAAACTATCTATCCTTATTCACCCCTTCTCTTCCCCTGTAAGAGTTCATCAAAATCACGGGGTCGAGAATTGCACTGTCACTCCTAACTTATCCATTTATTCTATCTTGCCCCACTTTCTTTCCATCTCTAAGAAAAAGTGTTACAAAAACAAACTGTTCACGAGAACAGTTCAAGGACATTTACGCTGGTTATAATCAACGAGACCGTGAAAAAAAACAAGTCTTTTCAAGTCGTGACCCAGCACGACAATTATAGTATTAACCTTGACACCATCCACCCACCTATCCATCCATCCATCCATTCATCCATCCATCCATCCACCCACCCACCCATCCATCTACCTATCCATCCACCCATCCACCCACCTATCCATCCATCCATCCATCCACAACTCGACAAAAACACAACCAATCATTCAGCACATATCCTGCCTTTTCAAGCGATAACGTCTGTTGTGGAATGTGGTCTGAAAAGATCTCGGGTATTATCTTTGACACAGCAGAGCGAACTTTTGTCTTCTTTCTTTGTCATTGGCATTGACTGGAAGTAATTCAGGATTTTTAGCATTTTATATTCTATTTTCTGATTTTGTTTGGCTTTCATCTTTGTAATTTATTGTCTGGTTGTTTTCATTGTCGTCACTGTCGTTGTTATTGCCTTTGACTTTGACTTTGGGGTGGGGGGGGGGGGGGGGGACACTTTTTGGCTTTTGGGGTTGGCAAGAAAAACATTTGGGTCCTGCACGGATTGAGCATCCCGGACGATCGGATTATAGTCTCAGTAAATTGCATTTCATATTCCCTACTGAGTTGTAGACACATAGATCCGTTTTTTTAGTCTCTCACTCTCTTCTCTCCGAAAAGCGTGTGTGTGCAAGAGTGTGCGTATGTGTGCGTTCGTGTGTGTGACAGTAATGGTTCTGCAACAATTGAGAAGGTTGGACTGTGTTCTGAGTCGTTCTGAGTCCCCGGAAAATGGTCTGGCGCCACTTGATGTTGTCATTTTTTGTTATATTGATCTGTGCCAGTCTGTTTCCGTGACCTCGTTTCTTCGACCTGGCGGTACAACAAGGTCTGTGGTACAGCCATGGGTAGAAACAAGTAGAAAGAGAGTGTGTGTTGAGAGGGGGGGGGGGGGAGCTGACTGACAAGCTGATTATTCTAGCCCAGAGGTGAAGCAAAACTAAGACAGTCATCTAAGGTTGTTGAGCTATGGGTCTTTATGTTAGGAGGTTTCGCTGCTCTGGGCATTTACACCACTTTTCTTGTGTTTATTTTTCTTGTTCTTGTGCTAAGGATTTTTTTTTTTTTTTTTGACCGGGCAGCCGGCCTTGTTAGATCCGCTCTTCTCGTCTTTCAACTACCAAGGTATCTTTAACGTGAGCAGCGTGCACATGAGCCGTCTCTGAGTTTTTCGACCTTATCTGAGAAGACCAGGTGCTCGATCCTGCGTACCTTAGGACCAGGGACAGGAATTTTCCCCCAAAATTTCAACATGCCTGGACCGACCGTGACTCGAACCCGGGTGCCCTCGGCATGAGAGGCGAGCACCTTGCCTCAAGACCCACGTGCCCCCTTAGGTCGTTGTTTATTTTAACGGAATATTAATCCGCAAACAGCTAGTAAATCCACATCCGAACTCGTCTACCTTGAAGTGACTGTCAACATATTCTACATTATGACGTCACCTGTGTGGACTTGAATTCAATTCAATAACCACTGACTTTGGGGCCATTTCCATGGGACTACGTCATGGCCCATCAAGGGTGAAAACTTGAAGGGACAAAACTCTCAGGCCTAGAAAAATTCAATTATCTTCTGTGGCATCTCATTTCAGCAGCAGCCTGGCCTTTTAAGGTGGAGAAATTTGGGCTTAGGGTTCGGGGGTTGGGGTGGAAAAAGGGAGGGGGCCTAAGGTAACAAATTCTTATACACAACAGTTATAAGTGGAAACTGACAAAATATTATTTTTAAAATATCTGTGGGGTTGCACCAAGACTTGAAGCAAAGGCAAAGCATGTGGCAAGAACAAAATGGTCCATGTTGCAAAGCCTCCGCAGTTCTGTATTCGTTTAATTTTATATTGTTACATTTTTTTTTCCTGATGAAAATCTATTGACCGAAAGCTTGATGTGTCTTTCCTTTTTCCTTACCGTTCTATTGTATCGCTTCTGAAATATTCATCGGGCGAGGCTTTGCAGTTTTATACATCTTTTTCTTTTTGCCATATTTTGACTTGCACGGCAGTGGTTCTTTCGTGATATTTTTCTTTCTATCTTTTTATTTTTCATTTCTTTGGTCTTTCTTTCCTTCCCCCAGTTCATGTTTTGGGTTTCTTTTTTTTTTTTTGTCTTTCTGTTCTTGCATTTTAGTGCTAAGGATTGGCGTTGACCTCGTGATTGTAACTATGACAGCTTATTCTTCTGAATGCCAGATTTCTGTCACAGCGGGAAGGATAATGGGTGACCTAAATTCTGACAGTTTTTCGATCTTACGAAAGCTGGCAATGCTATTGACGTGCCTGGCCATCAGGGTAGAAAAGTTCACAGGGATTTTTATGACAAGAAAACATATTCTGAGAGCCACAACAGTTAATGAACAGTTTTAAAATGACCAGAGGAATAAGTGTGTGAAAGAATAAATGTGCCATAAAGAAGTCTGAGATGGTCGGGGAAAAGGAATGTAGTCATCGAATAATGTTGAGGAGGATAAATACGTAATAATTGCAATTTGACGTCATTCTCTTCTACCGAATCTTTGTACTGGAGACTTTTTTTTTTTTCTGTCATACATTGTCTCAGACGACGTCATCATCATCGTCATTATTGCCATCACCTCCAATATCACCATCGTCGTTATAGTCATCACCTCCAATATCACCATCGTCGTTATAGTCATCACCTCCAATATCACCATCGTCGTTATAGTCATCACCTCCAATATCACCATCGTCGTTATAGTCATCACTTCCAATATCACCATCGTCGTTATAGTCATCACCTCCAATATCACCATCGTCGTTATAGTCATCACCTCCAATATCACCATCGTCGTTATAGTCATAGCCTCCAATATCGCCATCGTCGTTATAGTCATCACCTCCAATATCACCATCGTCGTTATAGTCATAACCTCCAATATCGCCATCGTCGTTATAGTCATCACCTCCAATATCACCATCGTCGTTATAGTCATCACCTCCAATATCACCATCGTCGTTATAGTCATCACCTCCAATATCATCATGTTATTTCCATTCTCTTTGCTTTATTGTTAGATCATAAATGTTCCTGCTGTATAACACCTCTAAGATTAATGTATTTTGTGGCATTTCCAGCGACCTCGTGAGTTGGGAAAGAAGGCGTAGCCACTGGCACTCTCCCTCTCTGTGTACACATCGTGAGGAGTCATCACCTTTGCCTTTCCTGCATATCCAAATCTTTTCATGTAATCGGTGAAGTGAAGTGAAGTGAAGCGAAGTAACGTGAAGTGAATGTGCGTTCCCCTACGAAGATGAATCTGAACATATTTGTGGCCTTGATCTCTCTTGCAGTCCTCATCACAGACATTGCATTGGTGGAGGGTGAGTAGATTTCGCACCTGTTCGTTCTTACTACTCTGTCTTTCGGTCTGTCTTCTGTCTGTCTGTCTGTCTGACTGACTGTCTGTCTGTCTCTCTTTCTCTCTCTCTCTCTCTGTCTCTCTCTGTCACTAACTCTTTCTTCTTTCCTCGTTTATCGTTTTCCTCTTCATATCTCTGTTTTCTCTCAGTCTTTCCCTTCCCTCTCTTTTACTCTTCCGCATCCTGCCCATCTGTCTTGCTTTGTGGTTTTACTCGTTCGTCGCTCACAGATCCATCTACTGTGAAGTGAACTCCTTTTTTTTAATCTCTTGGACAAAGATTGAATTCCTGTAGAGTTCCTACAATTTGCTGTGAGTGCGTGGTTGGTGAGTCGAATGTGTACAGTGCAGAACCTTTTGCCTGCTCAATTCTCTTCAGGCTTTCTTCTCTATCCTATTCGTTCTTCCTAAGACTTATTTCCCTGTCTGTCTGCTATGCTATTTTGTCAACACCCTTTCATTTTCCAGCGAGTCTATCCTGGTCTGTCTATCTGGTCGTGCCTGCCCTGTCTGTCTCGTCCGTCTGTCTATCCTTCAATTTGCATTTCCATCATAATGACCATCTGCTTGAACGCAGGGTCAAGAGTACTGTCTTGGATGTGACAACAGAGGGAGATATTGTCTGGCTGCAGTAAGAAATGTTGATCTTGAGTGTGTTGCTTGGTCTTTTCACTCGCTGAGCTTCGCCTCCCCGCTAGGGTGATTTTTTTTTTTCCGTACCAGCTTTAGCAAATTCAGGAGCGGGGCAGCAACAGACCCCCCAAACACAGGTCATCGGGTAAGGGGTTTCTCGTCCTATCGAACACTGCCATGGGTGCTGCAATCTCTGGCCTGTGCCTGATATGACTCTGAGCGTCACCGAAAATCCCTGGGATGTGTTGGAGCTGTCCTGTGTTTAGGGGGGGGGGGGGTGTTGCTGGCCCGCTCCTGAATTTGCTAAAGCTCGTACGAAGAAAAATAACGCTCCCCGTCACCCCCCCCCCCCCCACACACACATTATTTTTGTTTTTACTATTTTGCTTTCAGCCAGTAGCCAGGGGTCAACAAGATCACTGTTATTTTTGGTAAAATACACCGAATAATGACTTGAGACTGTAACTCAATGGTTCTCAAACTGTTTCAGGCTATCGCCCCCTTAGGCTTCAGATTTTCTTTCATCGCCCCCCCCCCCCACCTCCCTACCCCCGTTTCTTGCTTCCCCCACCCCCACCCCTCGCAATCCCTACTCATACCCAGTAGATGAATTTCACAAGAAGACGAGGCTGCACACAAATTATGATCTTAAGTTTTTTCAAAGCTCTAGTAATGCCTCAGGGTATGTTTATTATTCGTCATTAGCCAGAAAGCGTTCTTTACCAGATGCACTGAAAGAAATAGGCCTTTGCTGTCCGTCAAAACCCATCTACGCGCGTTGTTGAACATGTCAGAGACTGCGGTGTATGTGCCATAGACATACTATAATATAAATGATCAAGTTGTTTGGACGTATGACTGTTTATATTCATATCAAAGAAGAATTAGGCCTACGGAGATAACCTTGCCACCCAGTCCCATCATGGCTGTCTGTTTTAACTGAGACACTCCAAAACACAAGGGGGTGGGGTGGGAGGGGCATGATGCAGTATTAGATGACACGTAAATGTGGACACTATTAGCCCAGAGCATTTAGCATCCTATCGCCAACCCCACTCAAAATGGCCGCCACGCGTTTCTCGTGGTTCCAAGCCGTGTGGCACCGTGCGGACTCTGGTGTAATAATACTATCTCTATGGTATGTGCCCACCAAAATCGTCCTCCAATCATGTTTTCGCCATCCTATCACTCCCTTTCATTGTTTTCGCCTTGTCGCCCATTTCTGCTTTTTCGCCCCTCTGGATATCGATATCGCCCACGTTTAGAACCACTGCTGCAACTGCCGTATGAAGGGAATTCTATCGCAAGGTTTATATGGGTAGTCGGCGGGCGCCTTGGTGGAGTCTTCTGTTCTGTCCTATCATTCTATTATATCTGTCTATCATCCTACATTTTTCTTTGCATATTATGTCCATTACTGTGCCGACCAGCTGTCTGTCTAACTCAAGCACATCTGTACTACGGTACTCAATTTGTGAAGCTATTAGTGGTATACGGCGAGATTAATTTCTTTCAAATGTGAGAGAATGCGAGATTGTCGATATGATATAATACATGTACCGGTACTGTAAGAGTTTATGTGCAAGTTATGAGATAAACAGAGAGGTTGTTTTAACTCTTTGTGTGCCATGGATTTTTCTACGTTTGCCGATACAGGAAGAAAATAGTGGGGGAGATGAATGAAGTCTGAGTACAGCAACATTTATGAACAGAAAGTCGACATTCTTTCTTCCCGAAACAAAATAGCCTAGCATTGTTGTGCACCGATACATCGGTGATTGGCACAAAAGTTGCCAGCAGAAGAACCGATTCATCGTCTATTGGCGCACAAAGAGTTAAATGCAGTTAGTTATTATGGATATTGTTACAAGTACCGGCACGTGCGTCCTCCAAGTTTTTTTTCCTAGGCCTTCTGATACCCCAGAGCAAGAGAGCTCCTCCCGAAATGCTCCTTACATTAAAGTTACAACAGCCTTAATTAATTATTCGTTCAGATTTTCTGTTTGTTTTCCTCCTGTTTTTTGGTTGAATGGATAGGGTTAGGGATTCGATAAGATTTAGGGTGGGGGCTAAGGACGGGGTTAAGGATAGTATGCAAAATTCTTGGGTGCGTACGTACTTACAACAACAGACATGATTGTGTGGAGACATAGAACAACGTCTGCTAGTTGTGTGTGGCTAGTTGTGTGTGGTGAGCTGTGTGTGGCGAGTTGTGTGTGGCTAGTTGTGTGTGGCTAGTCGTGTGTGGCTAGTTGTGTGTGGCTAGTTGTGTGTGGCTAGTCGTGTGTGGCTAGTTGTGTATGGCGAGTTGTGTTTGGCAAGTTGTATGTGGCTAGTTGTGTGTGGCGAGTTGTGTAGTGCGAGTTGTGTGTGGCGAAAATGATGTAAATTATCGTCTTAAAAACACTGCCATTGCAGGGTAGATGTCATGATATCTTTAGCTCTTGTTAATTGTTTATTTATTAATATTTTTTATAGTAAAAAAGTATTTACATTTATTCTCTTATTTGTTTGTACAAAATCAGATTCTTTGTGTTTGTCTAATTGCCATTAATATTGATGCACACGATGATGATGACAGTGATGATGATGATTTTTGACAACGATGTCGATGATGATGGCGATAATTCATTCTCATGTCCCACCTACATGTATTTTCCCCAGGCCGATTTTTCTGCTTCCGGAGATTGAAAAAGAAGAACAAATGTGGCGGCCTCTTGAGGAAAGACAGATATACAGATGCTGAATCCTGCTGCAAAGGTAGAGGACAGGGATTTGCCGATAAAAAGGTTTGTCTTTATGAAGCCCATTCTTATTGCTTTTAGGTATCACATCCAAATTGTATATTATATATCCGCTGGGTTTGGCTTATAATACTCACCATATTGACTGCCTTGCGTGACAGTGGTTTTCATATGTTGTTCTTGTCATTTTATTATTTTATATATTTATGAACGTCCCAGATATGAACGTTCAGACAGACAGACAGACAGACAATGTTTTGAATACGAATTTGGAAGCGGAAACTATAGGTGGACAGTGTCGCGTATTGGCATGATGACGTTGGAATAGAACCACTGATTACGATTGTAAAACAGCAGATTTCCTTATCAAGGGCGAGAACTGGCAAGTGTGTGGCTTTTTTCATTCTTGTCTCCCTTCGCCTAGGCAAGGGTAAAAGTTCAGTTCATTTTTTATCAGTTATTGCCCTTTGACCACTTGTTCCCCTCAGATTTGTTTATAAATTTCTGTGCTGTTGCTTTCGACCTTTCGTATCACATAATGTAAGTTTTGAATAGTATGTACATTACTGTGAACAGTTTATCACAATTGAGATACTGAACACAATTCAGCATTTTCTCTGTTTAATTTGGCTTTGTAATAGATTGCATTCTCCTAACAACATCCCACAGTTAAACATAACAGCAGTCTTCCTATGAAATGGATGAGTTGTCGAGATAGGATAGTTTTAAATTCATGTGTGAGATAAAAAAGATGACGGTAGTCACTCTTGCAAACAAAATATTTAGAATCTAAGTTGGTCGGTGGGTAGGAGTTTGGGTACTAACATGTAAGAAAATGAGATCTGCAGGTGAGATTCACCCACCCCTGCTCCAGCCAATATTTGGCATATATATTTATTTTTGTACTGTAGTAAATCTTGTGAACCACCCAGCCAGCAACCCTATTTAATCCGACACATAGGATTGATGTCAAGTCCATGCATAAGAATGACATCGTTCCTACATAGATTTGCTGGTTATGACATTGTGTCGACATCAGTTTGATGTAGGGAACCCGCTGCAACGGTAACCCTACCAATCCTATAGTAATCTTGTACAATTCTATGTCGGATTGATGTTATGATGCCGACTAGGTATTTTGTAAATTGGTGTGTGGTCTAAGCATGTGGTGGCCATAGAAACCAAAAGTGGTAAGTATGGCATTATTTTGGTGGAAAAATATTTTGTAAAAAAACAAAACTAATGATAAATAAAGAATAGACTTCACCAATTTTACCAAAACTTCCCAAGTTCTGTGACCTTAACCTTGCTTTTAAGTGAGACAAACATTGCATTTTGAACTAGTCAGTAATAGTAGTCTGAGTTTTACTCACAGCCAGTTGTTTGCCTCACCTTCTCCACTCACCACTCTATTTGATGGCTGACCTACATTCAACTAGCTGGGGTTTCCCCCCAAATCTTGTTTTCTGCTATTGACAAGCCTTTTTTGTTTTTTTAAACCTTTTCCTTAATATTAATATATTATCCGGACATCAAACAGTCAAAGTTTTATGAAAACACAATGGGGAATTCTAAAGTTGCAGGAAATAGTGACATTGCAAAAAACGCCAATTTCTTCCAAATTTATGCAGAGAAATTACCAATGTAATTTCAAGTGTTATTTTCGCCTGAAAGAAAACTTATTTCCCATAAACGATGCATTTATAGATTACAGGAAATGCAGAAATAACTCAAAATTTTAAAAACATAACTTGATACTTTGAACCCACTCCAGCCTTTTCAAGTGTGGTACCGTATCGATTCCGTCTCTTTAAAATTGAATTTCAAAATGTTGATGAGGAAATCCAGCTCGTGAAACCCACTCGGTTCACATGCTAGCCTAGCATTTCAGTTTGCTCCAGCCACGTTATGAAAGGATAGAACCGTTTTTGTGCCAATGTTTTCAGGGTCAAGGCTGCAGCTGTGTATCGAAACACACGTGGGAGTGACAATTTTTTTTTTTTTAAACGGCAAAAACATTTTATTGACTGTTGTCGAAACGGTGGGAAAAGGTGTTGAGTGTTTAGAATATTATAGTTTCGCTTGGTCAGTAAACCGTTACCGGGGGGCACATGACATCATCAAAAGTGGGAAAACTTGTTTATTTCGTGGTACACTGTGACATGCCCAGAGATTAAGTATGGAACATTTGCAATCGTCATTCAAAAGCTGAATAATTTGATTTTTGCGCGCAGAAGGGGGGGGGGGGTGAACGAATTGAAAATGTACAGAAAAGCTGATGTGGGATAGTGCCTACAAAGTGTCAGTGTGACCACCAGAGAGTTAAACAAGCCACGTCCAGCAATAGTGATAAGTAAATTTGTAAAAAAAAGTATTTTTCATCTCTCTTGTCATGTCTTCCAAGAGTAGGGCTTTACAAAATCTGGTGTTTTCTTGTCTGCTTGCTTTTCTACATTTGAAGGAGGGTGGACAAGGGGTGGGGGGGGGGGTCCTCAGGTTTAGGAAGGAAGGGGAGGTGGGGGTAGCCCTGAAAACTTTGGCACGTGGGAAGAGGGGGGGGGGCGATGTCAGAAGTGATGTATTCATGAGTTTTTATTGTTCGACGACGTGGGTGGCTAGCCTTGGCGTATTTCTAACTTGTCCAGTTTGTATGATTGTCTCATTGAACAGCTGTATTTTCTTGAATTGACACGACGTCTCCTTGCACGTACAGGGATAGATCAACAGAAAGTAGATATTATAGAATAAAGAAGGCAACGAGCAGAGGAATTAGGTTCTCTTTGAAAGGCTGAAACTGAAACGCATAACCCACTGATAATCTGTTCATAAGCGGAAACTACTGCCTTTCAATACTTTCACGTTTACCCGAGATTGGGAAAGCTTGGGGATTATACATGTATCAGGATCTGAACCTATTTGTTTATTGAGAGCCTGAAACTCCCGAGAAAGCAGAGCCAACTAATTTATAAGTCCATGTCAGCGTCCTTTCCTGGCACGTTGTTAGTGACTTTCAGATGGTGTTCAAGAAATCTAGATCTAGCCTAATAGCGCGCAAAATATTGGGGAAAATGGGGAGTTTGAATTTCGGTTATATGGCGCGTCGGCACGATAACGGCCTCCTTTCGCCTTTCACGGTCTTTTTGGGTACTTTTTATGTTCCATATTCAGAGTTTCATCAATTTAAATTCACAAATATGATCAAATAGCTCAGTATAGACTTTATTATATTGGTGAAGTTCTTTAAAACTGTACGGTGGATATCTCATTTAAAATGGGGAAATCCCGATGTTTCAATACTGCCTTTGGAAAACCCTTTCTTGAAAAACCCGCCTGGCAGCTTTTCGGTGAATAAATTTTGACGTGGCGAGGACACCACTGCAAATAACCCTACTTTCCAGTTTAATTAATGGAGCTCATTGTTCCACTTTGGTCACAAAGACCAGCTCTTGAATACAGAGGGTACTTCAGTTTTTAAGCTCCTTAAATAATTTATTTATAGAAGAAAGAACAATGGTATTTTTGTGGACGTGGGCTATGTAAAAAAAAAACAAAAAAACTGCAAGATAAAGATGGTAAAGGAATTTAAAATCAGAGTAACAAAAATTCTTTGCAAAATGGAAATGAAAAAGAACGTTATGAAATCAAGAATTCCTCGCTTCGAGTACGCTGACAATATTTTCTGTTCTTTGTACTGTGAAATCAGGTAGGGCTGTGGTAACTGTTTACCCGCTCAATAGTGAAAAAGGTCACGTCTGTCATGTACATGTATCAAAGGAATGTTGTCATTGATACACGCAGAGTGAAGTTTTGTCCTTTGTCAAACCTTCGCTGCCTTAATTAACTACAGACCTTTGGTGTAAGACCTTCAAGGTTTGTCACGGGTAGGTCCCCGATAGATTTGATAGATGAGAAAAAGAAGCAACAAGAGGAAACATGAGTGTTGTTGTTGTTGTTGTTGTTGTTGTTGTTGTTGTTGTTGTTGTTGTTGTTGTTGTTGTTGTTGTTGTTGTTGTTGTTGTTGTAGCTTCAGGGATATCATAAAATTAAATACAACGGCTCGGGCATTTTGCCATAATAAAATTATTAAGGATGTAAACCATCATTTTCTCTGCTACTGTCTTGCAGCTGTGTCAAAATCGGGCAAAAAGAAAAAAGTTGTATGTAGCGAAACCCTGCGTGAGAAATAAAACCCAAACGATACAAAGCAAACTAAAGAGAAGACAGAAAATACACAAATTTTCGACTTACGCTTTTATCAAGTGAGGCAAAAATTTACAATGAAAGAGTATAGAATCGAAGCGAAACAGGATATGTTACTTAAAGTGGTTTTTATTTCTCACGCAGGGTTTCGCTGCATACAACTTTTTTTTTTTTTGCCCAGTTTTGACAATGCTCATAGCCCTGCTGCGACCCCACAGTTTTTCTGTGGTTTTAATATTTCGCCAATGTCTTGTAGCTGATCTGTGTCTTCGGTAGACTTCCAGTGTTCAAATAGTCTTGACTCTGGTGCCCAAGAGTACAAGGTTGTTTTTTTGTTGTTGTTTTTGACAGCTTGACTTATTTACACATAATCTATTTAAATGCCATTTATTACATGTTTTTTATATCTCATTATCACCTTGTTTGTTTGTTGTTGTTTTTTTTATCGCATTTTGGGTGGTGTTTATTTAAACTTGGTTTAATCAGTTGATGATAAGAACGTTGTGAAGAGGTGTCCTTGTGTATGTTTCTTCTGTGTCTTTAGCGAGTAGTGAAGAACACTCTTGGCCCCAGGAGTGCTTATTTAAAAAAATAAGAAAAAAAAACCAAAGTCTGTGAAATATCTGAAACGCATTTCAGCTGCGGTTCTGATGCCGTTGCATTAAATTATTGTAATGCCACTTGCGTGAATAATATTGTGTGTGGAGGTGAATAATAATGTAAGAATATAGTGTAGCCCTACAAGGGAATGGAATAGTGTTTTGTACTTGGCGCTGACGGGACTAGAGGGTTAATGCTTTTCTACTGAGACGTGGCCCCAACGCTTTACAGCAACAAAAAACGGCTCTTTGAAGAGTGTAATTTTTATCGAATCATTTTGGCTTGTAGGCCTATAATGAGAATGAACTTCGCTTACAGTACACACACAACCCTTTTATTAACGTAGGTCAGTAGGTAATTTTTAATAGCAGCGTTTAACAGCGTCAAGAGGGACATGCCCCTTTGGTACAGAAAGGGTTAAACGCTGAATGGGGAAGAGGATGCTAAATGTCACGAGTGACCACTTTGGAAAGCCTACGCAAATGTTAATCATCTTCCTCCGCATTTCCGACTGCTGGGAATTTCTGCAGGTTTTACAGTAATTGGGAATCTCCCGTACGGTACAATAAAACAAATTTTGTCGATTCATTGAATCAATGATCTGCCAAGACCTCGCCATGAAATTTTCTCGTGATCTCATATATAGGAACACAACAGTCGTGAATGTGGGTTGTGCCGGCTGAATAGTGAACTCACCGGTACAAAAATGCCCAAAATGAACGAATGTAATATTGAACCGGAATCAAGTGTTCACAGAATCGTTTGTTATGCTTACACTGACTCATACATTATGAAAATAAAGCACTCACATAACATAATACACGTTTTCACAGTTATATATAATACATATTTAGATACACGTCATTATAATTGTTTATTCATGCTGTGCAAGATAAACATGCCCCCACACTCCCAACCTAATTGTTTCACAGGAAATGTCTCTAGATCCGTACCATTCTCTGGAAAAGAGCAAAAATCCGGTTACCTTCTTTGTCTTTTCTCGAAATATAAGAAGGGATCATTTGTGCAATCTCCCCGCAACCCCCCAACCTCCTTCACCCTGTCTTAAGGATGCACTTGAGAGAAAGGATTGTATACTCTATCTATTGTGACTTTAGTTTTTGTTTGTTCTATCGAAATTTTCTGAAAAACTGGAGATTTTTCAATATGTGGAAGAGGTATTACAAGTGCACATTTTGACACTTGTTTAAGATGTGGAATGGGTCCAACAGCCATAGACTGAGACCTCCAAGAAACAAATAAAAAATGTTCATCCCGAGGGGATATAATGATGTCATTTGTGCCTCAGTCACCTCCACTGTGTATATCAGTGGTTCTCAACGTGGGCAATATCGCCTCTCTGGTCTGGGGGCGATTATGATTTTCAAGGGGGCAAAAACGAAGAAAAGAGCGACAAAGCCAAAACAATTATGGAGAGGGGGGGGGGCACTGAAGGGGCGACAATTTAGGGGCAAATACAGGGCAGGCATTGACTTGTTCCAAGCCCCCGTAGATGAGTTTTATGAACAGAACCCCCGGATTTGTTAGGGGAAGGGGATGACAGAAAATTTGGAGCCCAGGGGGGGGGGGGGGGCGATTGCCTGAGAAAGGTTGAGAACCACTGATGTACATATATGTATGTCATAGGCCCTGCAGATCTTAGGACAGCACAACACAGTCATTCTGCCCCTGTAATCAGACACTGACATTGACAAGGAAGAAGAACTAGAAAGGGAGACATATATTATACAAGAAATGGAGATTGTCTGTGAGAGTGTAGACCACAATGCGGTAAGACCACCAGAAAAAAACAACAACAAATTTTCATGCGTTATGGGCTCGAAGGAAAAGACAACAATCTGAAGGGAACAGAGAGATAAAGACAGGGGTAAAGAGATTCTGAGAGAGAGAGAGAGAGAAAGAGAGAAACAGATAGGCAGACAGACAGACAGATAGAAAGACACACAGACCGATAGACAGACAGACAGACAGACAGAGAGACAGATAGACAGAGAGACAGACAGATAGATAGATAGATGGACAGATAGATAGATAGATGATAGATAGATAGATAGATAGATAGATAGATAGATAGATAGATAGATAGATAGATAGATAGATAGATAGATAGATAGATAGATAGATAGATAGATAGATAGATAGATAGATAGATAGATAGAGAGAGAGCTTGATGAAAAGAGACGGCAGTGTCACGGACATAATAGGATTGAAACAAAGAACTCCATAACTAAAAGAAGCGAGTTCGAGTCTGGAGAAAGCACATAGACATTAAAACGGCCAAATTGAGCGTGGAAGATTCAAGGCAAAAGACAAAATAGATCTAGCACAATGGTAGGACACGAAGCGTCCGCCAACCACTAGCGTATACCTAAAAGGAGAGAAAATGCAAAGAAAAGAAAGCGTAACAAGAAAGAAAGAAAAGAAAAGAACCTATTAAAAAAAAAAAGAAAGATTGACAGAAAAAAAAATACAAGAAAGAAAAAGGGAAGGCAATCATGTCGATTAATAACCAATCAAATTATATTTCCTGCACGAACCGGGAAAGACGAAAATAATTTTACATGATTTCCATTTGAAATAGGTCATCATCAAAGAAAATGGCGGAAGTAAAACCTTCAAAATCATCATATCGTGACAAACGCATCACGGGACGTCAGATTCACTCAGGTTTATCAGCGGCGGACCTACTATGAAATTAATGAAACTTAAACTTTACGTCCCTAAATCTGGAGGGGCACTGAAGAAACTTTGTTTTCATGAGAGAAAGTTAGTGGTCTTGTCCACAGCATCCGCTCCGCTACTTTTACGGAAAATGACTTATGAAAAATTCTCTTTGCCTCTATAGCGGTGAGGAGCGGAGCGGAACGGGTGCTGTGGACAAGTATACAGAGGCAAAGAGTGGTGTACTTTTTCATACGCCATTTTCCGTAAAAATAGCGGAACGGAACGGAGCGGATGCTGTGGACAAGACCACATACACGTGGCCCTATTGCTGCCGGTTGCGAAGGGACCCCATGACAGTTCAAGCTTCAAAAGTAGATCCGCCACTGCGTCTTATCGCTACTGTCTCACCTGCTGATATCACGGAACTGCTATTCTAGTTCGGGAATTGCTAAGATCACATGAAGATATGAGATGTCTAAATGTCATGTTCTCCCACTATCATTTTATTTTCTAATTTTTTTTCGCTTTTCAAGTCTTGACAATTAGTGTATGGGGAAATCTATGTCAGAATAATTTTGGTGCCTGGTCTTTGATGACAAGGAAAAGCTTGAGAAATGGCTGTTACTCACGTAGTTTTACATTACTGTAGAATACCCAAACTATCGGGGTCTCGAAATTCCCTAAAAGTGGCCATGTTAGCAAGTCGTCATCGACGCAGCGTTTGTTATGCATAGCAGGTCATGAGATGGAATGAGAAAGATGAAGTTGGGAAAAGCAGAAATAGCGGAATGAAAGTAAAAATAGAGAGTTCGAGGGGAAAGGAAAAAGCGGGAAGTAGAACGGAAGAAAGAGAGACGGGAGAAAGAGAGAGAGAGAGAGAGAACGCGGGAGCGAGAAAGGGAGAATAAAATAAAATAATGGAAGATTAAAAGAGAACGACTAAACGAATTGAGCTATGAAGTTTGAGTTTGAAGAATGAACAGGAAACTGAGGATGAAAACGGACAAGAAGGAAGGAAGGAAGGAAGGAAAGAAGGAAGGAAGGTGCAGGCATGTTGGAAGTTTGGGATTTTTCTCATATTTCCTATTGGGGGATAGGATCGAGTACCTAGTCTTCTCGGATAAGGACGAAAAAATTCGGAGGGCCCGTGTGCACGTTGCGCACGTTAAAGATACCTTGGCAGTTGGAAATCGAAAAGTGCAGGCCGGGCAAAATTAAATAAAATTCATCCCTACCATTCTCTCCCCCTTATCTCTTCCCCCCCCCCCCAATAAATCCGCCGACCGGCGCTGCACTGTGGCGACGACGTGCCTGTTCCAGTTGTAACTGGGCTGCAATACAATGGCACAAAGGCAAGCTTCCCAAGTGGGATTAAAGAAAGTATACAAAATACAAAAATAACCCAAAAAAATACAAAAATTAACTTCCCATACATCTGATCTATCGATGCATTAGTTAATCAGTGTCAAACATTATTGATCAAAAGTTGAAGAGGGGCGGGGGGGGGGGGGAGATAAGGGTAGGGGAACACATTTGGTGCCGGTATGTAAGTATGGAAACAACAGCATAAAAACCACAACTAGTCATGTTTACATGTCTGTCTGTAGAATGTGATCACATCCCTTGAATGAATAAAAGACTGAAAAGGTTTTCTTGCTTATTCGACACTTTCTTGAGTTAAGATTATTTTCATCGTGACTCACAAGATTAACTGGGTGGTGTGTGGAGGGGCATACATCAGCCCACCTTAATTAGTGCAGTGGTCAGTCAGTGCATTGTTGGTTGTTTGTCAAATAATCTTTCAATTATTGAATCAATCCAATCATTCAATCAATAGACCAGTCAATGTTCTGTGATGTGCTGATAATCTATATCATTATCTTATCTTATCAATGAACTTTGTAGCTGCTCGATTTTCACCCTTCCCCTCACGTGTTTTTCCCTTTCTCGTCTTCCATTACATTAACTCTTTGTCAGTCTTGCGTGGTGCCTTCAAACAAAAGTAAGAGGTCCATTTTATAATGCATATCACATGATAAATGTGCTCGTCATTCTAATGCCTGGCAACCCCATGCAAACAGATGTAAGGGGATTAAATCATGTAATCTAAATTTTGATTGTGTCCCCTTCTACATCTCTCATGACACAATGACAAAATACTAGAAAGGCGTGTTTAAGATCTGGGTCCTATGTCATGATACACTTACTCATACAATGTTAACTTGGTTATAGCTTATTCCTCTGTCAGTGTTATCGAAAACAATTATTCCGTTTCAAACTGTCTGCAGCTCAAACTAGGAAGAAATCGATTCCGGTGCATCCCCTGCCCAGAGAATATTTCCCGGACCTTTGGGAACAGAGGCCGAGGGAGAAATACTGCAGCAAAGTCACATACCCGGTCATCCACTACAACACCCGCAACAACGACAGCATTTTCCTGGCCAGTGCCAGCTCGACGAGGTGAGTGATGTTTAGTTACAATGTTTTGTTTTCTAATGGTTTGGCTTGGTTTGTCCTATTGCCATGACAACAGCAGGGTCAGCATCATTGCCACGCCTACGAGATCAACGGTATGTTGCTGACTTTCACCAACATCATTACTCAGTCACTATTGGCACTCTCGTGGTTATTTCAAAATGGACACAAAGTCTAATAATAACAACAATCAATAACATTTACATAGCGCTGCATTCGGTTAAATGCAAGCTTTAAGCTCCTTACAGTCATTCTTCAACGCACATCCAATTCATCAATACAAAGAATTTATACTAAACAAGGAACAACTGTCAAAAACAGCTGTGGTTGAATCCCAATTAAAAATGTGTGTTTTGGGGTGTTTCTTAACCATTTCACTGTTTTGCATGTCTCTTAGGTTATTGAGTCAGCGAATTTCATGTCTTCGAGGGGACTAATCTAATTAGTCTAATGGTGTAGAAAAACGACGTCATTACTGCAAATTACAATATTTTAAATAAAAAATGTAGCTACAATTCCACTGCACGCTAACCACAGACTAATAAAGACGCTAACTGACTACGTTTGACTGAATCTATTAGCCCAGCATTTCTGGGAACACCACGTATGACAACAAAGGGCAGAGGGGCCAGCAATGGAATGTTCACATTATTCACACCTCTGATAATTTATCTGAGCGTGTTGACATAATGCTGGCAGTCCTTGTGGTAAATAACTGCACAGTTGACATAAGCTCTAAAAATGTTGACATTGTTGTGTACTAATTAGAACTCAGGAATTTTAACTGTTTACATAGCTCTGCGCAGGCCAGCAGGGATCCTCCAAGCTGGAAAAACGGGGAGCGAGGCTATGAAAAGACAGTTATAAGATCTAGCTAAACTCGCGACTGTTGCGTGTTTCTCTTTGTGCATTGGCGGTTTTCTTGTCACAAAAATGTTTTCAAGCATGATCTCAGCACCTGCTGACGTTTGCGTCTTTTACTGCCAGCGTCCACTGCCATCACATTCAACAGTTTCGTTTGGGTTTGGGTTTGAGTCTGGAGAAAAGATGTCCACAAGATAATAATCATATTGTGCTGGGAAGAAGCAAGACGATAGATAGAATCTAGCAGAATGACAGGACAGAGCGACACTTTTGTTGGCTCGAGAACAAGATCCAAGCAGTTGCTGGCAGATCACTGCAAAACACTACTGTCTCTTAAGAAACTTTGATGCACATGAACACACTGACTATAGGGTGGGTGGGAGAAAGTATAACTAACGAAAGCAGTACGCCTCGTGTGTTGTTGATCTATTACAATAGGTGAACAAATTGATCTCTAGTATCCTGTGTCAGCTGAGGCAAGACCGAAGGAGGAGCTGACAGAACATCGTGACCTGTCCCAGCCAGCAACCCTACGTCAATGTAGGATTTCCGTACAGTTGGTAGGATTATCGAATGGTCGAGTTTCCTACATCAAACCGACGGCGGCGGGATGCCATAACAGCAGATCTACGTAGGAACGATGTCATTCCGATGAGCAAGCTTGACATTAATCCTACCTGTCAGATTTCCGTACGATGTTAGCTGGGTGTCCTAACTTCACTAGCCTTGGCAGTTTTGTTAAGCAAGTTTGACTTCTAAACAGTTGAGTACCTTGAGGATATTCAGTCCAGGCTACATTGTGAATGTTTCTGGGACACGCACTCCTGTACAATATCAACAATCAAAATCTCTGTGAGTTATCTGGTATCCTTCCGAATTCTCGGCCATGGACCATTCACAAAAAAAATGTAATGACCCAGCCAGTAGCCCTATGAAAATCCCCTTGGTACGGCATCGCGTCGACGTCGGTTTGATGTAAGGAACCCGACCATACGGTAATTTTACCAACCTTACGGAAATCCTATGCAAACCCACGTCGGATTGAGAGAGGGATGCTGGCTGGGAAGCGATAACAAAGTCATAGAAAATGCACAGACAGTGAGCTGGAAATATTAAAGAAGGACAGGCAGGATCAGCACATTAATTGTTGGGGGTTTTTTTGGTGGGGGGGGGGTGGAGGGAGGGTGTAAAGCCCGATATCTGTGCATGACACGAAAATTGAATTTCCTGCACAAACGATCGTCACAACTGACTCCAGAAACTTCTTATGTACATTACATTAGTGGTCTGATGTATTATCCTTATCATCCTTGACATGCGTGACGGCTTGTAAACGTCAAACAATGTAAAAATGTTTGACCTGACATTCTATCCAGTTTATGATCTGGAAGCTTGATCTAACTTTTCATAATATTACGTTAACATTTGATGCATGTAAACGTGATATAAAGAAGAAGGAATTTCTTCTTTATTTTAGTTAGTGCACACAGTGTCGTATGATCTTGATGACCAGTGGAATACTAGGGGTCACTGGTAATGTTTAAGCTTATGTCATGGAGGTGCAAATGCTTAGGGTAGTCCATAAATAAAGACCTACAATCAGCCTATGTCATCAGTTTTTGCCTCATCGAGGTCACCAAACAAAGACATAATTATGTTTAGCGTCGCGTCGATGGCACCTCAATGGTTGCTATTTTTAGGACACTGCGCAACACTGTCGGATCCGGGAATTCCCAATGTCCTACGACCTAGGCCTCGCCTACGACCGAATGGGAGGACGGTAAAACGTTATAAAGTAATGGTTAAGAAGTATCACAGTCCAGCGGACTACTCTACTGGTAGAGAGGGAGAACAACTGAATGAAAATTAATATAAAAACGAATTTCACGTAATGGAATGGGGGCAGGACATTGATAAGTCCTCGAGTTTACACAAAGAAAAACAGATGCAAGCAGGATTGATTCCGTTGGCAGATTCACGAAGACAAAAGCCAGTCAATGCATGCATCAAAGTAATGGATGCATACAATATTAAGGGAACATAATTAATTTGATGTCAGTACAATTCACGTCTACATTAAGCAAAAATTTCATATTTCAGCCTCGTACGGTACCTCCGGGTTACTGAGACGTAAAACTTACAAAGGGGGGAGGGGGGCTTTCCGAGAGTAAACAAACGTTCATGACTTTTTTACATCACAACATTATGTTCATCTTTTACAGATTATAAGGTTGCCCCTGCCTATGATCTGCCTAAAGATGACGACGGACAGTTGATTGTGTGGGAAGAGTGGTCGCCTTGCTCAGTCTCATGCGGTGCAGGTTGGAGATCTCGGGCCAAAGTTTGTGACAATTGTGACAGAAATGACTATGAGAATGTCCAGTCTCAGCCGTGCATGATCAATTTTTATTGTCCAGGTAATGGGAATGCATGTGCAGCAAATCAAAATGACCCACTGCGCACCCCCAAATTGAATGTTTACATTGTGGTATCAAAGTGGCTTATTCGGAGACGTCCGCAAATAAGATCCTGATCGTATTCACAGATGGGGGGGTTTCTTGGTTTTGTGATGTCTACTATGGAAAAGTTCTCCCGCATTCCGCAGTTTGCAATGGCGCAATGGCTAGCATCAGCTGTTATCAGTCGGAGACTATGGGTCCAGTCCATCTTGGGTTCAATCCCACACCGGAACATTTTTTTTTTTTAACCTAGGATTGCTCATTGTTACGAAAAAACTTTTTTTTTTAAAAGGATTTTTGCAAAATTGTCATGGGGAAATTGATCAATGTTACGGTGTGCTCCAGATTCACTGAAGGGGTCAGAAATAAAAATGTAAATCAAATTTTAAACGTAAATGATTTCTTTTAATCAGTGTGAACTGAACAGCTCATCTCTCTCCACAGTAACCTGGATCTATTTGTCATGTTTTTTTAAATACTTTTTTTGTTTCTATGGAAGTTTAATTCATTTTTATTTGTTCTGTCTGACTTTCTCTGTGATTTCACACCTGACAAAATTATTGGCTAATTATAATAATTCATCCAAAAAAATTTGTAAAAAATATTTTTAAAAAAACCCTGGTCACAATTTTATACTATGGAGCAAAGAGACGATGATCAGTGGGGGAAAAC
The DNA here is from genome assembly GCA_963931925.1 of Onchidella celtica. NCBI lineage: Eukaryota > Metazoa > Mollusca > Gastropoda > Systellommatophora > Onchidiidae > Onchidella > Onchidella celtica. The sequence continues at coordinate 61,164,131 of OZ007572.1, forward strand.
GCAGAAAAAAGTGACCAAAAAAAAAAAATCAGATCTTGCGGAGCCTCGAATCCCCCAACCCCCCAACTTGGCAGGCAAGTTTACTTCTGGTGGGTTTTTGGAATAGAAAAAAGGAATGAGTTGCAGTGGAGGACGAATTTTCTGGCTTTCTGATTTCCCCCTCGACACGCTGTTTGTTTATACTGGTCGGTTTTCTGAATGAGAAGTGATTGAGATAGGCGCTTGGGTGGCCGCCGCTGGCCTCTCACTCATCGAGCGAAGGAATTGTGCGTTTCAGCTTTTCAATGTATGTGTGTGAAGTTAATCTGATCTTTCTAGACTTTTATCACTTGCTAAAATTCAGAGGGCTTTTGTTCTAGCCTGCTTGTTATGGCACTTAGGCGATTTTGTATCCCGTAGACAGCTCTCGCCATCAAAAATGTTTTGGTGAAAGTTTCATCGGTAGCTCGACCGAACGCCATTTTAAGGAGCTCTTCCTATATGAAAATCACAAACCAAAAATCCATCGGCGAATAAGTTGTGGTATTGAGGTCTCAAAATGGTCTTTGGACAAAAGCTGCTTGGTACTCCCCAGTTGGGACTATTTCAGCAAGTCTCAGGTGTGCTAAGGTTCAATTTGTTTCATACTGCAAGACACCAACTTTGACAGCATTATAAACTTTATTGTAGAGTGTTTAACATGGTTCAGGTATCAGTGTATCATGAATGTTAACCATTATATATATAATATCATGTATCACAGTGTCTGTTCCTGGAATCAATGCCCAGTGCTATGAAATAATCACCCCCAGGGTGCCAGATTCTCATTGATATGCCAGTTTGCATTCTGGAATCACGAACAAAATTGACCTTGTGCATACCTGCAAGGAAAGCCTTTAACACTCATTTTTTAATATGTCCTTCGATCTTTTGTCTAGTTGATGGAAACTGGGGACCATGGTATCCGTGGGAGTCTTGCAGCACCACCTGTAACTCGGGAACTCGTACCAGACAGAGAAAGTGTAACTATCCGCCCCCAGCCTATGGTGGGCTGTTCTGTCCGGGGGATGCTGTGGCCACTCAAGAGTGCAACAAAAAACCATGTCCAGGTAGACAAAACATTGTCTGTTGACTCTGAGGAAACCTGGTGGTAAACTTGTTCACCATTGATTTAATTCAGTACTGAGTTATATCAATGCCTTTACTACCTTTGACCAGGAATTTTGAAAGACAGTCTTTGCAGACCACTCACTCTACTTTTATCACTGCATGCTGTTGTTACCCATAGGTGTGGCACTTCCACCCTCCCTGTGGATCTTCCCACATGGTGGGGCCATGGATAAGAATGAAGTAGGTTGATTTCAGGTACTCACAGGTGGTAAGTGAAACATATTTTTCGTAAATCACAGTGGAAAGAAGCTTTCATTGTATTTTGTTTTATTATGTGGTTGGCATCCATTGCTTGTGTCATAGTTAAGGTAGTTGCACCTTCACTGAACATAATGCAAAAAACACACACATACCCCAGGAGATTAAAGTTATTGAGTTGATGGACAAATATAGGTATTGTTTCAGGAAAATGTCAGTCTTGAAGTATACACGTTTGTGTCCACTGGATCTAGTGGTTGAAAATAAGAGCAAGTGTGACGAGCAGGCATTCCTAAGAAAGTTATGAAGAAGGAATACCAATGGAATATTCCTGTATGACCTCTGTCTATAATTTGCAGTGGATGGCAACTGGGGGAAATGGACCGAATTTTCTGAATGCAGCAGTACATGTGGACCAGGAACTGCAAGGAGATCTAGACAGTGTGACTCTCCATTGCCCCAGTTTGGGGGCAAGAACTGCCGAGGGCCACATATCTCCACTAAACGTTGTGAAGTCATTAAATGTCCTGGTGAGTACTGGCCACTCATAGTCTGCATACTGAAGAGACAACAGCGTTTGTCATTCAGGAGTTCCAAATGCGAGATGGTTTAGAGAGTTTGAAATCCAGATTCCAGAATATTTCATTTTCATTAGCCAAAAACTGAGCAAAACAAATGTAATGTGGGCATTTCCAAAGGTACTGACGTTTCAGGTATGCACTTGACACCTCTTTTTTTTTAACAAGTGGGATTCATGGGAGATGGGATATCCCAATTTCCAGCAGATATACTACAGTAATCATTATGGAGACGTCTGACCGGTTTCCTCTTTCATTTTTTGCTTTTCACATTATTTATCACAGGCATCCACTTTATGTTTCTACCTCTGTTGCCTGTCTCCCCGTGGTGTACTTGTCAAAGTTTACAATTCCTTCTTGCATTTAACATCCCCAAAATCAATCACTCAGTGGTTTTCATTCATAATTTTTCACTCATATTTGTCATGAACTGTTTGCCCATTATTATTCCAGTGGATGGAGGTTGGTCTCTGTGGGGCTCATGGTCACCATGCACAGCATCATGTGGTCGAGGGGTGAGAGAGAAGAAGAGGTTCTGTGACAGTCCCAGGCCTCAGCATAGAGGGAAGGATTGCGAAGGAGTAGCAACGCAACAGGAGGAGTGTTATGGGAGCAGGCCTTGCCCAGGTTGGTCAACCTCTGGCTTTTCTCTGTCATTCTTTTTTTGGGGCTTAGATTGAAATGCGGTTTGCAATGTATACATTTTGTGCATGACTCAGTGATTGCTAATAAATAAATACTTATATCTGAAGTATATAGTTATACTTAAGCGAACACATAAAAATGATCTTCGTAATTAGATATGGAGTAGTGGAGTTCAAGGAGAATAATCAGAAAGATAAGGAATAAGTATGTATAAGTGTGACGTAAGATAACGTTGATAAACAAAGTGCGTAACGAATGTCATTAATTGTCTTATTTCTCTGCTTAAAGCCTTCTGGTGCATGAAATTCAACATTAAAGGCAACTGTTGCAATATCTGTGTTCATTATCAGTAGTTGGGTCTTTATGCTACAAAACCACTTTCTTTGACCTCGTGTAATTATGGTGTTGGACCTGATGAAAATTGAATATCTGTGACCCATAGATGCCCTGACCTTCGTCATGTTTGATATTATCTAAACAAGTTTCATATAGATATATCATTTAGAAAACTACTTGTTTGGACTGAAATGTTCACAGTGAACTAAAATGAAAATGTGTTTAATTAGCAGAAGAAAATATCCTTGTCGCGATGTGGGTTAGATGGGGAGAATTCGACTGACACTCTTTCGAGGTCCGCTCCCACAATCGACGAACACAAAAAAATACTTGCACTCTAAAAACTAAATAAATCAATTGCTTTGATTTTTAGCAGAACTGTAGGGCAGTTTAATTACAGGAATTAATGTAACAAATATAATTATAAATATAAATATCAATTCAAAGGCCACTGAATCTACTAATGAAACTACAGCTTTCTATAAAGACTAACTTATTCACTCTAACTACTTGCAGGTCATATGAGTTATATGCCAAATAGAATCCGCGCACGTGGCGACGGATATAACAGTTTAAATTCTATTAATTCAATGAGACATGTTATGATATGGACATTTCCTCTAGACACGCCATGGAGAATGCTTGTACAACCATGCGTTGTCTGGCGGTAGCTCTGAAACTGTCTTCAAAAGTAAGTAGAACGGTTCACTTTCATCATTACAAATTAGTATGGACTCTCACCATGCGGCCCTCACTAGGAGTGAGAGCGCTGGATGTAAACGCTGTGGGTTCATATCAAACCAAGTAGCTTAGGCTCTGGAGCTTTAAATCAGGCTCCGCACAATATGGACTGCTCAACTGCGTCTCTTATGTCTCTCATCTGGCTGAGGACTATCGCCGTCCACCTCGTAAATGGATTGTCTACATGTGGCCTCTATCTAAGCTCTGCACGGGTTTAAATACTAAAGCTATGTCTCGACCTTCCGTCCAGATTCATACATTTGATTGGTGCAACCACCTCTAGCTCAGCTGCCGAACTGAGTTATTTTAAGTAACAGCCCTACGCAACGACCTTGGGTCGACATCAAAGGTCGAATCACTCAAGACAATAAAATGTAATTTTATAGCAATAAATTCTTAACATGTTCAAAACCCCGAGCTTTTACTCTGGATCACGGATTTTCTGTACGTCAACAGACGTCTCAATAACATTTAATTCCTACTCACCCCTTCCCTCTCTACTAAACCTAGTTCAAAACACGAGATATAAAAAGTGCTCAGTCATGCACACCTACGCTGTCCGTCTATCCTTCCCCACACCTTCTGTCTATCTATTAGGAAAAAAACTGTTCAAAACAAATTGTTTACGAGACCAAGTTATGCTGGCTCGCACAATAATTACGTTTGTAAAAATTACTCACTGCTCTCTCACAAAAATTTACTCAGTGGAAACATTTATGAATCAAATCTGTTCTTGACACATCCCCCACCCCAGTGAAAACGTAGGGTTTGAACGACATAACTGTCTACTAACGTTGCTATGTAATAGTACTTTGGAAAGGGCTGTATAGTAAAAAATATATCGTTACTGAAAGTCCAAAAAAAAAATAAAAAATTCTAAGAACGTGCATTATCGATGGACAATAGCATATATATGTATATTTATATGCGACGTTCTGTGATAATATATAATTATTGTAGCACTTAAGAATTAAAGTGATAAACTTCTCTCACACAGACATACTGTAAAGACTGAAATATTGAGCAACTAGCTCATCGCTTCACTGAGCGTAATTAATACATTCATAGCACATGAACGAACGTTAATTAAAGTAATGGTATCCTGGCAGCAGTAGGTCTGGTCGCTCGGTTTGCCATTTTCTCATCTCATTGACCCGCAGACAAAGGCGTCAATGTTGTCTGAAACTCAGGTCATGGTCAGGATGGACGCTAGTGGAAAAAGGAATCACATGGAAATTTTGAGAAAGAATGTCCGTAATTGGTAGGACAATACCTTGTGAAACCATCCACGGTCTCCGAAAAAGGTGAAAAATGCTCAACCTCAATGTTTAACAGTCTCTATATAAAATAGCAACATATTCTGGTTTATCAATTACAAATTTCGCCATAGTGAAGCTGAAATAACAAACGTCGACAAGATAGTTAGCCTGACGTACTCTTTCAAAATCGGCGTAGCGCTCGTCTTGATTTAAGAATTATATAGCGCTTCTCGCATTCAACAATAATCTAAATCTCAATTAAATAACATTACACTTTAATCTATTTCTAATTATATCCAATCCGGGATAGATGAGGTGCCACCAGGCGATAGCAGTTAATTTAATGCGCCGTTTCCGTACGCAAGCCATGCACACGTCAAGTGTCACAGTCATCTCGGTATATAGTCATAATCGGTTCAATTCAATATCCATATCGGGTATGTTCTTAGATAACTCATCCACTGACCGCATGGAGAGTCACAATCATAATCAGTATTCTTACTTGTCATATCTAGTAGGCTATTACGTTAGATGGTCCACGAAACGCGGAAAACCATAGACATAATCGGTTGTATAAAAAAAACAACACCACTCTACTTCACAACTTCTTAAAACGCGACCACGCAGTGTCCTCTGTTACCACTGCAAAAAACTCAAAAACGCGAACACGCAGTGTCCTCTGTTACCACTGCAAAATATCTCAAAACGCGAATACTCCCTTCCTTACATAACTAGTCGGTCTTACACTGCCCGTCGGTCTTACACTGCCTGCGGCCTTACACTGCCCAGAGGTCTTACACTGCATCTCGGCGTCTTACACTGCCTGTGGCCTTACACTGCCCCGAGGCCTTACACTGCCCTGTGATGCTTACAATGCCTGTAAGAAGGTTCAACAATAACACGCGAATACGCGGATACGCAGTGTACTACGTTAGCACTGCCAAACATCTCTCAAATAATCGAAAAATACCAATATCATCCATCCCATGAGGCAATCTCATTATTGCTCTCCTCGGGTCGACGTCATACGCAGACGACTAAAAAAAGTATACTCAATATATATAATTCACATAGCTCTTATATCGACATCACCTCGATACTGATACAGACTCTTCCCATGAGACAAATTCATTGCTCTTCGGGCGGCGGCACCAGCCGACAATAAAATCAATACTCACTACTCATCACTACACACAAAAAATCACCTCCCTAAACAGTCTAATACTGCCCTCTCGGGAGCTCGTCAATATAAAGACGAGATCGGTTATACATGACGCTTAATAAGCTCCATAGAACTGGCAGTGTGCTAACTGCACGGGTTCCAACAATTCAATAAAATCGTTACTCTCAATAACCAGATCAAATTACTCAATCAATGTGTCAATGTAGACACATGAGTTACTTAGGTAAAATAAGAAACAAAGGAATGTACCAACATGATAATGATAAAGGTCTAATGAAAAAAAATACACCAAACACGACGCTAGACAACAAAAGACGAACGATAACAGACCCTACAAGTTCTGAATATAATTACAGATAGGTAAGAAGAGAACAAGAGAGACGTCTTCCCAAAGAGACGAGGAAGATGTGAACGCCACAATCTAAACAAATATACAGGTCCCTAACAAAGACTATTCTCACGAATGCGAATCCTCACTGTTTTAATCACCATTGGTTGTTGCGAGACCGCAGACGTTGTCGTCGAAACGGCAAAATCGGCGACCAAGCCACCACTTTGGCACAGAGGACACGCACACGTAAGAACCCTCGCCGACCTCCCGCAGTTCTAACAAAGAAGAAAAGTATAAAAAGCCTGTAAAACACGAGGAGGAACACTCAACTCCCCAGACGCAGACAAAATTTTAGGATGGAATCACTTAACTTTCAAGGAACTGGGTGGTAATTCCTTTAGCCCTTGCGTACACCACAGTCAGTCTTTTTTGTCTTTCACCGTTCCAAGTTCTGTTCTGTAGTCTCCCTGGCCTCGGTCATCGGGTCAGTGGGAGAGCAGCGACATATGTGGAAGTAAAAATAACAAAGCAGTATACAAAACTAAATAATAAATAATTTTAAACTAGCTCACGTGCGACACCCCGTGAGCGACGGATCATGAAAAGAACAAAAATGTAATGCAAACAAAGAGAAAAGGTGATTATAATCTAACGAATTTAAGAAATTAAGGATTAAGAAATTTGGTGTCCCCTCCAGTGTCGCGATGTGGGTTAGATGGGGAGAATTCGACTGACACTCTTTCGAGGTCCGCTCCCACAATCGACGAACACAAAAAAATACTTGCACTCTAAAAACTAAATAAATCAATTGCTTTGATTTTTAGCAGAACTGTAGGGCAGTTTAATTACAGGAATTAATGTAACAAATATAATTATAAATATAAATATCAATTCAAAGGCAACTGAATCTACTAATGAAACTACAGCTTTCTATAAAGACTAACTTATTCACTCTAACTACTTGCAGGTCATATGAGTTATATGCCAAATAGAATCCGCGCACGTGGCGACGGATATAACAGTTTAAATTCTATTAATTCAATGAGACATGTTATGATATGGACATTTCCTCTAGACACGCCATGGAGAATGCTTGTACAACCATGCGTTGTCTGGCGGTAGCTCTGAAACTGTCTTCAAAAGTAAGTAGAACGGTTCACTTTCATCATTACAAATTAGTATGGACTCTCACCATGCGGCCCTCACTAGGAGTGAGAGCGCTGGATGTAAACGCTGTGGGTTCATATCAAACCAAGTAGCTTAGGCTCTGGAGCTTTAAATCAGGCTCCTCACAATATGGACTGCTCAACTGCGTCTCTTATGTCTCTCATCTGGCTGAGGACTATCGCCGTCCACCTCGTAAATGGATTGTCTACATGTGGCCTCTATCTAAGCTCTGCACGGGTTTAAATACTAAAGCTATGTCTCGACCTTCCGTCCAGATTCATACATTTGATTGGTGCAACCACCTCTAGCTCAGCTGCCGAACCGAGTTATTTTAAGTAACAGCCCTACGCAACGACCTTGGGTCGACATCAAAGGTCGAATCACTCAAGACAATAAAATGTAATTTTATAGCAATAAATTCTTAACATGTTCAAAACTCCGAGCTTTTACTCTGGATCACGGATTTTCTGTACGTCAACAGATGTCTCAATAACATTTAATTCCTACTCACCCCTTCCCTCTCTACTAAACCTAGTTCGAAACACGAGATATAAAAAGTGCTCAGTCATGCACACCTACGCTGTCCGTCTATCCTTCCCCACACCTTCTGTCTATCTATTAGGGAAAAAACTGTTCAAAACAAATTGTTTACGAGACCAAGTTATGCTGGCTCGCACAATAATTACGTTTGTAAAAATTACTCACTGCTCTCTCACAAAAATTTACTCAGTGGAAACATTTATGAATCAAATCTGTTCTTGACAATCCTATCTGACAAATATTTTTAATGTATGTATTTATTGATCTTCATAACTTACCCATCCAAATGTATGTATTTATTGATCTTCATAACTTACCCATCCAAATGTATATATTTATTGATCTTCATAACTTACCCATCCAAATGTATATATTTATTGATCTTCATAACTTACCCATCCAAATGTATGTATTATTGATTTTTATAACTTACCCATCCAAATGTATGTATTTATTGATCTTCATAACTTACCCATCCAAATGTATGTATTTATTATCTTCGTAACCTACCCATCCAATCCTGGGTGACATGGTGATCTAGAGGCAAGGTGCTTGCGCCTTAAGCCGAAGGTACCAGGTTCCATCTGTGGTCAGTGCAGGCATGTTGAAATTTTTTTTCGGGGGAAACAATTCCTGTCCCTGATCCTATGGTAGGTAGGATCAAGCACCTAGTCTTCTCAGATAAGGATGAAAAACTTGGAGGGCCCATGTGCACATTGTGCACGTTAAAGACACCTTGGCAGTTGAAAGTTAAGAAGAGTAGGCTGAACAAGGCCGCTGCCCGGGCAAAATACGAAAAACAAATTCCTATCACAAAAACACACAGAAACAAGAGCAAGAAATTTTTTTTTAAATGAAGTGCAAATGCCAACGGCAGCGAACCTCCTAAAATAATGACCATTCAATCCCTTGAACTTTGCAAACACTTTTTCCCCCTGTTATCTTGTGCCTTACCTTGCTGCAATACACTGCTCACCTGTGTTCTGACCAACACCTGCATGTTATTACCATCTATTTCCTTGCATTTGACCTCATTTAGTTCATGGAAATTGGGGCCCTTGGGGAAATTTTGGTTTCTGCCAAGCTCCACGCTGCGGCCAAGGTTACATGATGCGAACACGCTCTTGCTCTGATCCAGCCCCAGCTTATGGTGGTAATAAATGTCAAGGTCAACAGTATGAAGAATCACCGTGTTACAATGACCACAATTGTCCAAGTAAGTGAAAAAACTTGAATTGGTTCATTTTAAGGTGGCAAAACATTTTCAGCATTCAAACCAAAGTTGCCATTCCAATGTTAAACTGCTTGTGAAACACAGCCCATAAGCTAGATTTCTTTGTAGCAACCTTTACACAGCAATGGAACATAAAATACCGTAAAATGTACTACATGAAGGTTTGACACCTCATAAAATAATAGACTGTCATAGAGTATTTTATCCACTGTACAACTCCTAAAATATGAATGTTCAAATAGGAATTTTCTACACGCTGTCCTCATTTTCATGTGGCTTTTATGAAACCAAGCTTTTTTTTCATTTTGCAAAATTTAACATTATCTTCCATGCACATCACACATTAATGTGCAGAATTCTTGCTAATTCACGTGTGGATACTCTATTGATAAGTTATCATCAGTAAGATCAGGTAATGAGGAAAATTTAATTTTTGCTCTCTGAACTTTTGCAGTGATTTCTTTTGTTTACTTAAATTTAGTACATCATATCGTTGGATATCTACCATATTGTTGTATGTGCATTTGTGCCTTTTCGAGAAACTGAGGATTGAGGTTTGATCGGCAAATGGGTTGAAAGGCATAAAACATTACCGTACGTCACAAACACATAATTATCTTTAAAACTTTTCAACCAATTAGAATGACACTCATGCATAATAAAATTAGGAATGAGAGAACCACTTTCATGACAAAATCTCAAAATCATCAAAATGTCGCATACAACAATATGGCAAATACCCCTCGATAATTATAACGTGTTTGTGTGTAGGAAATGGTACATGGTGTGAGTGGAGTCCCTGGAATCCATGCACATCATCGTGTCGAGAGGACGGTGCTCTACAAGGCAGACAGAGGATTTGTGCTTGTCCATCTCCAATGAATGGTGGAACTGACTGTCAGGGTCAGTGGATATAAGACAGCAGAAATGTCATGTTTTTGCTTACACAAAATATCACATTATAGCAGTGCGATCATATTATGCCCATAATTTTTTTAATGGAAGCCATGAGACATATCTGAATTCTGTGGTCAGTGGTATATTTGGAACAGAAGAGATTTATACTTGTAGGAAGGATTATGAAAGAACAAAGGGCTGCTCACTTAAATTGAGAAATGGGAAATGCGTGATTTTTCGATAAACCTGAGAGTCTTAATTCTACTCTTGTCACAAGACAATGAATTTGGCAGTTTTGTTGATCCCTTTGCTATTTCAGCCAATTAAATCAACTTCCCAGAAATATATACTTGGTTGAGGTTTCTAGACCGTAGACAGCCTCTAATACCAATACTAAATTTGTAAGCTGGAGACTTGCAGTACAAACACCCTTGATGGGACACAGGAACTCTTTCCTGATAGCAAGAGGCTTAAAATGAGAATTTGATTACAACAAGTTGTCAGTCTTTTTGACTTTCATACTTTCATATCTTTCACAGGAGATAGCTTCCAGGTTCAAGAATGTAAAGATATTCCATACTGCAATACCCCAGGTAAAAAATGTCACTGTTCAGTGATTGACACCATAGATCAGTCCTAATTTACTTCTTGTTTTCCTCAGGAGATGAGCAAGGTGTAGATAATACTTGAGAAGTTAAAAAAAATCTATACAAGATATTCATTACGGTACTGTGACTACCAAAACATTTTTGGCGGTGCTTCAGATTATCCAGACTATTACCACTAATTGTCTTCTTATGTGTTTTCCTCAAACATTTGTTGTCAGTATCACAGATCTGACAGTATTATGGAGAACTAGAAACGTAAATTTTGTCACTTGTTGTGAGAGTGGAAATGTTGAACCCCTCATCTTGGACTTGTCTTTAAATTATTTGTATTACCTTTCTTGTTAATGACATGAAAGCTGCATATAACAGCCAGCATCCGGTCAGAGAAGGCAGTATAATTCTTATTATTCTTTCAACAAAGAAAGTAGGTTGAACAGAATTAACTTGTGATCTGTCTGGTCAGTCTTATTAGTTACTTTTTGGTTATTCTACAGTTTCACCTTCAGAGGAACCACCGCTCTTAGAGCAACCTTAAAAAATTTGTGAGTTAGAGCTGAAAGATTTCCAGGCTCTGTTATGTCACACCTTCACTAATATAATGAGAGACATAATCTGATTGCTGTCTCTTCTCTCTAACAAAATGAAATATTGACTGCAGTATGGTACCTTTATACCACAGACCTGCTTTGAATCACTCCGAGCCTTATCTGCTAATAACATTGAAGTTTATTGCTCATTAAATTTTCAAGGTAAACTCTCTAAGCACGATAAAAGGTAACCATTAACAAAACACATGTACAGAATGCAGCGTATCATGTTACTGTGCAACACTTAAATTCTAATCTACTAAATCCATTTCTTCACAAACATAATGATCCTTTGTTTTCCTACTCGATATTGTCATCATCTGTGTATGATGATGACTTTGTTTTTGTTTACTTCAATTGTAACATTTTTAGTAATCCAGTTACTCATCACTCATGCCTGACATTTACTAGGTTTTGTCCACTTTATATCTTGTACATGTACTGGTATATAGGCAAATTAATTGTTCATTATTTCCCAAACTACCATGGTTTTATATCTGCTGACTTTTGCATTTCTCTTCAAATCTTAAACGTTTAACACAGGCCACTCATTTGTTACATAGTAAATAACTTTTCAAAACTTTGGCATGCAGCAGGCTTTTCTTTGGTTATTTTACTGGAGAGTATATACTTGTGTTGGAATTCACAGAGCTATTTTGTGAAGTAATGGAGTGACCTAAGTACTTCAGTCATATGCTGTAGACCTAAGTCTTACATGCTTCGAATATTGGCCTCAGTTGCATACATGTATAAACATTAATCACATCACAGAAAGTAAATCCTGTGAAAAAAAAAATGACTAGATTTGAAAAAAAAAAATTTACACTCATGCTGAATTGCTGTTCTCCTGCCCCATTTTTGCAGTATTTTCTTTTTTTCTCAAGGGCCACCTTGAAATTAGGTAAACTAAATTTTACTACTTGTTAACCATTTTTTAATTTATTCAAGGCAGCCATGACAATTGATCTTCATATTATTTTGCCGGACTTTCACAAACTAGAGTGATCCGGAAATATACACCTGGGATGTAATAAACTTGGTTGGCGGCATTTTGCTGAAACAGTGTGTATAGCATTCCATTTGTGTGTGACTATAGGATGTGACAGCTCCATGCCAGGGTGGTTTTTTTATCTGTGATTTCTGTCTCTGCAGAGCCAGTGGAGTCTTCAGGGGATGGAGCAACATATGACGAGGTATGTCCACTTTGTAGTTTATACACTTATATATATATATTATGGTATATACACGCAAGTTAATTGTTCATTATTTCCCAAACGACCATGTCTTATATATGCCAACTTTAGGATTTCTGTCTACTTCACTTGGTGTTTACTGAACGAATGTTGACTCTAGTACCCATTTAAACAAGTGTCCAGGCTGTTTTGCCAGTCAGTCATTGTTGTGCATGGAACTGAAATCAGATGAGGATTGGTACCCAAAGCCCGTGAACCACAAAAGCCTAAGAAAATTTAACATGCAATGTAAATAATTCATCTGGTTCTGTGACAGATTAACTTCTTTTTGACATTTTATGGAACAGTAAGTCAGCCGCAGTGAGCGAGCCACCCTTTACTGATATGTCAGTTGTTTAGTTCCACCCTTTAAATAAATACAAAGCTGCCATGAAAAGCCTGCGACTACAGAGTATATCAAAAGTCTCTTTTTATCAAATTCACCGATTTGCAACCTTAGTTCTTGAGTGTTCTAGCTTCATTTTCTGAAAAACTGGAGACCTTTCACATAGAAGAGGTTTAACAATTGCACACTTTGTTTAAAATGCAGTGTAACACTTATCAAGCTGTTTCACAGTTCTGATTTATTCTACCTCCTTATCATAATACTTTTGTTAGGGGACCGTAGTGTAATTTTACAAAGCTGAATAGAGAAACACTGAGTTGTGTTCACTGCTTGACTACAGCTTACAGTAAAGTACTACGGTCCCTTAACAAAATGTTTAACATGGAATTTCCCAGCTGTGCTAAAAGTGGAGTTGGAACATGCAAGAACTAAGGCCACGTATTGTCTACCGGTAAGTTCATGTAGAAATTCCCCCCCGACTAACCAAGCTGTAACATCTCTCTGTCCCAGGAATCAGAACAAGAGAACACGAGCAACACCAAAGAACCAATGACAAGTGCTGACAATGGTGAGAAAGGCCAGGACAAGGATTCAGAAATGAACCACGTGAACTCTGATGATTCAACAACAGTGACACCTCCATAAGGAGGAATTTGTATAAGTGTATGATAAATATATGTTTATACATGTACAGCATAACTTCTTTCACAGTTTACTTGTTTATTTGTTGTGATTCTTTGGCTTGTTACCATATTAACAGGTCGCAGCTCTCAGATTTGTAATCACTAAGGATAAACTTGTCTTATGGACCAAAGTAATTACCTTATGAGAAAAATATGATAAACTTCAGAGTGTTCTTGATAAAATGCAACAACATTCCTTTTTTTCATCTTACAATCACAAGAGTTTCAACATTACGTTTTGTGTGGAAATTCAGAAAAAGTAAAAGATGTCCACTGTATTCGTAGTCAAATCTCAAATTTTCAAGTTTATTATCAACTTGATGGACAGGATTATGGGCAAGGCATTTATATGTTTATCATTTTTTTCTTTGGTCATGGCGAAACTCCTGTCAAGAAAGTGAAACATTTTTCATACCCTTTTTTATTAAAGAGAACGGGACTATAAGGTGGATTGTAATGGAAAAGTTGTTGTTCTTCAGCATATTTCTAGTGTATGATTTTAATTTGTTGTTTTACCAAGTTCGACTGATGCTTTCAGTTTAGAGGGACTTTTTGTTTGTCTGTTTGTTGCCAAACCAGTTTGGAAATCTGCAAGTTTTAAGTCTTCTTGTCATTCATTTTGATACAGTATGTCTCATCTCTTTCATCACCCTTACTGGTTTGTAAAAATGGAAAAATCTTCCTGTAAAGTAATTGTCTGCTACTCACTTGTGTTACTACATGGACAATACAGCTGCAATTGCATGGTTTACAGCTGTGCTTAGTTCTCTAGGCAACTAAATGATAGATAAAGCATTACTGCACATTTTAAAATGCAGTGTTTTTGAAACAGAGCATTTGTGGGTGAGATTCCCTTTGATGGCTTTATGGTTAAACTTTGAACTTTACGGCTGATGTACAGCAAAAGTGTGACAACAGCAAAAAGCCTAATGATTTGATGTTAATTGTCATGTACCAAAATTGATAGCATAATCTTATGTTATTGTTAGGCAAGATTTCTGCAATAGCGATATGCCCATGCTGGATTGAAAAAAACAAAATTCCGAAATTCACCAAAATTCTGGGAAAAGCTGTGTCTTAATTAGGTACTGAAGTCAATAGCAAGCGAAATGATGTTAACACGAGATTCAAGTTAAACATTAAAATTTTGTCAACCCTCTCCAAGAGTGGAAAAACATGCATAATGTGTGTAAGTTCATGATTTAACTCTATAAATGTACGTTTGCAAAGTTCAGGTCCACAGAACAAGCTGAAGGAATGTTTACTAATTACCTAATTTGTCATTCTCTGTCACGAATATCTTGTACTTGTACATATGAAGTATTATTATTTCCAGTCTTATGCATTCCTGATTCTCTGTTTTAAAGTATTGTACTTTCACAGTGACTGTTTTCTAACTTGTTTTTGTCTAATGTATAATCCAAAACCATACTGAAGTGGACAGCTTGATGCATGGCCTGTGAACAAATTTGTTTGCACACCGAGCTTTAATTTCATTAAATTTCTTTTTTACTTTTGTACATTAGCTGTGCAGCATGTGCAAAAGGCAAAGAAATAAAACAGTGGTGTACTAGTGTATAAGAGATGTCTAATGGTCTGTGTAGTTTTACTGTGATTGTCTTGAGTATTTGGTCCGGGATTGTATGTTCATGGACATCACCTAATGCCCTTCAAAACAAATCTGATCTGGCATAGGGTGCGATAATGAGCATTTACTTGGGGAAGTATGAACCATCTAAAAAAAAAAAAAACAGGATTGTCTCTGGTGCCATTAACAGTCTATGTTGCTATTGTTGTATTACATGAAGTGTGAGATCTGCCTAGAATATTACAGTAGAACTCATGACTCAACGAACTAGTTCGTTGGATGCAAGGTTTGTTGGAGCCAATTCTACACAAGCCTATCCCCCCTCTATCCACAACCTTCCCTCTCCCCCGCATTCCTTGTTTATAGATAGGCCTACAACCACTCTTTACCCCTCCCACCCACTATTCAAGTTCCAGCGGCTTTGTCTCTTTGATCCCGTATCATGTTCTCCCACGCGTCGGCTGTTCGACGGCTGCCACCCCTTCCCCCTCTCTGTTCATAATTTTCTCCCTGTGTGTCCACACCTTGCCCTACCCCTATTACATGGCATAATATAGCCTACGGTACACTTATTTATTTCTTGTCAGCCGACAGCAGACCTTTTGAATTTCGAATTTCAACTAGATTTCTAGGTAGACAAGCAATTTATTTTGAGCTTGCCTACACTTCTGGTTCGTTGAAACCGAGGGTGGGTTTGAGATTAATTCGTTCGATAAAAGATATTTGATAAAGTCAGTGAAGGAAAAAAACGGGGATTTTTCTCTGTTCGTTGAATGCAAGGTGTTCTTTGAGTCCGAGTTCGTTGGATTCAAGGTGTACTGTATATTTCTGCAGCACACAGTCCAACTTGATGATAATACATGTAATAATAAGAGTTTCTTTAGTTTTTGCTGAGACACAAGATAACAGTAAAATTCACGAAATATCATAAAAACCACAGAAAAACTGTGGGATCGCAGCAGGGCTATAAGCAAAGTCAAAATTGGGCAAAAAGAAAAGGTTGTATGTTGCAAAGCCCCGCGTGAGAAATAAAACCCAAACATTACAAAGCAAACTAAAGAGAAGACAGAAAATACACAAATTTTCGGCTTTCGCCTTTTTCAAGTGAAAAAAAAAGAACAATAAAAGACTTCAACAGGAACGAAGTGAAACAGTTTACTTAGCTGCGAGTTCTTGCTTCGTTAGCAGCACCAAAGCACGTCCGTCCGCCAAAAGCATGGAAGCAACAATACGAATCAAATCGCCACATTCTGTCAAATTGATTTGCATGTGTATCATTGATGTCAATAATGTGCATCACACCCTTTCATAACTGCATGAAAAATATTAGTACCCATCTTATTGATACGCGCAAAATTTGTGGACATACAGTGGGAGAAGGAATGAATTGTCTCGGTATTCTGTGTCTCTCGCATTTTGATACAAAACATAAACACTGGACCACATTTAACTCCACCAGAAAGAAAGAAAGATAGTTAAACTAAAGTCTGCACACTAGGAAATTTTACAGGGCAGATTTATGCCTGAAAATAGACACGGAGCACAAAGTGCCTGATCAAGAGAAGATTTTTTTTTTTTTAGGAGTGCTTTTTCTGCACCACAGCCAGCCAAAGGACTAACCTCAGATAGTTCTAAAACATCCAGATTTTCCAGAAAACAAAACTCAATCAAGGTAGAATTTTAACCATGGAACTGGAGAAAAAACAAAATGTGACTGCACACAAAATCATACAAGCAGATAAACACACAAGAGACTGATATCTGGCTCAAGAAAAAAAATTTAATTGTCTTTTTCAAAGAACATGAAAGTACTGACAACTATTGGAAATCAACACCATGGAGTTCAAAAATTACAACCCAAACTGGGATAAAAATGAGACGAGTGAAGAATGTTTTTATGTACATTAATTTGTAACAAAATAGAGACAAATTCTGGTCGTTCCGAGATTTCCTGAAGGCATATTTACATACACATAAAAGGAAAACAAAACCACCTGTTATAACTCAAACTAACCTAAACGCAATCCTTAATTTGTCTAAAAAAAAAAAAAAAAAAACTTTTAAAGTTCTGATACTCAACACCAGTGGATGCTCAAAAGGAAAAAAAAGAACTGATTTTTCATCTTTCTCTTACAATTTGAGATAAGACAATATTCAACAAGATTACTTCAGGCCCAAACTATGTCAGAATGTTAAGTGTCTCAATATTCTGAACATTTAAAAATTCACTGAATTTTGCTCCCTGTGATCAAAATGTTATGAAATATTACACATTTTTCGTTCAATGTTTTAGTTGATGAGAGTACAAGAGATGCTACATGAAAAGTACCTCACATTAATGTCCACTTGTCAGGAAATGTGACTAGGACAATAATGAACATACAGGAGGGCTGGTTCAATTTCAGTCAAAAGTGGTATTTTTCTTTACTTTATGATCACCAGGGGGGGACACTTTGCATCAAGTTTTGAAAGAACATAATAAACAAGGGAAATATTACACATATGATACACGACAGTTCAGATATTACATAAAATAAAATGATTACATGTACATTTCTAAAATAACAAGACATAAGAATCCTTGAAATGAGGAAAATACGACGACGAAACTGACTACATGTATACTGGAAAAAAATCAAACATTCTGTACATATATACAGTACATAGGGTCAGCTCTATTCTTTTGTAATCTCTATGCTCAAATTAGAAATAAGTGCAAAGGCAAATAAGGAAACAAAATGCCAAGTAACGGTTTGATCATAAGCATACAAAAAAAAAAAGAGTAATATTTTGGACAGTGTGGAGTACTGAAATATTTTATCGGAACAAAAAGACATTGCACAAAAACAAATATTTATTTATCAAGAAGAAAAGCAATTTACAAACAGAACTGCTGATTTATAACAGGAGCACAAAGTGTCGTGCTACCTCAATATGAAATCCTTCCACATACAATATCCACTATGTTATTTCTAAGAACAAAAACATTTCACCAGTATGAAGAGAAATTAACAAAGCCCACTCCTTGGGGAGCTTGGAAGAATGAAAATGTAAAACTTGAATCACCATCTCTGACCACATTAGGGTATTTTGTGGGTCAAAATTACCAGCAGACAAGATGATGAAACAAAAGTTTTTAAACAAAATAACTCAACCCACAGACTAATAAATTAACCAGACTGGAAACACGAGCTTCGGGCTGTGTCGTTTTTTACAGAATTTCCCGAGCGGCGGCCGTATAACCAATATGGCCGTCGCTCGGGAAATTCCGATTCTAGTTCTATCTGCAGTTGAAATTTCTTTTTATTTGTCAAGATTGGTTGTACATGTATTAATTTCTTGGTGCGGAACCAAACTTCCGCGTTCAGTAGGCGTGTCAAAATGGTGTCATTCAAATTTGTAGCTATGCTGAAGCGTCGGTCGTTACCGTAAACCTAATGTGGCGGATGGTTCATGACCTTTCGCTGTTTTGTGACGTCACACAATGGGATCATCCAGCCTGGGAATTTTATTAGTCTGACTCAACCCATGTTTCTTTGGTCTGTTAAGCTGATCTATCCCAAGCTACTGGACCAACCAGCTTCAATCAAATCACTGTATAAAATATACATAAATGATGTAGTTCTCCACCTTTGGTAATGAGAAATGAATTGGAAGTTACGAGCCAAAAAGAAGACAGAACAGTTTCATCCTAAAGTAAAACTTATCACCTCATACAAATGTGATGCTCAATTTACTTTTTCTAAATCTTTTTTCTCATTCATTTAATACAGAATACTAATGGTTCAACTAAACAACATTTGGAAGGATAGAGGCACACCAACGGACCTCAAAGTGAACATACTTAAGTGCTTGATCTGGCCAGTCCTACTATATGGTTGTGAAGCCTGGACACTCAAAAAGGCAGACATAAGATTGGAGGCAGCTGAAATGTGGCTTAACAGAAGGCTACTCAGAATAAGTTGGACAGAAAGGAGAACAAATACAAGCATCTTAGAACAGCTTGGCACCACCAGAAGAATAACACCTGAAATAAATAAAAGAAGACTTGCATACATCGGCCACGCGGCCCGAAACAAAAGCATGGCCCTTATGATATCAATCCTTCAAGGAAAGACAGAAACAAAGAGAAAACAAGGAAGACCACCCATTACATATCACGATAACATCAAGAAAGTCAGCCAGCTGGAAATAAGTGAACTAACTAGGAAAGCTCAGGACAGGATTGGGTGGAGGAGATTTTGTCGTGACATCCACTGTAGCAGCTAACATCGATGACGATGAAGCCGACAGGTGACTAATCTTTTAGCATTGTATGTGTTCTTGGAATATTATTTTCAAAAGAAGTACTAACAAAAATTTTTTTTTAAATAAATAAATAAATATCACCTACAAGCTCCACAGCTAGATTTTTCTGTAGAACTTCACAAACTTGGGTCACAATTTTCTGAAGCCATGAAAAAACAATTAACCAAAATAGAACCAGATGCAAACAACACATTTCTGATTAATAGAAAAAAACAATTACACAATATAACAGCTTTTTCAGAATACATGTATACCCTTGAAAAAATATTTCTCACAAAACACTGCCAGAGACCATCATCATACATTCACTACAAAATTCAGTTTTTTGTACTCATTCAACCTGTCAAAATCTCAAATCGGCATCAAAATGTCCTAAAGTCAAAGTTCTAGGCTTGGCTTCTATTGATAAATCTTGACAGTCAACGAGCATACACAGCCATGTACTGTGACTCAACAACTGAAGACCTCTGAGGCCTGGGCATCATCTAATCTCATCAATTTTGGCAAAGTATTGTTCATCTTATGCATATTAACGTCTTGAATTGGTTGGCTAAACAATTAACATCACCACTAGCAACTACAGGGAACTTGTGGCTATTCAACAGAACTCTATAAAAATTGGAATTTTTCCATGCACAGCCAGGACCTCCAGCAGGACCAACGTAAATCACTGTCCGGGACTGGCTGAACCATGCACACACCTTTCAGATCCCCACAGCTTTCATCTAGTTTCTATCCACGAGAAAATCCAGCCACTTCCTGGACTGCAGAAGCCGGACAGTTGTTATAAAATCCGCCACCTGATTGTACAAATCACCAAAGTGATCCATCCTAACATATTTAGTTTTCACCACATCCCTCCTTTTCTCACATTCCCCCAGTTCCCTAAAAAACAGTTTATCACAGTAAAACTAAGTACAAGTACAAGATTAAGTAAGCATACAGTAGTAACTCTGTTTTATCCATCCTTTAGCTCTTATTAGCCAAAACAGTGCTCGTGGCTTTGTTCCCCTAGATTGCACTTGTTGTGAATGTTAATTCTTGTTTGTTCATTTTCCTCAACATTGATACATGTGCAAAGTTTTTGAGCGGTATGTACCTCATTGTTGTATGCGAGATTTTGCCAATTTTGAGGTTTGTCATGAAGGTGGTTCTATCGCTCCTAATTTCAAAATGTATAAGTGTCATATGGTTGTATTTTTTGTGGGCATTTTTATGCAAGTTTTGATTTTGAAGCATTCTGAACAAAACTCTGCTTTTACATAACTCTTCAATCCTCATTTTCTTGAAAAGACAAAAATGCACATACAACAATTTGGAAAATATCCGACTGTGTGTGTATTCCTATATTTGTATATCAAGAGCTGCTTTACAAATAAAACAAAAATCATTTTTAAGCAAAACTGAAAAATCCTAAAGAATTCCACGGGATCTAGGCCAAAAAAAATTCACCTTATAAGAGTTAAACAATCTGCCTATTCCTGTCAATGTCAACGAAAACTATTACCTTTAGGGCAACTGAGAAGCAAACACAACATAAAGATATTTGCAAATGTACAACATGAGAGGACACAAAGTCATCAAACCTGAACTGTTACCACTCCTGCACCTGTAAACTCTTCTCTCTCCCTCCCCCCCCCCCCCCCTCAAATAAAACAAAAGAGCAGCAGAGAAGTGAGTGAAATTAGAACCCAATCTTCAATAGAAAAAGAAAATCCCAGCAACAACCAGAAAAAAAAAAGAGGAATGCTGAAGTAAAAAGAGGTCACCACTATTTTCATACATTTTTCGAATTTGGCAAGAAGCAAATCAGCAAAAGAAAGCTAATTGTTTTGAAGATACATGTATATTTGTATTTTTGTTTTACTAGGAAAAGCTTACGTTTTAGATAAACATGTCAACACTGCATTCAGAACTTCCACCCCAGACCTTACAGATGCAATAGTTCACTGATATCTTTATAAAAACCCCAAACTGAACAATCCACATTCACCTCATTGTGCAATAAATTTGCATGTCGTTCCCTTAGAATGACAAGGTTCTGTCTCCACTTTTTGGCTGAACTGAGTTACACACTACTTCTACAGGCCGTCTCCATCCTGTGTCCAAGTATCAAGCGGATTTGGTGTGCAATTTATAAGCACTACTGAAGAAAAAGAGTCATATCTCTAATGGCTAGCACATAAATTTCAGTCATCAATGTCTCGAAAGTTTTTGGAAGGGAGCTAGAACCTTGTCATTCTAAAGGGATGATGTGATAACTAATTTTACACTGAGTTTTGTAATGAACTAGTCAAAGATCTAAAGTTGGTAGGACTCTGTCAATATTGCAGATTTCTGTGAAGACAACCTCAGGATACAATTCCTTCAAGCCTGCGATTTCATCCGATCCTAGGTCACCTGACGCAGTCACACAGAAAAAAAAAGAGAGAAAAACATATTTTGGCTGAGGAAAGTCAAAATCTCGTCTAATTAATTCGTTTGCAAGGCATGTCAGACATTATTGATGTTTTACAAAAGTTTTGACAAAATTTTCAGACAATTTAATGCCAGGAGTCTTTCTGAAAGTACTACTATAATGTAGCTAGAGAGTGAACATGTAAGCATCAAATATTTCCTGACTACAAGTGACCAAAGATTCTGAAGGTTTATGTAATGCCTCAGTTTCTGATGATAAATTATGTAGAAACATCAATTTTGGACAATATTCAGTTTTTAGTTTTATTTATCTATAATTTTATTGAGCTGCAAAGACAGAGACACATTTTCATCGAGTAGACTTGAAAACTATGATCAGGAATTTTGTTCTGCATCTAGCTTTACAGTGTTGGATGGCAGGCAGAACTGATCTCTTGTGGCAATTTATTACCCTCTTCATGACCATCTGCCAGAACAGCAAATGCATACAATTATTTCCGGGTCAAATTTCTTTCACTTACTTTTGAACCTTTTCTAGCACTGTCTGGCCAATGTTTAATCCTTTAGGTGTTCAAAAACCCATTAAAATCATGAAGGACACGGGGAAAAAAACAAAGGTTTGCTCCAACGGCACATTATGCAATCTGGTGATATATTTCTTTCTTGGCAAATTACTCCTAGTATGGTTGAGTGGCTATTCAAACACAATACATAAGGCACACTTACTTGTCAGTACTATCACACTTTGATTGGTCTGTTTCCTGTCCACTGAGCATCTAACCAGACGGGCCAGGGCCAGAGTTGATTGCTTGCGGCAGATACAATGGTTGATCAGGCGAATGTTCCCCTTCAGTTGGTGCTTAGAAATATGACTCAAACACTGCTCCAACTCCACTAACTGAGGGCTGGTTGGTCCACACTTGTGCCTGGTATTGTACAATAGAATTCAGCAGAGTTGAAAAGCTATACCAGGTAGAGTTATCTGGCTAATGAGAGCTAATATCATTCCAGATCCCATACCCAACAATTTTAGCACAGCACAACTGTTTCATTAAATAAAAAAATTAAATCAATTATGACATTTTAATTGTCTTAAACTTACATATATTAACATCTGATCTGTATAAATATGTCCACATTATTTGCCTGTCAAATGAAAATTGTATCATTCATTATATTAATTATAATGGTAACAAACCTACCTGGTGTCATGAATCTCACAAATCAATTTGGGATGAATGTCCAGAGTCCACTGGAAACCTCTGCTGTTTAATTCTCCAAGCTTTACGAGTAATGATCGCAGTTGCTCTGTAATAAGAAGATTTGAGTTTTTCTTTTTAGGTTTGCTTAAAATGATACAACTGTAAATAATAAAGAAAAAAAGGGAACACTTGCAGGATCAAATCAAGTGTGTAGCCGCCTGACAAAATGAGACACTTCATGCAAAATGAGACACTTCATGCATTTTTGTGGTATGGACTACTGGTATCACCAAACAGGTTATTCAAAGTCCTTTCATTTGCAAAAAATATATGGCAATAATTTAATTAGCGGAGAAGATATGGTCTATCAAAGACAGGAAGTGATGCAACCACAGTTCTGAGAAAAATGCTTTTAAAGTTCCAGCTTTCAGTCTAAATTATTGATGATGACTTGATTCAAAGTGAGTTCTGAGGCATTTCTCAAGCAGGATTATCACTTGGAAAAGGAATAGTAAAGAGGTTAAACTGTTCAAAAATACCAAAAACCCAAAATCGAAAAATTGACCCTATGATGCCTTTTAATGATTTTTCTCGAATCAGGTAGTGTTGAAATGCGCTGCATTTTGTCAGGAGGCTGCACAAATGTCTTCCATTATGCAAAGATGATAATAATCTGTCAAATATATTTACGAACAAAGTCAACTTTTTGACCAGCAACTGAGATGGAAGGAGCTTTAATACATGAGACAAAAAAGGGATATAATCTAATTGAGTGGGCCAGTCTTGCTATTCTTGGTGAAACAAGAGACACTTTAGTAAATTTTGTATAGCACAGGATAAATTAAACTACATCTAATGCTCATGTCAGAGGAATAAAACTGTATGTAATTTCAGAGTCAATGATACTGAAATATTTGAATGCCCCCATACCAAATTCACAGCCATAATATTGGACATTTTGAGGCTTCTACTGAGTTCATAAGCATAACCCCCATAGCTGAGCATAAACTGGTAAGTATCAAGAAAGAAAACTCACCTAGCTGTATCAAAGCTGAGGAGGTGTGAGCTACAATATATCCACTCCTGTTGTTAGCCTTCCACCAGCATTGGTCTGAAGTTCTGGCCCTACTGTCTGTTCTGGAAGCATGAGGTTTATGGGTATCTCTGATATGTCTGGTGTCACCATCTCTAAACCTGCTAGATATAACATCATCTAAGGCTGTGATAAAAGACCTGACTTGAGGTTCAGCTGATGGCTTTTGTTTACTTGGGCATGCAGCCACACTTTTAAAATTTCTGCCTTGGCATGGGCTTGAGGGTCGAGTCAAATTTCTGTAATTACAAGGACTCTTTTGCCTGATAACTTGGTCTTTTGCGCCTGTGGGGTTTTCAGATCCGTCCCCTGGATACTTCTGTCTGAGAACATCTTTATGTTGGATTTGATAACTGGAATCTGGTGACCTAGAGCCGACTGTTAGAAGTGATTTGGGGGTTGATGACCTTTTCCAGTCATATCGCAAAGATGAAGTCAGGCTCCAAGATGGTTTTGCTGATGGAGACTGTTTCCTGCTGGTAGGATATCTGGATGATGAAAACTTTGTTCTAACATCTGTTACTGGTGAGCTTGATCTTTGACTTTTCCTGTCCATGTGACATTTTTCCTTCTTAAAATTGGGTGGTGATGTGGATCTTTTTCCTGCTGACAACAGAGGGGAGACAGATCTCTCTACTTCAGAATAAGCTGGAAATCCTCGTCCCCTAGCGGAAGATACTGGTGAAACGGATCTGTTTCTCACCAACTGTTGAGGTGATGATAGCTGCTTGATAGCATTTACAGATTCAAAATTTTTTCCTGATGGGCAAACTGGTGAGGAGCTCCGATGATACCTCTCTGGTTGTCTCATGCCATGGTGACTGTCATGGCATCTTTGTTTCCTACTGCTGTACCGCATGCTGGGCTTCTCTTTTATGGGTGACCATCTGATATCATGTCCTTGACTGCTGGTGGGATTAGCTTCAAGAAATGCCGACAGCTTCCTCTGATGTTCCTGGTACATGTCTTCATCAGTCCTATGTCTATCATATTCAGGGTTGTTTCTGCCATCATGACATCCTTGTTTCATACTGCTACACTGCCTGCTGGTTTCCTCTTTTATGGGTGACCATCTGATATCATGTCCATCATGACCACTGGTGGGATTATCTTCAAGAAATGCGGACAGCTTCCTCTGATGTTCCTGGTACATGTCATCACGAGTGTCAAATCTAACATGGTTACATTTCTCATTTTCTGCTGGATTAAAACATCTCTCTTCTGTAATGCCTTGAATCCTAACACCTATGGGATGCAGTGAGTTATCGTGATCTGGTAATCTCTTTTTTGCTTCTACCCTGCATTTCTCGTCCTGATATTGAGTTTTCAGCCTGAAGAAACGCTTGTCTTGCCTATCTTCTGAAGTGGGTGATACATTTCTGTCACAGCTTTGAATTGATGGCAAATGAAATGCATTAGGAGACCTACTTCTGTCAAGATTCATTGATTTTACATTTGAAGGTCTGTGACCTCTGGGAGATGCAGCTCTTGACTTGGGAAAGATTTCCCGACTACTGAAACTCTGAACCTTCGGACAAACACAACTGACACTGCAGTCCTCATCACTGTCAGGTGATCTACTCTTGTTCCTTCTGATATTTTGTCTCAATCCCAACTGCGGGCCGCATTTATCAAGCAATAGGCAACGTTTCAAAGATAACGCAGGAGGGTTTGGTGGAGGGTCACAGGACTTTTCTAAACATTGTGGATGATGAGAAAATGGAGAGGAATCTTTCAGTTTAAATTGAACTACATTATCCGAGTCTGTAAAATTTGTGTTTGGTGTAAGTCTTGCATGACTGGACTTTTCAACTTCTGCTTTGGCAATACTGAATAAGGAAAAATTGGACAATTCAGACTCAGAACAAGGTTTGTCATTTTCTGGAAATTGGGCAAATTCTTCTGTTCCTGCATAGACCTCACAGTCCATATTTTTCTCAGTCAAACCTGAATCTTTGTCATCTACTACTGTATTGGTATTCATGACAATCTGATGATGAGACCACAAAGGCTTTCGTGTGCCCTGTGTGTCAGAAACCTGCAATTTGAGGGTCTGCGATTCTCCTCTTGGTCTCCAGTCACTATCAGGAGGTGAACTTGTATCACAGTAAATACTATCTCTAAGGAGATCAACTTCTTGGGCAGTCCCAGCACATTCAGACCTCTCCCCAACAGCAGAGCTGGACTCAGGGTACAGATTCTCCATTTCTAATACATCTGCATAAAGTTCTCTTTTCAAATTGTCCAAAAACCCTTTGTTGTTTTGTCTGTCTTTTCTGGAGACTTCCACACTCTCTCTCTCCATCTTGACAATTGGAATATTCCCTCTCTCCATCCTGACAACTGGCCTTCCATCTGTGGTGGGCTGGACAACTTCATGATCATCTGCTTTGGCCACTTGAGAAGCAGAACAACCAGATTGCACACTGCTTCCTGAATGTTTAATATCTCTAGATAAAATGTGTTCTGAGACATCTGAATGTTGCAGCAACTTGTCCTCTTTTATTTCAGCTCCACCATGACCAAAATTCTTCTTTGATGTGCTTTCTGCTTGCCCCCTCTCATCCATTTGCTTCTTGTCTACTGAGCCACTCTCTGTACTTTTCCCAGATTTGTCCACAGGCCGATGTATGGCTCCAGGCTCTATGTTACATCCCGTATTGAGATTTTGCAAATTCTGTACTGTATTCCAGGGCATGTCCTTTACTATTCTGATCCCAGGGGTAGGGGTATCTTTTCCTGACCTCTTTAAAGTTTTTCTTTTTCTCTGTTCTACATAGTCTTTTCTCAGTTTATCATTCAACCTGGGATCTCTAGACGAGTCTGTTTGATATTCCACCACTGTGTAGCCACATTTCTCTAGTCGTGGGTCAATTTTGTGTTCTGAAAAGAAATATAATACATAAGGGGAATGGGAAAATGTTCATGGGATTAAAAATGGACTGAAACTGCTTCACTTTCATACTTCATGTTTTTATGAATGGGTAATAATACATGAACATACAAAGACTGAGGGCGGACAAAAAACTTGATGTGGCTGAGGTCAGCACTGAGGAGGCCAATGGACAACTCCCACCCAGGATAATGATAAAAAGAAATAGTTTGAAAATGCAAGTTAGTTTGGGAGTCTTCCATTCATTTTATCACAACTTGACATCTCCAGTCCAGCAGCAAGTGAACAAGTTGCTGATCCAGACAAATTCTTTTTTCTTCATTCTTTATTCTGTAGTTGTCTTCTTGTTGTCTTTAATGCACAGATTTGCTTAACACATCTCTTTATCTTTTTTTTCTTTTTTCATTCTCCATATATTTAATTATTCAAATTTTTTCAGTAACACTCACAAAATAATGATTTTCACCTGCATGAAACATTCATTTGTTTGAGATATCCCTGTTTCACACTGCACTCTCTGATAGCTTAATCTTTTGTCAACACATGTTCACTGACAGAAACTACATCTCAAGAGAACTGCCCAGCCAAAATTGTTGTTTATGGATGCCAGAGTTTGCAAACATGGCAACCATTGAAGGCCTCCACTCCTAGAGTTCAGAGGTTCTCATAAGCTAACTCGCTAGAACAGCCAAGTGCTTACCCAGATCACAGTTACTGAGGTCAATCGGACCAGGTACATGGTCCCACTTGTCATTGCGGAGAGGATGGAGCCCAAGCACCCGCTTTCCATGTTTCTGGTGACCATTAGCTAAAACATCAAAAAGGGTGAAAAAAACATATGATAGGTCAAAATCTGTTGCATCTTTTTCTGCAGTGACTGATGGTTTAACCCTTAGCCTGGCAATCGACAATAGTCGCGCTGCATTTTTGTGGTCCGCAGTGGCTGTCGCGATTATAGTAGTTTTTGGCGGCAGACATTTTCAGAATGGGCTGATTCCATTGTGGTGCTCTCTCATGCCACTAAACCAGTTTAAATCTATTACAGTTTTACAGAGTGATTTCCCTTTCTATTCGTGACCTATGATCCCCCAATACTCCTCATTTGGACTTTGGAGTGGAAATTCCTAAGTTGTTTACATTTTTGCAAATCAGCTGTGCACATCATGGTGGACCAGCATGAACGCAGGGATATGTTTGATGATTTGTACCCCAAATCTTCTGATGTTCTGAAGGAACATTTCATAATATCAAAGAAGGACTGTCACAGCCTCTAGGCCACTTGTGCAAGCCCCAGGCAACAAAAATAATTGATCAAGATCCAAACTCTATATCTACAAAATATGTGGTTAACTGAGACCTCAGCTCCTCTTGTGGAGCCTTTCACTGGAAAACCTGGGTTTGAATCACATTTTACATTCAATTTCCTTTCTTTTGATATTTATGATTTGTGGCTTCATGGTACAAATTAAGGAAGTTATGAATTTTTTTCCTTTACCAACCTATATTTTTGCTTAAGTGTAAAAATAATCTGCCACTGGGAGACCATGCAGTAAAGACTTAATATGCCAGGGTAAGGATTAAGAATCAATTAGTCTAGCTGTCATGTTTACTGGAAGGTACATTTTACCTAAAAATCTGACTCAGCAGATATCTAAGTCAAGCCAGATTTATTTCAGGTTATGCAAAAAAAAAATTAATCCAGAACTGACAACTCAGTAAATAACAAATCATGTAGCCCACTGACTTTGCAGCTGGTCGAAATGAGACATACTGCCCATCACAAGTTTTGAGACTCCTGGAATTCTGATTTATGTCACTCACACTTTCTAGTTGTATATGAAACATCTCCACAGCCCACATTTCAATTTTCATAAATCTAAGTATTCCTGCAGGATTTTCACTTGTGATAGAAAAACTCACCATCTGCTCTCTTCATCTTTCCATGCTTCTCTCTCGCCAGTCTTTCTTGCTGGACTAGTAGGTGCTTCAGCTCCCCTTTCTCTTCCTTTTTCAAAGCTCCAATTTCTTTCAATTTCAGCAGCGTTTTAATTCTCTGTTGTCTTTTCGCATTTGAGATAGACTCCTGCCTCCTGTGTGTATCAGAACTGACCTGTCTTCCACAGGGCTGTTGTGAATTTTGTTCTCTGTGTAAAGCTGTGCCACTGCTGACTCTGGTCTTAGGATTCAGCTCAGACTGTTTGTCTCCATCTGCAAGTGTTTCTGTTGGTACTACTGAATCTGGGGTGTGGAATGTTGTATCTGCCTCAGCTGTGCAAACCTCAGAGTTTGTCATCACTGTTGGTCCAGTTCTGTGCTGACAAGTTGGAGATGGTGGAGCTGTATGCCCATAGGTTTTGGCCTCTGGAACAATTTGTGCCTGGATTTTGTTGACTGTGTCCATCAGCTTTTTGATAATATCACTCTGACTCTTACAACCTGCTGGCTTTTCTGGTAGAGATTGATGTACACTTGACTGTGATGCATCATTCGTTGCTGAATATAGATGACCTTCTGAATTGTATGGGAAAGGTGTAAACAAAGTGTTAGTTTTCTCTGATGCAGGATGTCTGTAGGTGGAAAGTGGATGTGGTACAACAGCTCCAGCTGCAGGTTTGGGGTAACACTTATCCACAATGGGCATGTGATCATGGGTACTGAAAACAGCTGAGCAAAATGACCCCGGTATATGATTTTGCCGCCTTGCTTGTGGCTGAAGCTGATAGACAAATGGCTCAGATCCAAGACAATCAGCAGCACCAGAACATGGTGGCTTATACCCACTTCCATGATGATTGTTGTCCCATGGATATGGCTTCTGTGGACATGTCAGGGTAAGATTATGGGACTTCCTAGGACTGGAAAATGGATGCAAGTCTTCACATGAAGCTATTCCACTGGAATCTTTGTATGAAGCTGAATGTGCAAGAAATGTCTGACAGGGGTCAATATCAAATTCTGCGAATGGTGTACTTGACGCACTGTGTGTTGACTGTTTTGTATCAGTCATACACTCACTCAGCTGAGGAGTGCCCTGATCATGGCCAGAGACACAAACCCCTGTGTGCAAATGACCATCGGTCCTAACTTCTACAGACCTATTCTGATAACTTTGTCTCATATCTGACCTGCCCAAAGGTGGTGGACTGTCTGGAGGAGTGTGTGGTCCCACTGCAACTTGTCTTGCTGCAGACTGATAACTGCTATAACCAATACAGTCTTGCTGAGCCTGCCTATATCTGGCTGACTTCGCTAATCTAGGATCTCTACTCTTTGATGGACATTCTGGCACTTTGCTATCACAGAATATTTGGCCACTTCCTTGGCTTAAATGATGACTTGAAATTGTCATGTTAATGCCAGGTGACATTTGAGACACAGTACTTCTTGAACAAAACATCTGGTCATGGATACTTTTATGTTCTGTTGAAAAGTCTTCTGAAGACAACTCTTGAGGTTTTAGCTCACTTTCCAAATTTTCTGTCCTTGTGTCACATGTGTTCAACTCACCATGATGAAATTCTAAGTGTTTCCCCGTTTGAAATGCAGTGTCCACATCTGTCTTCAGCTCTTTAGATTCCAATCTCATATTCTGCTTCTGATCTTTAGGTGTGCTGGCTGTTTGTCTGAGTCCATCAACCTCAGGTCTGGAGTCCTGTGGAGGTTTTGTGTTACCAGGGACAGGCTCCAAACTCTGATCCTCCAATAGAAGAAGTGTAACATTTTGCCTCTGGTCATCTCTGACATCCTCCCTAACAATACAGTCTTTCCCAAGCATAGTTACAGATGTCTGTGAATCTGATGTACGAAGAAGGTGCTCCAAATCTGAGCCTATGTCATCAGGCTCACCTACAAGGTCCATTGTCTGATACATCATATCAGCTGGCCAAGTAGACTCACCATGCACTTCAGCAATATCTGTGATCTGGTAAGTTTCATCAGTGAAGATCTCTGTGTCCACAGTATCAGTGCTGACTGGCAGAGCTGAATCTGAGGTACACACAGGAGCGCTTGGAAGCTCACAGAGACTTTGTTTCTCTGATGATGATGGTGACCGAATTACTGCTGTGGCTGCTGAGACCTGATCTTGGTCTAGTTTATCCTTATCATCTTCACTGGCAAACACACGGTAATCTCCACCCTAAAAGACAACAAAAAGAAGCCATGCTCAGACCAGTTTCATGCAGTAAACTGAAAACACCTACATATTTCTTTTGGCAGAATTTGAAACATATTTTGCTTTTTTTTGTGAGTGAGAAAAAAAAAAGCAAGATAAAGTTCAAATTCCGCCCAAAAGAAAAGTTTCCCTGACTACAAACGCTTGCTCTTAAATATTGTCTACGACAAAATATATGGCACCAATCAAAGGACACACACAGTATTCCATGTCAGCTCATACACACATGTAGGATAAACAAGTGGATATATATCTCATGTAATTATTCCATGCCTATTCAAACAGAACAAATTTGCGGTTAAAGTTTTTAAAATGAATAATCATAACATAAGGTAAATGAATCAATAAATCAATGGATAAAGAGAATGGAAAGGACTAAATAAAAATCTTCTATATACCTGTTCCTTTCTTCACACTATCATTGCCTACCTCTTCTTGCTCTGCCTCTATCCCCAGGCTTCCCTCCGGTGGTTCTTCTATTCCCTGAGGTACAGTGGCCTGGTCTAGTTCTTCCACCATGTCTGCAAGACGACCTCTCATTTCAAAATCTGGGATGTCCTCTTGATGAATCAATTCCTCCGGGCCACTGACAAAAAAAGACAAACTGAAGAATTAAACAAAAACTGATATGCTGTAAAAATCTGTTTTTAAAAAAAGGGGGGGGGG
This sequence comes from Onchidella celtica, assembly GCA_963931925.1. Classification (NCBI taxonomy): domain Eukaryota; kingdom Metazoa; phylum Mollusca; class Gastropoda; order Systellommatophora; family Onchidiidae; genus Onchidella; species Onchidella celtica. The sequence continues at coordinate 61,196,187 of OZ007572.1, forward strand.
GGGGGGGAGGAGAATTCAAAGGACAGAGAAATCCACCTTATCTCTGTAACAGAATGAAACTACAGTGGACCATCATGTTTAACGACACTGCTAATAACGAAAAAACAGCTAATATAGAGAACATTTTAAATCCCCATTTTTTCTATTATATGAGCTATACATAATAAAATACTCGAATAACGGCAATCAATAATCAAAGCACCTGTTATAGCGAGAGAATTAATTTTGAGCGCATATGGTAAACGGTGGGGGCGACCACAGAGCAATGTGTTGAGAGTCAGTCCAGTCAGACAATAACAACATGCATCGTTCTTTGTTTGTTACTACATGCCCGTCTTGCGAGTTATGGCCCCACCTGGCCAGCTCTTGCTTAGGCCTAGTAATAAAATATGCTTTCTCTCCCTACTGACCACTTGCTGTGACAGCACACTACACGCAGCCAGCTCAAAGTGATGACTCATCACTCACTGAGGCACACCCAAGACCCACTATACCAAGACGGTGCAATCGATCGTCAAATACAAAGGCGAAGAGTTCCGCGGCATGCATTGTCTGCTAGACTGACCCAGCGCGTATGGTGTGCCCACTAATGGCTCGGCTAGCAAAGATTTAATGGTGGCATGAAGTAAACAGTGATATTTTCTTTATGTCCCATTGGATCAGATGAGGTTAATAGACTACCAAGAACTGCACAATAGAGCATCTATTCAAAGAATTAATTTAATGATTAAAGCAAATAAATGAGTATAAACTGCAAACTTTGAATGAAGTTCCTACATACTTAAAACCAAAAGGAAACTGTACCGGTACATCTTCTAATCTTATGAAAAGGTGTAGGGATAACCAGGGTAGCAGAACAAGAGGAATGAAGTAGGAAAAGAGACCAGATGGGCCATTATTTAAATGATTAAAGCAAAGAAATGGGTATAAAACAAACTTTGAATGAAGTTCTCACATACATCAGACCAGAGAGGAAATTCACATCGAATTTTATGAAAAAGTGTAGAGATAACCAGGGTAGGAGAAAAAGGGTAAAGGAAAAGTGACCAGATGGGCGATTCAAAAAATCAACAAAAACAACAAAATCCAGCCGCAGTATTCTGATGATAATGAACGTTGAAAAAGTGTTACTTATGTTGCAGCTTCTTCAGTTTTCCAACTTTCTTCCCTGAAATTTTCTGTTTTGGGGCACTATTTCTGATTGAATTTCTATTGCTTGAAGGAAAAATAAGGAAAATGGAAAGAAAGAAACAAACAAACAACAACAACACTTCCTTTAAAAGAAATTCAGGACGATCAAGTGGAAAAGTTCATTCACACAATTATTGATTGTACGTATGGGATTCCTTAGCTTTGAGAAAGTTTACCAGTATTTGATCGATGACCTTTTACGGCTTCCTCAAACAAACAAAAAGACGATGCCGTTATACAGAATGTTGAACTAGCAATTAGATTTTTACGCCCCTCCCTCATCACAAACACAACCACACAGCTGATGATCTCCATAGCACACATGCATTAGTCCAAACACAAAAATATTGAGACTTTATGAGGAATGCAAAGGTGTATGTCTGAAGTCCAATTTACTATAATAGACATAAACTTCAAGTCGGCAAACAGCCTTGCAAGGTGTTAATTTTGATTCTTCACAAAGGAGCACTGGTCTCCTCGATAATTAACACGTACCAGTATGACGAACCGTGTGCCTGTGTTTACGATTGTACGCGCCGGACTATTTTTAGAAACTCCTGGCTCGGCGGACGGAATTGCTTGAATTGCACCGTCTTGGTATAGTGGGTCTTGGGGCACACTGTGGGACGGGCCATGAAGGCTACAATTGTGTAGCTTTGTTAGACACATGCACTCTCTGCTCACTACCTGTGATGTGCGATAAACGGTCTTTGATCGTAATTGATCGTCGCGCGGCGTATGCTCTAGTCTCTGTCTACACCGGGCTTCGTGACCACAAGCCTGCACTCTGTGTCACAAACACGTGGCCAGTCTGTTCCCATACTTTGAATGATACAGCACGGGAAACCACCGGATACAAACGTACTCGTCTGCCTCTAACTTTTGAATCTGAATCTCTTATAATTTGATCGAAACCATCCGCACAAAAAGAGACCCAAAAAAAAAAAAAAAAAAGTACCGATATCAAGACCGACATCTGCCGACAGTTTGATATTATATGGCCATTGATGTATAGGACATGCCAACAAGGGAGGTAACCATTAAAATACCCCACTATTTTTATGGTTACCTCCCTTGTTAGCATATCCTGCACAGCGGGTTTTTTTTAATCCGTTGCCTTGCCTTTTGTACGCTTTCCTGGAATAGTGAGACCTTTGGTATAACGTGACATTTTTGGTGGAACATGACCTCTCGTTAAAGCCAAGTTCCACCGTATCACAGTCTAAACAGGATATTCAAAGTACAACTATGTACATAATCAATAGCCAAAATGAAGAGTGTCCTTAAACAAGAAAAGTTTGCCAAAACACTATGGTCCTTGCATCTGCTGTTCAAAATCGCAATGATTAAGAACATTATTCAGCTGCAAAAATTACAAACATTATGAACCAAATGTTAAAAGCACACGAGGGAAATCTCCCAGCCAAGCAAGCATTATCTCACCCACTGACCGTCCCTGAAAAGTCACAAGTGATGGAAACTAATACATTACATTTCTCTGTCACTGTCCGCTGGAGAAAAGGTAGACCTTCTGAAGCTGTACTGGCCAAACCGGCATGCTGAGGTTCCACTGCTGCTGTAGGGACGCCGTTGTTTTTGTGTGTGCACAAATGATGAAGTAGTGAGACAGTCCATCAATTCTCCTAGGTCACTTAAAAGATACAATTAGGAAATCATACATTATTATCCCCAATGCTATAATACCCACTAGCTCAACTGTAAAAATGGCACAGAAAACAGCGGATGGTGGACAACAAAAATGGAATTTCTCTGCTAAATCTGCTGTGATATATACAATGTGGGAATCTAAAGACTTCTATTCTGGCTGCAAAATTATAAAAACCAACGTCTCTATTAAATTCTTACCATTCTTTCTGATGTCCACATAACGTCCCGCACAAACCACTGGAAACTCAACTCATTTCTGTATTCTTCATACCTATACATATAAAACTGCAGAATCAATGGCGTTGCTTGGACTCGCCTAGTGATCCTGTGATGGGTGGCTACTAGTACTATGGTATGAAAATTTGAGATACTGTTGAAAAAGCCGTAATGCCTAATGTTCTGGTGTTCACATCATCGCCGTTCCCTAAACCTGTGGTAGCTGGTTTTGGCTACTTTTCAGGAGAACCAAAAAAAACTCTTTTATTTTAGCACAAATAGTCTAGTTACAATGAATTGAAGAAAGTTAGCTATTCGATTATTTTTCAGCTTAGGGGTCCATAACCAAGATCATTCGATGCCATTTTGAATGTAGTTGAATATATAAAAATCTACTTTTCGAATTTTTGAGTTACTAGTCTTAAGGAACAGTGATGACATATATATACAACGGAGCATTGCATACAAGAAGTTAAGAGATGGATGGATGATAATAAACTAAAACTAAATGATGAGAAAACAGAAGTTATGCTCATAACGAATCCAAAACAAAAAATCAATCCACCAGATCTCAATGTAAATGGCCATCTTATTAAAATGACAAGTAAAGTAAAAGATCTGGGCACAATCTTAGATGCAGAGATGTCAATGTCACCATTTATTAGTCAGCTGTGTAAGAATCTTAATTTCCAGTTACGGAAAATCAGCAGTATACGGCACTGCCTAACTACTGAAGTAACAAAACAGCTTGTAACATCGCTGTTTCTCTCTAGGCTGGACTATTGTAACATACTGCTAAGTGGTCTTCCAAAAAGTAAAATCAGTAAGCTTCAGTTAATCCAAAATAATGCTGCAAGACTAATAACAAGAAGAAAAAGGATAGATCACATAACACCAATATTTAAGGAGCTCCACTGGCTACCTATTGAGCAGCGAATAAAATATAAATTGGCTTTATTTTGTTATAAATGTGTCAACAACATGTCGCCAGAGTATATTTCAGAACTTATAGAACTACATCGCCCTGCAAGAGCATTAAGATCATCTTCTGACAACCTTAGACTAAAAGTACCTGTAGTGAACCTAAAAAGTTTTGGTGAAAGGGCTTTCAGCCATGTTGGGCCCAGGGTGTGGAATGAGATTCCTTTAGATGTCCGCAGTTCGCAAGTATTGTCACAGTTTAAAAGGATGTTAAAATGTCATTTGTATGAGAGTTTCTAGACTATGTAAAAGCTATCTATTATTATTATTATTATGTGTGTATCAATGTGGGTTGTGTGTGTGAGTTTACCCATGTATTTTTTGACATGTTTCTGTAAAGCGCATAGAGCATTTTTGTAATGGATATGCGCTATATAAATGCCATCCATTATTATCCATTATTATCCATTATTATATAATGGCTGTTTACATTACTGCTTTTGTCACATGACTCAGTGGGGGTAGTGTCCCTGCAACTCCATTCTCCTTTGTGTCATGATTTCATACAATCAATTCCTGCACTGTTGCATTGGGGAGCTTATAAAACAAAATTTACCAAACCGTTAAGTCTAACCTGATAGCCAGGTCAAATGTGGCAAATTTCTTTCCACCTGCTGCTGCTCTCTGTTGTGGACGAATGTAGGGATGAGCTCTACGATTCCTCCTGTCATCTGCCAATTGCTGGATATCCCTACCCCTCAGAGGCTGGATGTCTAGTGCAAAATGCTGTAAGTAATGGATGTATCCCAAATACAATACTCTGTTCACCGCAGAACTGGAGTTAACATTTGGAATGAGCAGTCTTTAACAGTATGAGTTGTCAGAGACAAGAACATACAAGAAAGCACTGAGCTGGCAGTCTTGTCTGATTTTGAGCATTAAAACAAAAATATAATATTTTCTGAAATAATGCTCAAACTGTGATGACTGAAAATTATGCAAAAGTAAGTCAATCCAGGCCAAATGGCAAGAGCTTGGAAAATATAATTATATCCCTCTATACCTGAGGAAAATCTGGCAGAATAATTGTATATAAAGTAATGCTACAAAACATTTGAAATCACTAGGGTGGAAAAAAAAGATACATACTGAAAGCATCTTTGCATAATGTAACAGTAACTCGCTCGCATCAGTGGTGAAAATGAAGGTAGACATGATACCCTCCTGTATGTTGCTGCCTCTGGCTTTGCAAGACTTTAGAAGACCTAAAAGCAATTTTTTTTTTCAACAGAGCTGAAGACCACTTTTAACAGAAACAAATTTCACAATGACTCGTGTAACCATTCTGTTTCAGAGGCCTTTTGTTTCCAAGGCTCGCTGCCCTACTCGTCTGTAACTACTCTGTATGCTGAGAATCTCTGCCCTCGGCATTTGCACTTCCAGTCTGTAACTAGCCGAGTACGTTCTTTGTTTCTCGGGGACGTCAGCCTAAGCCTGTTTGGCCCCCTCTGTAACTAGCCTTGTCAATATAATGTCAGCACAACTTTATTTTAATTGGATACTTAAAGTTACCATAATGTTAATCCCCACCTATTTGCCACGCCTTTATCAGCTAGCGCCATACTTTACATAATATCTCTGAGCCACACCTGTAATTGGCTACAATGATACAAGCCAGTGAACGCATCTTTTAACACCCTCGTCGACTTGCTCAGTTGCTGACATGGACAGTCGGCGCCGGTCAGCCTACACAGTTCATTGAATTCGCATTGCGTAATGCGACAGCGCGTGTCCTCTCCACGTAATCGTTTTTCTGCGCCGTAGCCTACAATACCCCACCCCTGATCCGAGTAAGGGGTGAAGCAGACCTGTCAGTGCTGATGCAGGCACCAGGCTGGTGGCGCGACCCAATTATTATGCATCACACAAACACCCCCTGGCACTGCTCACACAAAAAACCAAAGGGCCAGAAATCTTAGACCGATATCACACACAAGCTATGTGGACTTGTATTCAGTTGGGAGTAAGGTTGGGGACAGGATGGTCTTGACTGCCTGGCGGGATGAACAGAATTCTTTCCGCCAATGAATGGATAGATTCAAATAGATATAGAATGTCTACATAAAGAAACAAAATTGTCAAGGCAAACTTTGAGGGGGAGGGGGGGTCCCTCGAGAAAAACAACAGAGAAGGCGACTAATAAATTGGCCAATCGAATCGGAGAGGGGTGACTGGTGGCTGACAGCAGTAAAATCTTGCTGGGGGGGGGGGGGGGGTTCCATTTGAGCCAAACAGCATGGACATTAAATCCGAATAAGTGGCGTCCTTGTTATTGGGCGGGGGGAGAGGGCAGATGGCGGGTTACTCATAGAACATGAAATAGGTGCCCGACTACTGCTGTGTGCCCGACATGGCACTCTTTCCCTTGCGGTGCAAAGAAAAATTGGTTTAATTTCCACAGATCACCATCTTTCAAACGCCTTTCTGCCCACACCAAGGGGTTTCGGGGGGGGGGGGGGGATCCTGATGCCAGACAAGGCGGAGTAAGTTCCATTTGAGGCACAACGCAAAGATATCGCAAAGGCAGGACTATAGGAGGGTATAGGAGGGCTCAGGGTAGCGCCCCCCCCCCCCCCGGCAAGTTTGTCTTCGATTTGAGGTCTTTATTTTAGGAGGTTCGCTGCCCTCGGCATTTACACCTCACTTTACTTGTTTTATTATTTCTTGTTCTGGCGGGGGGGGGGGGGGAAGATGATATGGATAAATTTTTAATCTATTAATTTCAATTTTGCCCGGGCAGCGGCCTTTCGGCCCGCTCTTTACGATTTCCAACTGCCAAGGTATCTTTAACGTGCGCAACGTGCACACGGGCCCTCCGAATTTTTTCGTCCTTATCCGAGAAGACTAGGTACTCGATCCTACCCCCCAATAGGACCAGAGACTTGAAAATATGAGAAAAATCCAATTTCCAAGAACTACTCGATCCTACCCCCCAATAGGACCAGGGACTTGAAAATATGAGAAAAATCCACTTTCCAACATGCCTGCACTGCCCGGGTTTAGAACCCGGGACCCTTGGCATGAGAGGCACCTTGCCTCTAGACTACCTTGTCCCCTTTGTCTTCTATAATTATGAATGTTTTTATAGTTAATACACGGCTCGATGATGAACCCTCAGATCATGAAATGGGTGCCTGTTTAACTCTTGGAACTCCTTCCCAGATAAGTTATCTACCTCTTTTTTTTTTTATTTGGCTATCATGGACTGCGTACTTGAATATATAAAAAAAAAACACAAGGTTTACCGGGGTATTATCCGCAATACGACGATGCTGCGCTGCTGCAAGTCCATTCAAAATAGAGATCCCGGCAAACAGAGCTGCAACATTCATTGATGCACTGTCCATTGTAAAGTTCGTTCGTATACCAAACTCGAGTCAACACTAAACAATTATTCATTACTAGATGAAGTTCCCGGCATTATCCGGGATAAACCTGTGAACCCACCGGTCCATCTCTCTCTTTTTGGTCTAGAAAGCTTCCCATAAGTATTCTACAGTCTTACTACAGATTTCATGCACACCAGAGGGCACTCATTTCTGGTAGGGAAATAATATTGTCCGACGGAAGTGAACGCGTATTAATATCGTTTCTGGTGCGATGGGCTTACTACAGGGAGTCAAAACAAAGATCATTGTATTTTACATTTTTACTACTTATTATTTAAAAATACCTGAAACTTGAATCAACACAATCGGTCCATACAAAAGCGATTGGACTGGATTAGTTGACACTTAAGAAAATTAATTTTATAATATTTGAAACTGTCATTTAGGCTGTAGCATCGAGCAAAAAAAAAAAAAAAGGTCAAAATTGACCACACAAGTAATTTTTTTAGGACTCTGAACAACTGATTCTGCGAATTCCCACAGACTAATCACACAGAGCAACAGATTGTTGTCAGCAGGTTCAACAGACAAAACTACATCCACTGAATCAACCGTGCGACCACTCCACAGGTTTTCTGTTGTTGTTTTTTTGTCTTGCCGCCAAATCGGAACAATTCAGTCCAACCTCTTTTCTGCACATGGCGACTGTTCACCATACATAATTATTGTTGGTTATTATTATTTGCTGTCATATGTTACTGTTATTGTTGTTTGTTTTCTTCCACCTCAGACAACACAACTGACAACATGTCAAAGGCTGTGTATGAAACACCAGCGTGGCTAATACAAAGAAAGAAATGTGTTACCTGGGGTGAGGCAAACAACTGGCCAAGAGTAAAGCTCAGACTACTCATATCAACTGACTGGTACGAAATGCAATGTTTGTCTCACTTAAGAGCAAGGTTAAGGTCGCGGAATTTGGGAATTTTTGGTAAAATTGGTGAAGCCTATTTCACGATAAATCAGAGAAACACGTGTGTCTCAGGCATCTACACCGTGACAGACGTTAAAACAAAACCACCCATGTCATCGCAAGTATTTAAAATCTAATTGAATAATTAGGCTACACCTGCGTCAGGTGGCGCCAAATCTTACATAACACACCCCCCCCCCCCCCCTGGACATAATTATTCTGAAGTGAGTGGACGCATTATTTCTGACACCCCAGCAGATCCACTGGCCGGAACAGTCAATCCCAACCAGTCTACCCAATTCCCCGTCAATGATTGAATGTGTATGTCGTTATTGCACGGATGTTTGTATGGTGAAGGAGATTAATGACGATACTTTGAGTCTCCCTTACCCTCTTTCTCTCTCTCTCTCTCTATCCCGTAGTTTTGTGGACAGTTTAGGGCACAGGTGATCTGGCAAGCAGCATCCTCCAATCCTCTCGGTTTTCTGACCTCCTGATTGTATCGCTCAACCCCAAACCCGTCCATTCTGGGACATTGGCCTCCCATCTCTTCCTCTGTCTGCCTCGCCCTCTCCTTCTCCTCCCTGCAGGAATGTCTTGGCAAGTCCTGATGATCTCACGACATGGCCTTACACTAGTCAGAGTTTAATCAGCTGATCTGTCGGACTATTTATTAATTTTTATATTTTTTTAATGAAAATGGGTGCAAAATAATTCTTTTCTAGACCCGTTGGTCTAGAGGCAAGATGCTCGCCTCTCCTACTGAAAGTACCGGGTTCGGGCCCCGGTCGGTGCAGGCATGTGAGTTTGTGTGTGTGTGTGTGGGGGGGGGGGGTGAATATTTCTGTCCCTGATCCTATGGTAAGTAGGATCGAGCACCTAGTCTTCTCGGATAAGGACCAAAAATTCGGAGGGCCCGCATGCACGCTAAAGACACCGTGGCAGTTGAAAGTCGAGAACAGCAAACCGAACAAGGCTGCTGCCCGGGCAAAATTTTTAAAAACGAATCCCTACCACAAAAACACACAGAAACAAGAACTAGAAAAATAACAACAAGAAAAGTGAGGTGTAAATGCCGAGGGCCGCGAAACCTCTTAAAATACAGACCTAAACACAAAATAATTCATGTCTTACATCAGTGAGATCAGTCACAGATCTACCAAACTCATTCCGAAGACATACTGAATACTTGACAGACCACAAAATACTTAATGTACCGCTAGACAGGAAGCAACGTGTAGATTTCCGAGCAGTGATGTCACTATTCTGATGTCTTCTGTTAACCTTTGATGCTATAGCAAATAACATCTACATGTATTTCTTTGTTCATTACTGTCATCGTCGGTACAAATACACGGTAGTTATTAAGTTTGTATACACTGTATATATATTTACTAAACAGGATACTGACCAAAGATTAACACAAGACTTCCGAACAATCACAATAATAACTAACTGTTGCGCCCCCCCCCCCCCCAGCAAACTTTGTAGTGTACTAATTTACTACAACAACTATATATGGCACTGGTATCTCCTGCTGAGGCTACCTATAAAGTGCATACGCTCGGAGGGAAGGGGGGTGGGGGGGGGGAGGTGCCCCCAGGAGGTAAGAAAAGTGCACTTAGGGGTAGGGGGCCCTGGAGAGCTTTTCAATGATGATGAATAAAAAAAAAACGTCTGGCTCCATTTACATGTACATGTATGTATATATGCATTCTCCTCCATATTAAATTGTTGGATTTTCTTTAAAACCATATTATTTTCTAACGAAACAGTCTAGAAGTCTAAACAAAATGTCATTTCAAGTTTCAAACAGCAATCATAGATATTATGGTGGAAAGTTCACTATTCTAGTGGTCATAAGCTCGTACACTACACGGCGGAGTGAGTATGGCGAGCACTGGGCTGCGCGTATGAAAAGCGTACTGTACTGGCCTGGGGGGGAGTCGAAATTGGCATACTCGAGCGTATCCCCAATCTGCAGGGACATGAATTTACTGCCCGTGCACTAAATTTACAATATATACTTCAGACACTTCTGACGTCACGCATGTTTATTTCTGCCTCGGTCCCCCACCGGCTGGGGATTCCCTTATGCGCGCGCAGCATGCCCTGCTAAATTTCCTTCCCGATCTTTTCGACTTGGACCATGGAGCTATTAATAACATATTAGTACCTCAATGACTTAGACTGGCTTTGGTTTGGGGGGCAACCACCAAACTTCTTTTCTGAGATAATAAAAAAAAAAGAAAGAAAGAAAGAAAAAAAAGAAAACAGTGTACTTTCCCCATAGAAGTTAGTGGCATGAAGGTAAACAGTGAAATTATTGTACAAAAATATATTTTGTTCGTTTTATGTCCCATGGGATGAGATGGGGTTAATAGACTACCAAGACTACCAAGAACTGTACAATACTTCTTTGACTTTCCCTGAACTAACACGTGGATGGCAGAGCTCCGTTCATTTGAATTGAGTTGAACACCAAGTTCCTGTATTTCTAATCCTCTGTGGCAACAGCATTAAAAGCTAAAATGAAAGTGATTTTTGTTTAATAGTTTTACCCAAGACCCATTAGACCAAGCACACCAAGACCCATTAGACCAAGACAAGTGCAATCGATCGTTAAATACAAAGGCGAAGAGTTCCTCCCCGTGCGTAGTCTGCTAGACTGACCGAGTGTGTATGGAGTGCCCAGTTATGGTTCGGTAAGCAAAGATTTAAAGGTGGCATGAAGGTAAACAGTGATATTATTGTACAAAAATATATTTTGTTCGTTTTATGTCCCATGGGATGAGATGGGGTTAATAGACTACCAAGACTACCAAGAACTGTACAATACTTCTTTGACTTTCCCTTAACTAACACGTGGATGGTAGCTCCGTTCATTTGAATTGAGTTGAACACCAAGTTCCTTTATTTCTAATCCTCTGTGGCAACAGCATTAAAAGCTAAAATGAAAGTGATTTTTGTTTAATAGTTTTTACCCAAGACCCATTAGACCAAGCACACCAAGACCCATTAGACCAAGCACACCAAGACCCATTAGACCAAGACAAGTGCAATCGATCGTTAAATACAAAGGCGAAGAATTCCGCCGCGTGCGCAGTCTGCTAGATTGACCGAGTGCGTATGGAGTATTAGTTCATAAACTTCAAGGGATCCTATAATGCAGGCTTGAAGTTTATGTCTATTGTATTATAGTAAATTGGACATCAGACATACACCTTTTCACTCATAGTACAGTCCCAATATTTTTGTGTTTGAACTAATGCATGACTTGTGTGCTATGGAGATCACCTGCTGTGTTTTTGTGAACTGCTAATTCAACTTTTGGTATAAGGTTAAAGGGCATAGTCTTTTTGTTTGCTTGAAGAAGCCGTAAAACGTCATTGATCAAATACTGATAAACTGAATTTTTGCCTGCAGTCTTACATTTATCATGACCCTACAAATCTTGAATTTGAAGTCTCTGCACAGCACCGTTCTTTCAAAGCGGAGATTTCCTTTGATCATTTCTTTGTTTCCAATTGAGTAGGCCCCAAACTTATAGATGTTTGTAGTATACGTGTTCTCTTAAAGCTAAGGAATCCCATATGTACAATCAATAATTATGTGAATGAAATTTTCCACTTGATCATCCCGAATTTCTTTTAAAGGAAGTTTTGTTGTTGTTGTTGTTTGTTTGTTTGCTTCTTTTTAAATCTTCAAGCAAATTGAAATTCAGTAAGAAATAGTGCCCCCAAACAGGAAATTTCAGGGAAGATAGTTGGAAAACTGAGGAAGCTGCAACATGAGTAACACTTTTTTAATTTTCATTATCATCAGAATACTGCGGCTCGATTTTAGTGAGTTTTTGTTGTTGTTTTTTTAATCGCAGACCTGGTCTCTTTCCTACTTCATTACCCTTTTTCTACTACCCTGGTTATCTCTACACTTTTTCATAAAATTAGAAGATGTAAATTTCGTCTCTGGTCTGATGTATGTGAGAACTTCATTCAAAGTTTGCATTTTATACCCATTTATTTGCTTCAGTCATTTAAATAATGACCCATCTGGTGTCTTTTCCTACTTCATTCCTCTTGTTTCCTGGTTATCCTTGCACTCCATAAGATCAGAAGATGTACAGTTCCCCTTTGGTTTTATTAAGAATTTCATTCAAAGTTTGCAGTTTATACTTATTTATTTGCTTTAACCACTAAATTAGGCTAATTCTTTGAATAGGTGCTATATGGTACAGTTCTTGGTAGTCTTGGTAGTCTATTAACCCCATCTCATCCCATGGGACATAAAACGAACAAAATATATTTTTGTACAATAATATCACTGTTTACCTTCATGCCACCTTTAAATCTTTGCTTACCGAACCATAACTGGGCACTCCATACACACTCGGTCAGTCTAGCAGACTACGCACGCGGAGGAACTCTTCGCCTTTGTATTTAACGATCGATTGCACTTGTCTTGGTCTAATGGGTCTTGGTGTGCTTGGTCTAATGGGTCTTGGGTAAAACTATTAAACAAAAATCACTTTCATTTTAGCTTTTAATGCTGTTGCCACAGAGGATTAGAAATACAGGAACTTGGTGTTCAACTCAATTCAAATGAACGGAGCTCTGCCATCCACGTGTTAGTTCAGGGAAAGTCAAAGAAGTATTGTACAGTTCTTGGTAGTCTTGGTAGTCTATTAACCCCATCTCATCCCATGGGACATAAAACGAACAAAATATATTTTTGTACAATAATTTCACTGTTTACCTTCATGCCACTAACTTCTATGGGGAAAGTACACTGTTTTCTTTTTTTTCTTTCTTTCTTTCTTTTTTTTTTATTATCTCAGAAAAGAAGTTTGGTGGTTGCCCCCCAAACCAAAGCCAGTCTAAGTCATTGAGGTACTAATATGTTATTAATAGCTCCATGGTCTAAGTCGAAAAGATCGGGAAGGAAATTTAGCAGGGCATGCTGCGCGCGCATAAGGGAATCCCCAGCCGGTGGGGGACCGAGGCAGAAATAAACATGCGTGACGTCAGAAGTGTCTGAAGTATATTGTAAATTTTAGTAATGCGGACGGCGCAGGCCGGGAAATGAATGAAAGCCCAAGGTTCCAGTAGTCAACCACGTTTAAGAATATGAATTACCAACAAACAAAAAATCGGAGAAACAAAGAACTTGTGGTGAACTGAGTAATAATAAAGTAAATACTGGCAAGAAAAAGGACGTGCTATGGCAAAGACAATTTCCAAGTGCCGCGTAGAGAAAATAAAGCTGAAAAAATGGAAACTATGTTTTCTCTATTGGGCTCACTTGGACACCGCCTCTACCAAAGCGCCCCCCCCCACACACATTTTTTTCCCCAAAAGACATGGAGACAGAAAGTACGAATGAAGGGAAGGCTTGCGATGGGGATATATGGAAAGAGGGGCCAGTAAAGTACTGAAGTAAGACAAAAGCACAAGTGGAAACTTACCATGTCTGTAGTGTCGATGTCTCCAGTTGGATGGCCGGACACTGTTGTATCAGGGAGGGCAGACACCAGTGTCACTTTCCGTGGAGGTGACAGGTCCTCATTCTCTCGCAGAACCTGGCGTTTCCTATCGCTGCTTCCAGGGACGGTTGGTAGAGAACGGTCACCGTCCAGGTGTTCCATCCGCGCCATTGTGGCCGCAAGACTATCCTCTATTCCCAGAAACCTGGACAAATACCCGACTTTTCTACCCTCTTTAGGTTTGGTGGCTGATGTTGTTTTGGCAACATCTCCATTGACCACAATACGACGACCCTGAAATGAAGTTCGTGACATCTCTACATCTTCAGCGGGAGACTGATGCTGGTGGTCAGAGCCACTGCTTTTTGAAGCTACTCTGCTCACTACTACAGATTTAACTGGACGTTTTCGAGCAGTGGTTTCTGAAATGTTCCCTTTCAGTGGTGGGTCCCCTTCTGAAGTGCAATGCGTAGTCCCTGCTTTTGCTGGTCGTGACTTCACACTGTCCTTGTTAATGCTACAACTGTTTTTGTCCCCTGGCAAAGGTTTTTGTTCATCAACTTCTTTGTGCTTGCCAACACCGGTGTAACTACTGGATTTCTTGGGAATTTTGAAAGATTTGATGTCATTAGTAGTAATCTGAGAATCAGAGCTGCTCTGTACAAGCATTTTGTACTTTGGTTCACTTGTCCTTCCTGGCCTTGAGCTACAGGAGTGGTGGGTTGACACACTGGACTCATCTTCCCTCTGGTCACTGGTCAATTCCTCATCCCTAGTCCTCTTTCTCCGATCTCCAGTCTTTGACACTTTTGATGTGGACGACTCTGAATCCTGCATTCCAAGGACTGAATTCTTTGAAGGTGACTCACGGGTACTCTCTGAATTTGAAGTCGAATATTGTGACTTTTTGTGTCTCTTCTTACCAGATGTCTGTCCGTGGTTTCTCCTTACATCACCATGACTTGGATACTTGTCTTGGGTTTCTGATATTTGACGTTCAGATGTTGAAACATGCAGAGATGCCTTCTTTTGGCTATGTTCAGCTTTCTTACCCGGCGCTTCTGCTCTATGGACATGAGTTGAATGGACATGAGTTGAATCTCTTTCTTTGACCTTCTTAGAGCTTTTATGATGAGCATTTGGCCTGTTCTTATGTAATGATGACTTCTTACTGTAATCTTTGGCATTAGAACAACTCTGCTCATGGGAAGACGAGTCAACCAATTTGTGAGAGGATGCAGACAATTTGCCTATTGCTGAAGCCCTGTGGTTGTCATGCTCTGCTCCTTCACATGATTCTTTAGCAGGAATTTTGACAATTTCCTCAGATGATGATGAGTCTTCGGCATCAGCCAATAGTTTCTTACCTGTTTTTCTGTCACTATGTGGAAGTTTTTCCTGCTCTTGACACTCGCTCTGCTCCATCTTTAATGCTGTGTTACTGTTAACGTCAAATTTGATATAGGAAGAAAACGCTGCTTTATCTTCTCCGACATACTTCGATGGGTTTAGATGTGACCCCGAAACACAAGTCTTCTTCATTACATCCTTTACCTCAGCATGTGTAGTCTGTTGCCCTCTGTCAGGAGCCAGTTGAAACTTCTGAATTTGGTAACTTGCTTGCTCCTGTGTTTTTGAACTGTATCTGTGTTTGTGTGGTCTCTTCCTAGATGGATCCGAGTTTTTGTGCTCATTCCTAGCATGTTTCCTCCTTGATGAATGATGTTTGCTTGGTTCGTTACAAGTCACTGACATTTTTCTTGTCTCTGCAGTTTGCTGGCATTTGCTCTTCTTTCTGAAACAAGATAAGATATTACGTTTCTTATCCTTAACCCCCACTGAAGCATCATCAAGGTTGGTAACTTTATCTCTTTCCAAGGAGCTGGTACTGCTGTCAGCTGACATGTCAAGTCTAAGGACGAGTTTGGGTACAGATTTCTCTGTTACACCAGCTTCTATTGAAGACTCCCCTGGTTTCCAAGATTTTCTCAAAGGTGTGGGTTGGGAATTCCTGGATTTCAGTCTCTGTGCACATTGCGCGAGATTTGTCTGGACTTCAATGATCCTTGCAATCCTGGCTGGAGAACCAACAAGACCTTCACACTTGACATCTGGTGCTGACATGACAGAGAGATCTGAACCAAAAGACTCATCAGATGTTTCTGTTTTGCATTTCCAATTTTGTGAAGCAGTATCTGAATTTTTACACTCATGTGACTTTGGGGATTTCACTAATTCCTCTTGGATTCCAAGTTTTCTGAGAACCTGTGGTTTCAACTGACTTAAATATACTGAGTTTGCAGACATCAAAGCTTTGACATCAATAAGCTTAACTGCACAAAACTTTTTGCAAACCAATGGATCAGCGTTTTCCCTTGGCTGAAATCTAGATTTCTGCGTAGGGAAAAGGTTGAAGGCTATGTCATCTTTCTTAATTTGTTTTTTTTTGCTCCGTGGCTTTCCTTTGCCAGAGGTGTCAGCGCTGGATGAAGAGTTTGACTTTAAATCATTACTTAACAATTTATTTGCTTTTTTCTTCTCTCTGAATTGCTTTTTCGGAGTACTGCAGCAAAGAATGTCAAAATCAGGGACACCAAATCCATAGCCTGATTCAAGCACTGATGGTATCTTTGGGTGTGTTTGAAGACCGGATGGTGCCAAATCAAAACCAGATACCTCAGACTTAAGATTGTTGGTATCATATTTCATTTCATCACAAAAATGTTGATTTTCGGCAGTCCTAGGATCATCTTTAGATCCAGTAAAATGAGTAACAATCTTTATCTTTTCTTCACTGAGAGGTTTGATAGCATCTGACTTATCATCCAAGATCCTTGTAACAGCGTCGTGGAGGTGGGGGACCATTTCTTCATCTTCTGAGGAGGTGAACATTTTCACATGGCTCAGAAAAGACCGCCCATGGCTGGCTTGCTCTACAGAAACACTCTGAAGAGGTTTTGTGGCTCTTGCTGGGAAAATGGTATCTATTTTGGGTAGCTCTTTCTGTGCAGGCAGATGTGATGAATGATTTGGGGAGAAACAGAAAGCTGAAGCAGCAGGAAGGGGTGATTCTGGGACATCCGCCTGTCCACATGCTGGCTCATAATCCATATTGGCCAAGGATGATTTAGGCTTCAAATCAGGTAACTGCAACAATGTGGCTGCAGAGTCCTGGACACTATGTTGGGATGAATGCATATATGTCATGCTGACACTAGCAGTAAAGCTAGAAGTGGTTCTGGCATGTGGTTCAGTCAATGTTGGTGTTTCTGCTGATTTTGCCATCCCTGGCCAACTCCAAGACCATGATGAAGTTGAATGGAGTTGATCTTCCCCCTCTGCCAGGCCGGGGTTAAATCCTGGATAATCTGACCCATTGACAGATTCCTTCATCTTGCCTCCCCTCACAGAAGTGCCTGACTTTGCCACAGAATTTTCAAACCCCATGAAACCTGTTTTCTTTTTACTTGGTTCAGAGCCCGATATAGCAGAATCTGAATCCTCTAGTTCAGATGTCCAGTGCGTCAGTGACGTCTCTAGGGTTTGCTTATCCCAGCTTGATGCTGAGTAACATCCTTTTGAAGACGCTGTAGAGAGAGGACTGGCCTGGACAACATATCTCTCACTTGCAGTTTCTGGTTTCCCAACCGAAGAAAGATTAGTTTGACCTTGTATATCCACTTGAGGATCTAACTTGTGAGCTGAGCTGCCAAGACCACTCTCCTGGGGAAAGGAAGATTTTTGACTGAAACGTAAGGACGCCCCTGACAATGATTTCTGATCTAAGGAAGGTTTGCCATGACATGTAACATGCCTAGATGATTTACACATTACAAATTCATGACACCTGTGTGGTGACAAAGAGTGTGAATGTGGCCTGAAACTTGCTGGAGTATTCATGTTTTTTTCAGGCTGAGCAGTTGTTTCCTTGGAAACGAGAAGACTTCTGAAAAATTCTTGGTGATCTGTAGAGTGAATGTAGCCAGTCCGCTTTTCTGGAGAGTTTGCGGAATCACTTCTATCACTGAAAAACTTGGGATCAAGTTCAACTCCAATATGAGAATTCAAGGTGCCCTTTCTGTGGTCATTCCGTAGTACTTGTTGCCTGGTCTCAAGACTACTGTTTTTAACAGTGTCCACTGGTATTTTCTCCTGTTCTCCCATGGCCATTATCACATTTTTGGCACAGTCGGCCAGATCAAACTGCTCTGCTGCAACAATATGATCTTTATCACATTTGAAACTTTGTGCCATAAAGACAGGGCTATTTTCCTTCACATGGCAAGTGACAACAATTGGAGAATTCAGGTCTAGTTTGTGGGCCAGGCCATTGCTGTCATGGAGAGCATCTTCCAAGTCTGAACTGTCCATGTCAAGAATGCATTCCTCAGGTAAGGTCTCCACAGTGATAAAAGTGTCATTCTCCTCATCTGTGGACTCATCCTGCCACACCAGCGTGGGTGACAAAATCTCTTGGTTTTCCTGCTGTGTCAGACTGGTTTCATGTATTGAAGAAGTATTACAAGCATGTGTATGACATCTAGCACAGTCTGTTTCTAACAGCTCATGAGATACCTTCACACCAGCTCGTCTGCAGGACTGCAGGAATCCCAAATTATCAATCGCATCAGTTTCAACTTTGCATGATACACTGTCAACAAAACTGATCCTTTTAGGACCCATGACCACATTCTCTTCGATATCACTTGAAACATCTGACTTATTTGACTTTGT
The DNA here is from genome assembly GCA_963931925.1 of Onchidella celtica. NCBI lineage: Eukaryota > Metazoa > Mollusca > Gastropoda > Systellommatophora > Onchidiidae > Onchidella > Onchidella celtica. The sequence continues at coordinate 61,214,761 of OZ007572.1, forward strand.
CAAATTTATACCGCCTTCACTCGAATACCTACAGTTGTTCAAGTCTGTATGAACCCACTCTGGACTACAAGATAAAATTTGCAATTTCTTTGTACTTGTATTAGCCGAATCAATGTTTCTTCTGTTCACCTTGTGTAAATGAAGAATTTCTGAAAAAGTGCCATCTCTATTTTGGCTTTCATTCATGACATCTGTACTGATATTATGGAGATCAGTACAATAATTGTCTAGCTTAGTGGTTCTCTCCCTCAAATCTGAGTTCTCTTCTGTGCTCATGTCATAACCACATTTCTGTCTGGATCTTTTGTGTGTAGTGACATCACTTGGACTGGTTTTCTTACTGCCAGATGCTGGCAAGCTCTTGGATCTTTCAACATCTATATTGTGAGATGGTTCCATTTCACCAACATCTCCTGTGGCTTTGACCTCAGTGGTTTCAGATGACCTCCTGACCATACAGGTGGTCTCAGCTCTAGTTTGAACGCCACTCTCATTTTTGTAGACTGCATTTTCAGTCGGTTTCTCACAATGTGGACTTATTTCAGAAAGTGTCTGTGTGAGAGAAGTACCATAATCAAGCTCTTGTTTACCAGTATCAGATTCCATGTCTTGTTCATTTGTTATAATCAGATCTGTGCTTTTCTGCTGGTTTTCCCTTTGCTCTGTGTATCTCAGCAAAGCCAGTTTAGCTGCATCTGTTTCATACACCTTAAGAGGTAGAGACTGAGTAACGGCAGAATCATCCTTACCATGTTCATTTGTATTGTCTGTACTAGTATGATGCAATTTAAATCTGTCAGTCAGTTCCATGTCATGTGGTGTGGTATCATCTTTCTTTAGCTCGAATTTATTTTGCCTGTTTGGAGTATCATCTTGTGTCATCATATTTAAAGTCACGTGTGTGTGCTGAAATCCACTTCTTGCATTCACATCTTCTGGACCTATGTCTGTATTGGAAGTCTGTGCATCTGAAGCTGAGATACTTTCACTGCTCTCAGACTTTCTTTGTCTTTCCAAGTTTAAACTGCAGTTGTTTTCAAGCTGACCATCTGTTTCCTGCAAACTTTTGTACTGACCATCTGTTTCCTGAAATGTTTGGTGCTGGCTTTCTGTCTCTCTTAAGGTTTTGTTGCAATAATCTATGTCTTGCAAAGTCTTGGGTTGACCACCTGTCTCATGCCACCTGCTGTATGGATCATTTGCCTTTTCTAAGGCTTTGACTTTTACATCTGTTTTAACAAAGGCTTTGTGTTGGACATCTGTCTCTTTCAGATCTTCATACTTCTTGTCAAATAACTCTCGGTGGTCACCTCTCTTCTCATGAGCAAACACAGTTCCTTTCTCAGCATGTGTACTTTCAAAGTCCACAGCTGTGTCCAGTGATGTTTCATCTTCCATTTGATAATCTTGTATGCAAGCCATGTTTTTCTCATTTCTGTCACCATGATCTCTCTCCGCCTTGTAAAATCTCTTAAGGTCAGCTTTTTCCATCTCGAGATCTGCCATTTCACTCCCACCCGCCTTTATATGACTCAAATTTGAGCTATTATTTGCATGGACTTCAGCTTTGTTACGCTGGTGGTGAGACCAGATTTCTCTGACATAGACAACTTCAAAACTTGAGTCTGTGTCTTCTTCTGTGGCGACGGTGTACAGGTCAGCACTTCCATTTACATTCCCACTCCATTGTATAGCATTCCTCTGTTTGACTAAGCATGGACAACTTTTAGATAAATGGGTGTCGTTGTTTATAGCATCCCCACAATTGTCTTCAAAAGCGGAATCTTCTTCAGTTCCAGCATCGTACAGATCAAAATTAGATGTGGCAGAATGACTACCGGCCAGAGTAGACAATGTTCTACATACATCAGAAGAACATGGCTCAGAATCTTTCTTTGACCTATCTCTACTAAGATTTTTTTCAGATTCTGTCTTGCCATTGCTTTGGTCCTCTAAGTAACCACTTTCACTCTCACGGCTCAATAAGGAGGAGTTGGGGTGTGCTGTACATGTACTGCTGATAGCCTCATGTTCTCCTGTGAACTTTTCAAGGCAGTCCTGTTTCTTGGCCAATGTCACTGAGCTCTGACCTGAACTACAGGGGACTGCTGTCTGTATGTCCTTACTAGAAATGCTTTTGAGAGAGCTGTCATTATTAGTCATTAAATCGCATTCTGTGAATTTTGGTGTTTTGTTACGACTCAATGGCATTAGTTTATGTGCGTATTTCTGGGCTCTAGTCAAACCAGGATCATTTCCCACATCTACTTTACTTGATGGTAGACAGTGGATTTCACCATCATTGCCGACTTTGTCTACCTGACAGTTTTCAGCTTCTGAAGACCCACTAGCATGGCCAACACTGCCAGACCAAGCTCCTCCCCACTCATCATTTCTGCTGGTACATGGACCAGTTTGCCTGGGCTCTGTGTCTGTCCTACAATCTTCACTGACAGTTTTCACATTGCTGGATTCTCCAAGAGTTCCCACACTACATATACTGACATTTGGCAGTTGAGATATGGTTCCATTATCACAAACCAGCATTTCTCCTTGAGAAAGGCAAGAATTCTCTCTCCTCCTTCTACCACCTTCCAATTTTGGTCTGTCTCTATAAGGGAGTTCTGTATCAGTTGTGCTGCTATCTAATAAACTGGAAAAAGTTTCATCTGCCATGACGGAAAGCACATCATCTGCACTATCTGAAGCCCTTTGAGGATTCTGACACATGGCTGCAAAATCTTGCACTTTTTCGACATGACATAACTCTTTCCTGGCATTTGGTATCTTATTTGTTACAAGCGTGTCTGACACGCCCAAGACATTTTTATCTTGAAAACATGAACTATCTTGAGAGCTCTGTTTGATTGTTGTAATATCTCTATTCACTGTGCTGGGACATGATCCATCACGATTTGACTCTGCATTAACTGCTATCCTGTCTGATAAATCAGGTGTTTCTCTCATGTCGCTTGGTCCCTGTTGAGGACTAAGCTGCTTGCAAGCTGCATCTCTGTTTCCTGCATTACTACTGGAGGCTTTTATATTGTCTGGTGAAGTACTACTTTCAGTACTGTCAGACAGATGACCTGAGGTCATTTGAGATTCATCTAAAGATGTTTGTGGTTGAGATGAGGACTTGTGGCTATGAGCATCCTGGACAGAACAAGGCATCACCACAGCACTGATAACTGCAGGAGACAGATGTTTATGTCTGTCAAACTCAGTCTCTACACTTTTGATGTTACATGTGTCTGGTTGGCTTTCTGCAATGTCTCCAATCATCTTCTGGCAAGTCTGAATGTCCTGGTGAGCCAGTGATGAGCTGGGGCATGAATGGGTTGCATCATCAGATCCAGATACAGTGAACCAGGAAGTATTTTTCTGGTTCCAATTCTGATGATTTCCTACAAAGTTGGGATCAAAGAAATCCGGGACAAGGCGATCCATAGTTAATATTTCTTTCATATCTTGCCTGTATGGATTTGTACAAAACCTGGAAACATCTGCAGCCAATGACAGAGCCAGATCTAAGGAGACCAAATCTCTGGAAGTGTTTGCAGACAAATGTGTGTTATTCTCTGGCACAAAGACAACCTCATTCCTGCCACATTTCAGCCCACAATCATGACACAATAAGTACATACCCACTGTTCCATATTGATGTTTACACCAACATTTCTTGCTGGCAAGTGCATGAACATAGCCCGGAAAGCCCACACTGACAAGATCCTTTCTACCTACATCCCAGGCAGAATACCACTGGACAAAATATAAGTAAGGACCACTCTGCCTCATCAGCTTACAAGCCTGACAAAGATAGACATTCTGTACCTTGTTGCAGGTTTTGTACAAGTGACAACTAGCACAGATGGTGTTTTCATACCTGAAGGAGGCTGGGCTAGGAATGACTGCAGTGAAGTGACCAGCTGCCTGAAGCTTCTGTAAGTGCACACCTGGCAAACTCATCATATGAGCAGGTAGACATAAGTGTGGACTCACGGCACTACAATGTTTGATCTTTTTCTTACTTGTAGCATGGGGTGATCTGCCTGTCATACAAGGAAGGATACATCTAATAGAAGGTCTAGACCACCTTGGACTAGCCACTGGTGGACATGTTCTGTTTACACATGATGAAACACCAAATGAAGGGGGACCATTATGATGTGGCAGTTGTTGCAAATTCAAGGTGGAAATGGATGGCGCATCTGAATTTGTGGAGTTGAAACAATTCTGCCTAGCCTCTGGTTTAACCTGAGGTAACATACTGGTATCTGGAGGTAAGCTGGGCAGACTGTCTCTGTACCACTTCCTTGTTAGGCTGTCTGACCAGTCTGCTGTACATGACTGAGATGACTGAGGATCAGTGACATTTGACTGCTCTGACTTACCCTTCTGCAGCTTATTTGCACATGGTAAGTTTGGCTGTTCTTGATTATTTGAGAAAGACTTTTCTGGCTTTGATTCTGGCAGACTGGTATCTTGTCTCCAGTCACAATCTTCTGGTATTTGCAACCATTCATGAGTTTCTGTTTCTGACAGTGCTGACTTTGGACTCGGCAAAGGTCCTCCACAAAATGACCTTATCTTTCCAGGAACTGCGTCTGACCAATCCTGACCTGAATTCAAATGTGATACTGTTGTAGAAGAAAATGAGCTTGCCTGCCCTTGTCTTGAGGTACACCACTCTCCACAGCAAGTCTCTGGCTTACAGTTTACTTTGAGCAAGCTAGGTGAGGCTGCCACGTTAGAACCTTCTGATGCCATTGATGAGACTGTGACATCACATGTTTCCCTCTCTATATCCATAAAAGAGTGCAAAGAAAACGAATATTAAATTAAACAAAACTTTAGATGACTAAATTCGTTGCAGCTACTTCCTTGCTGTACAACACTTCTTGTTTAATTATTTTGCTGAGGCTGTTTTTAGAAATCTGTACATGTTTACTTTGGTATATTTTGCATCAGCATTATTTATATCACGATCATCGTCATCATCATTACATGTATCATCATCATCAATCACTTCCTCCAAATCTCAACAGCTGTAATGTGGTAAATGGCTAACGAGGTCAAGTGTAACGAGACTGAAGTGAAGAAACTTAACCGAAAACATCTGACACAAAAATACCTGAAAAATCTGTGAATTCATCTAGATAGTTACTGGCAGGTGGGATTAGACACTGCAAACCTACGATCTCCTCACAACAACTCCCTTTGTTAAATTTGTAATAAAAGCTTCAAGAAATTTACAAAAATAGCAACAATTTCTTTCTAATAAGAGGCCCTGATTTTCATAAGAACAGGGCTGTCAGCGGAAAGTGATACCAAGCCATGAACATCCCCAGCAGAATGCCATTACCACAAACGGGATTTGCTTCACTCCAAATTCCAACGACTTCCTATCACTTTAGCATACAAATTAAAAGCAAACAACACCCTCAAAACACATTTGGATTTGGTGCTACCACAACAAAATAGAAATTGTTTTGACCTTAAGGAAAATCTGTCAGGTACATGCAGTTTACTTCCATTGATCTACTGTGAAGAAATCTGGTTAACTGCTGTAAGGGTATGACAGAGCTTTAAGCCGAACTGGCGATTCATTGAAAGCCAAACTCCTCACACATGTATGTACTTCTTTCACTGCTAGTCAGTCACTGAGTCAGCAATGATTTGTCCACCACTGTTTCCACTCTCTATGACGATAGTTGGCACAAACAGGAGAGTACAGACACCCTCTTCTTTCCTCCCCACTCCCACCCCCCTCCCTTTTTTTTTGGCCCGTACAGCAATCCGCCGCCGCCGCCCCCCCCCCCCCCCACTATACCCACTGCCAGACTTGGTAGGCAGTAGATGGGCGGAGAAGAGTGGCAGATTTATCACTGAAGGGGTGGCCAGTGTAGTCTGATGGGCCCTCCTATTCCTCTTTTGACTTGACAATCTTGCTAAAGGGATTGTTTAAAAAAATCCTTCACACTGGTTAAAATTCTGTGCATGATAGACAACGTATTTGGCTGTAATTATATACATCCAAGAAACTGATGGATACTGCAGTGTGGATGGACATTCTGGTCCAGTAAAGGATTTTTTTTCCCCTGTATAAACCTCAAACTACATTGTAAATGGAACATAAATCATTTAAATATCACGGTAAATAACAAGCATGTATTTTTATGAACGCACTGCCGTGGTTTACTACCTGTATTGGGAGTGGGGGGTGGGGGAGGAGAGAGAGAGAGAAGAGAGAGAGATTAACATGTTCAACACTGAATTGTAAAATTCAGTGTTGTAGGCCTATGGTTACACAACAATGGAGTGTGTTTTCTCAGCCTTCACTTATTGGACAAGCAATTGTAAAATTCAGAAAAGTACCGATTTACGTCTTTGTCTCGGAGGTTTTCCAAGTAGTCCTACTTTTCTTTCCCGAGCGGTCGATTTGGGATACCTGTAAGTGTAACAGGAATAGGCGTGACTACTGTCATTGTTCCATGAAAGATTATAACCGTGACGTTTATTGCCGCTTTGGGTAATCTGATGAATCCCTGAGGAGTCCGGTTAAGGTTCAAATCAAAGGAATGCAACGGAGCGGGGTGAGATGTGAACTGTGAACTACCGACCACCCGAAGCGGCGTCTTATTTTGGTAATTGAAGCACCACGTGCATGTGCCTACAAGGTCTCTGGTTGTACTCTTGCTCTCTAGTGGTAGCTCTTTTCGTACCAGAAAATGTTATTCTGTGATTTGTACATATTTAGATTTATCGTATATCTATGATTTTACATGTAGCCCACTTTCTATTGCTACACCACGTTTTTTTTTGTTTGTTTGTTGTTTTTTCGAAGCAGGATATAAAACAATCTTAATTACACTTTATAATTTGAAATTGCAAAATTAAAATAGCAATAATAATCAAATTAAATTAAAATTTCTCAGCACCGAGAGAAATCATGGTTTTCATGGTGAATTGAATCTAACCTTTCCCGTAGGTGGCCATTTGCACTAAGCTCCGTACATCGTGGTAACTTTTGTTACCGTATTGGCCCACACTGAGAATGATAACCGCAGATCATGCTCGAGCATGCATCGTCGGAACAGCTGTCGAGACGTGCAGAATAACACACCGTCGGTCCATCCATCGTGGTCACAATTACAGTGTATACAAGTATTATTCAATCGAGCTTCCGCGGAGTCTCAAAGAGCCACTTTTTGTCAGAAGGAACTTTATGCGATATGCTTTTGCCATTAAAATACGTGTACGCATACAAGCAGTTTTCTCCGAGACAATGATACATGTACCACACCGGACCGACCACCGAGATTTTATTAATCTGGGCGTTAGAATAAGAATTAAGATACCATGTACTCACCCGCCGTGTTCTTTCGGTTTCTACCAGAGTGGAAACAACTGTCCTGTACTTTATAAAGATAATGCTACTCCTGTGAATGGTAACACTCCCCCCCCCCCCTCCCCCCATCTGCAAAATAATCTGTCAGTCAGGTCAGTTCCATGATCTAAGGAAGCTTTCTGCCAGTGCAGGAGAGGCCTTGGTGAAGTTGGTGATGTTTTTGTTTTTTTCTTTCATCAATACTTTTCTTACTGCATCCGACCCTCATGTCCGTTAATGTTATTGATGCAGTGTTGTAGGCCTATGGTTACACAACAATGGAGTGTGTTTTCTCAGCCTTCACTTATTGGACAAGCACCCTGGTAGTGTAGTTCGAGTGACCTTGACTCAGTTTGCAACACAACCGGTTGTGTATGTAAATTGTAACTCGAGGTGAAAAGAAAATAATGGCTTTCTTACCACACGGTGCTCATCAGCAAATGACAACGATAGATCGTATCACATGGCATAAATTCAACTGGATAATACAGTACTGCAATTTGTTACAGAACAAGACATAAAAACAATTAGGACGGGGTGAGGAATCCGCGAGTGAATTCATCTTTATCATGAAATGACACTGCAAATCTGATAGCCGTGAAATTGCACTTTTTTTGTGTGTGTACACCACAGGTACCGGTATTATTTAGGATGTTTTTTTTAAAAAAAAACACCTGTCACAGCAACATAGTTACGCTAGGTTTTCATGTGTACGAAACGGCGACGGAAACGTCAAAAAGTGTTCCAGTAGTAGTTATACAATATAAAGACTGTTTTGCCGGGGACGGAATAGTGGTTTCCGCATACATGTAAACACTCTTTCTTTTTACCACCTGATAGATTTTTGCCTTTTCCGTACACATGTGAATGGAGCTTTAGAAAATAAAACAAAGAAAATCCCGTTGTAAAAAGGTGTTTTTTGTTTTTTTTTCATATTTTAAGTTCGTTCCAAGCCCTGCTGCTGCGACAGTAACTCCATGCATGTGTATGTATGTGTTGTTTTTTTCCTTTCAATATTTTGACACTGAAGTAATCAGCAAATATGTTTCCCAACCATTCTCGACTTACCTTTCTCCTCTATGTACTATTTCACACCTTTACATAAAATACATGTGTAACTAAAATTGCCAGCTATAGGTTAGCTTGCTATACCCCGAGACACAGTACCGAGACGAACCATTCCTTCTGCCAGTATTATTATGTCCACAAATTGCGCGTGCATAGCTGCCAACTTTCAAAAACCCCAAAACACTCCTTATATCGGACACCCCCCCCCCCCCTCTGAAAAATCATCATTTCTTCACTTTGTCACATTATGGAATATTATTCTCTTTCGGCCTACATGGGCCTAATAGTAATACTCAAATACTGTATAGGTCTAATGTAATAAATGTACTTTAAGGAGCAGAAAACAAACATTCTGCTTCAAATGCTGATACGTACAATTGTTATCACCACTGTTTCTGTTTCTAGAGAAAGAACTGACTACAAGTATTATGATTTGAGCTGTCCTTAGAATCGTTATAACTCTTTCATACTAAATTGCTCTGGCAGTATTGAACAATGTCAAGACTTGCCTCCATGTGACTGTGGAACTGGTGAAATTGGAAATCACGACAACGTGACTTATGACTCAGAATGCATTTATTATTGGACAAGTTTGATAAATAATGCAATAGGAATTCCTCAGAATATTTTGCACTAAAATGTCAACTCACGGCTTAATGACTCATGAGTTGGATAGAAAAGACTTCTGATAAAAAAAGAATCATCCATTATCGCAAATCATGTCAGCTGTTAGGCATAAAAGATGACAGATGTAGTAGCTCTAGAACTGAAGCCAGTTCACAAGCCATGTCCACATTGTTCTTACAGATCTAGTTCTAGAACGTTTTCTCTTATTTTACGAGCTCACGGGCTCTAGATTTCGATTTCTAACGTCGCTGAAACACGTGTACGCCTTGGTCTGGGCCTAGTTTATCCGTGATCGCCAATTACATTCAAAGATTCTTACACAGACTGCCGGTCTAGATCTACCAGGAGTTACCACCGCCAAAGATGATTGTAAGCTATGTAAAATTTTAAAAAACATACACAAAAAACAGCGAAATAAAATCAAACCCCTTCACAAAATATGTCCCCTGTTCTTACTCAATGACCGCCATCATTTACGACACAATAATGTGTGAACCACACGTCATGCTTACGTACTTGAGCTCGTATGAGCGGCCGAAGCGCGCGGACACAGGCGAAGGTGCATGCCGTGACAACTTATGATGCAACGTTACCAGTACCTGGTTGAGCGGGGCCGCGGCGGGGGAACGAAAGTTATCGTGAGTTCAGGCATACGCAGTACGGCACAACCCGGTAGGGTAGAGCTGTGTTGTCAGTTGCGCCCGTTGAATCGCTAGGTCCAGCGCTATTAGCGATAGGCTTAGATACAAAAGTTACGGTTTTTGATACATTTGTATGTTTTTGTCGTATAAATGGGGAAATTCTTCAAATACGTACTGGAACCCAAAAAAAGGTACTAAATACGTATTTGACGTACTGGTTGGCAGCTATGGGTGTGTATAAATTAAAATACAGTCAGCACTACTCTTTTTCGTTCAATTATGAAGGGGGTGTGATGCAAATTGTTGCATTGTTGACATCGATAATAGTGCATGCAAGATGACGGACGGAATATCATCATATGACGTATTCATTCCTCTCGATATCCTGTGTCTCGGCTATAACTCACCAAACTTTTGTAAACGTATAATAAATAACTTGACATATATCAGTAATGTACGTAAATTTCTTGGCTTTGTGTGCATCAAATTTTCTATTGTTTTAATGCATGAGCATTAATTTTCTGCCCTGAATTTAGAGATGACATATTTTTTAAAAGGAAAGATTATTCACACTGAACTGATGATACGTGTAGTAAACTTAGAGCAGTAAAAGCATTAGGGAAATGCAGTGATTGAGGTACTAGAAAAACGGTAACTTCATAAAACCTGACAAAACATCAAGATGAATAATCAGTTTGTTAGGATCAACTAGTAAAACTTTCAAACAATAACAGAACAAAGAAATGATACAACATGATGATCAGTTTTATTTTCAGTTACTGACACAAGTTCAAAATGATCATGGCTTTAACCATTACCATCAATGCCAATTCTTGCATAAACAACCACATTTATCATATTATGTACAACTGTAATTACACCAAATTTCTACCTGGGTGAAAGTCCATGAGGAATGTCCAGCACTTCACGTGAAACAGGCAAAAAACGAAAAAAAAAATTTTTTTTAATTTTGTAAAGTTCATTTTTGGTAATGAAATTCTGAATCAGTTGTGCCATGAAACTGGAGGAAAGCTCCACAGACTGAAGGCCCATAGCCAGTAAAAGAAGTTTTTGGGGCTCCAAGAGATTCTCTTTCAGAAATATCGATGGTGTCTGCCACAATTGAGTCATCTCCAAAGAAGTAAATATTACAGGAGAGGCTAAAAACTGTTTTATTAAACTACATGTATTAATAACCATTCAACTCCAGATTTAGCATTATATCTTCTGAGAAAAGCATCTAGAAAAACATTGCAAAAGTGAAAAAAAAAATTAGATTTTTGCCACAACCAACGTCACTGTAAGCTTTTTTTTTAAGTTGGCCACTTTGCGTTATGGGGAGTTGGATATAATTATGATTCAGATGGTGGATGACTTGGCCCTTGTGTATCATTAAACAAAAGGACCAATGCAGTTGGCCGTTTTATTTGAAGCAATATTTCGTTTATTTCTATTGGCTGAATCTTTATATTTTATAGAGATGCTGCAGTTGGGCATCGTCTGCATTGTAAGTAAAAACCTGGGTTTACGAAAATCTTGGAGTTGACCCATCTGTGGCCAACATCATCGATACGAAGGGACACCAAAATGGAAAGCCACTGCTCTGGAGACAGAGATAGAAACATGGCCAGCCACTATTCAGATATCAACCGCTCAATTCTTCTGCAAGTTCACAACGTCTTTTAAATAATACTCCGATGTGATTCATGATAGTTCAGTTGAACATTCATAGAATAAGTATTATCAATCACAATGAATATGTGTGCTAAGTGCTTTGCATTCTCTACTATTTGTGGAGTTCACTGCAGCATCTCTGCAACTCTTCTTTTAACTCATCTCTCTTCATATTAAAGAGTAAGTAAGGCTTCCAATGTAATCATGAAAGGCTTTTTAACCGCGGAGACTTAAATTCTACAAAATATTATATTATACACAGAAAGATGTAAAGGTGTACTGGGCATATTAAAAGATCTTGAAATTTGCTTAATTTCTAGTACTTTCATTGATTTTGAGCTACATTTGAGTTAATTGGTAGAAAGTGTTCTGACATTTTGAGCCAGGAAGAAAAGACGCATTTTCCTTAGAGAACAACTAAAAAGTATGACAGGAAATTTTGTTGTGCATCTCAGTTCACTTACACACTGATGATAGCAACTCAGCTTTAAAAATCACATGTACATATATGTACTCCCCGAGTCAGTGGGTCGACTACTATATAAATTTTTTATCTTTATCACTCACTGGGCCTCTACAAAAAGTAAAGGCACAAGAATGCCTTTCGTTGTGCATACCCACTTCCCCATTATTTCCATGCTGACTACAGCAAAGGTTGATGGACTGCTTTCAGTGAGCATATTGTTTCACTAACAACAGAAATACTTCAAGCTAATGTGTTCACAGTAAATTTTGCAATGGTCTCCAATCATCCTATGTCAAACATTGTATGACTGTGCTGGTTATATTACATAAATGAAAATCTTATCTCTGTAGGAAAGTTAAAACTGGCCAAATATCAAACAGAACAAATTAAATGTAAATGAACATTCAGAAAACAAAATAAACACATGCAATGATCAATATCCAGCTCTGATTCTGTCAAATATTTTCTTAAAATGAGCCTACCTAGTTTTTCCCGCTGCCTAACTATGGAGAGTTGGAATAGCATAAATGTTATGTTTATAAATTCTGCTTAGAAAAATATTGGCGTCAGTCAATTTAGCTTCTTTCAAAAGATTAGGGCATAGGAAATAGATCTGTTTTAGGGGTAGGAATTTATTTAGGATTTTCATTTTCCAGTATTTTTATTGACTCTGACATTCTGGTAAATGGTACATGTATCAATTATCATAGGCAAAATGAAACCAGTTTGCACTAATATAAAAAAAAACGTTCAACTGACAAAGGCCAGCTGGGCTGAAAACATGCTGAATTTCATGTTAAAAAGTAAATGCAAGTAGCAGAAAACAGAAACATGCAAATGAACACTAAGTATCAACTGCAACAGAGACAATGCCATGTTGTTTCACTGAAATACATTCACTTAAAAGGATAATGTGTTAACAAAGCCGAAACTGTACAGGCTTCACCTGGCAAGTTTTGAATAAATGACTTATGGGACACATGTTAAAAACCGCAGTTCTTTCTTACTAAATATGCACAAATGTGTGTAAAAGTAGCCCTGCAAGTCTGCTCAATCTTTGTTATGTTTTTAAAGCAAGACATCAGAACTAATCTGAAAGTTTAGTTAGCAATCCACAGTACTTGCAACATGCACACAAGGTGATTTCCTTTGTTTTGAGCCTCGAACACTTAAAGGAACATTGAAATTAATATCCTTACAGTGGAAAATGGTACTTTTAAACACAGTCAAGTGGCCTTGTGGCAGTTTTCCTTTTTCATTCCATGGCTAGATTAGCAAGTTTAACCCTCTTAGTGCCACCATAAAAATTTTGTGTGTATGCAAAATGCCAGCTTAAAACAGCAATAAAATAGTGATTTAGTCAATTGAGGTTAACGACAGTTTCCAGCAGTCAGCCGCACGCTTGCCAGGTTTTCGTAACACCGAAGATAAACTAGCGATGAAAGAGAGCGACGATCGTGGCTCTTGGCACTCTACCGGTGGCTCTTGGCACTAAGAGGGTTAATACAAATGCTGCTGACCTGCCCTACTGAATCTGCAACATTCACTCGCCAATATTATGAAATTTGTCATCTTCGCCTGTATAATCATGAAAATATTTGTAAGAGTTTTCGGATATTGCTTTGAGGAATAACTATTTCAATGAAACATGGTCCATTTCACATGCATTGTCAGTTTAACAGCACAAAATGTTAGCAAGAAACATCACTGAATCAACTATTGCAGAAAATGATAAAGTCACCTCTAGACAAGCCAGCGGCAGCAGGCAGATGCTCAATCTGGCAAAGTTCACTTCCTATGCTAGAAGATGAAGACAAGTAGTCAGTACAACTGCAACAAGGCTATTTCATCCAGGGGTAACACTAACAGAGACAGGGCCTCGCAAATTTCGTCAGGTATTTTCCATATTGTTGTCTGTTCATTTTTGTCTTTTCACGAAAACGATGACTGAAACTTTGAAGAGTTGTGTAAAATCAGAGGACAATATTACATCACAAACACAATACCTCAAAAAGTTTTTAACCAACTGGAATGACACTCTATAGGCAATGAAATTAGGAATGAGAGAACGATTTTCATAATAAACCCTCAAAATGTTGCATACAACAATATGGCAAATACCCCACAATTTACTGACAGCAAGATTCATGCAAATTTGGCATCTTGATGGAGCATTCATGTGCTCTGCTCAACTGCACCAAGTTAATGCTGGGAACAGATGAGATATCCCAGTGCCTCTACATGCTGACTCCAGGAGTTCTGAATCGCTGCTACTGTCATTACTTACATAACTACACAATTTCTTTCCCACACAACACACCAAGAATATGCGTTTGCCATGCTTAAATGTAAACAATGCTCTAACTCCACAGATTGCTGAGTCCACAAATTCAGAGTCAGGCCATAGCCATAAATTTTTTAATATCAGTATAACGTGCAGAGCTAAAACCTTCCAGATCAGCTCCATGATGTGCCAACTATCTCAAAAGATATAAGTCTCCAAGTCTTTCATATCCCCAGCTCTCCGCAAACCAAGATCCACAAACAAAACCTTTCCTGGCTTTCCAAGTCCCCTTGATACCTAATCAACTGCACTAGGTTACATATAATCCTCTCCACTGTTTCCTGCCAGTGCCAGCCTGCTGGCTTATGTCCTGGCTAAAACCCGTTCCTACATATAAAATATGCATTTGCCTAATATTATCCATACGATCTCCCATGTACTCATTCAAAATGGTTTTCCCACGTCTGAACTGTACTTTACATTAAATATTTCCGTTGAAATGACGGCAGGATAATTTTTTTAAAAAGGCCAGCATTTTCTTCTGTCTCTCAATATGGTAATATAAAAGTTACCATTTATTTGATCTTGCACCAATGGAAGAAATACACCAGACTGAAACTCTTTCAAAATTTTCTAAGGGTGACTGGTGTGTCACGTGGTCTTGCCTGTAAAAAATTTACAGCAAGTGGCATTTTCTTCAACTAGACTGTTTTAAGTTTTTCACTTTGTTGGTCTAATTCATATTTATGTAGTTTTAAATTTAGTACATGAAATCCTAGCTGGTGTAACATTCAACTGCAAAAAAATTAGTTTTAACTTTTACAAGAGCAAAATTAGAATACATACAAATGACAATTGATAAAACTTTACACCTGGATATTCCCTCTACCCACCTACAGCAAATGAGACAATAAAAACAGTAATAAAGAAAGAGAAAAAAAATAACCCTGCCTATAAAACGCAAGACAAACAGCTCCAAATAAATGTGCAAAATGTGTAAAAAAAAATATTCCCACAACATGAATATAAGTGTATCCCATAAGCGACTCCTATCAAGCATGCCTGAGGGATGCTGCAGTGATTGCTTACAGGTGGCAATGCTAGACAGGGAGTAAACATGAATGCTAGCACATTACTGGGGATGTTCTTTTACTCTCTAACCTCTTATTATTAATGTTGTTATCTCTGAAACTAATTCATTCTCATTCAATTACTGAAAGTAACTTTGTTTTGACTGCACTTTATACATGATTTCATGGTGATTGCTACTGATGTTCCTAACCATAAAATAAATATAATCAGAACAATCACTTGACTAGATGTTTCTATTCCTTTCATGCTGTCAAATCACAACCTTTACTACCTTTCATCTTCATAAGAGCTGTCCAAATCAGAACCAACGCCAGCATTCAAGAAATCTTTCATGTCATCAGCACTGTCAATGCCTTCGCGTAAACTACCCCTTCGATTCCTCTGTTGAGGATACTGGGGGTTGTGGACTCTTTGGTGTATGAAACCGATTTCCGGAGAAGCGTTCTGCTCCAAGCGAGAGGTAGGAATGGCAATGGGAGATGACCGGAATTGGTCGATGTATGCAGAGTGTGGTGGTGAGGCGGGAGATTCTAAATCCATTGCCATACCAGGGGGGGAAGGGGGAGAGGCAGGTGAGTCCACAGGTGGTGAGGCAGGGGAGTCTGCGGGGGAGGGTGGAGATTCTGCTGGAAGTGATATAGGTGAGGGGCTTCTTGGCAATCTCCCCGACAGCAAAGGGAGATCTGACAAAGATGACGATGACGCAGATGAAGATGTTAATAACCAAGGTGGACGTGGTGGTGGTTTCATATCACCTGGACCCAGCCATGCTCCACTGGCTAAGTTTGACATCATGTGATGTTGCTGTGGTCTGGGAACAGGAGGTTGCAATGACGACGGTTGCACTGCAGAAAGGAATACTGGGTGCATGGTACTGGAATGCTGATGGGGAACCCGCATATCTACATCCCCAAAGTCATTGGCCTCAAGAGAATGAGAGGGATGATGTGCAGGCAGACTTGGTATCTCAACTTTCTTCTGTGGTGTGAAAGACTGGGAGGTAGAAGGTACTATAGATACTGTACTGGCCTTAAGAATTGGTTTCACTGTTTTGGGTGCAGAGTTTATTGGCTTCACTTTGGGATTCTGATTCACCGGCACTGATGTTACATCATCAGCTCCTTTGTGTTCAACAGTTACTGTAGGCTTAGGAGACCTGATTGGTTCAGTTGGGATAATCTTAGGCTCTGGTGGAACAGTCTTTGTCTTAATACTAGATTTATTCACAACCAACTCAACAGGATCTGTAGGAATTATCTTAGGCTTGGCGCTGAATGACGGCTCACTCAATGACTTTTTGAAGTCTGTGGTTGAAACAGAGCTCTTTGAAGTTTGCTTCTCAACAAAAGAGTTTTTCTTTTCTCTGTTTAAAGAACTATTGCTGGAAGAATTAGCTGATGGTTTAGATTTTGTAATACCAGCAGCAGTGAGAGCGGGTTTTCTGAGGAATATAATGTCTTCCATCTGTTCATTGGTCAGTTCCTCTTCACTGAGTTCTTCTTCAACTGTTTTGGTGCTTGACAACAGTGAATAAGATTTATCACGGTTTTTACTGGGACGTCCAATGTTGCTATCATCATCTGAATCTGAGTCAGATGACCCATGTGGGCTGAAAGACGGCATAGCTCTAGTTCGCTGAGAGAATTTAGCCTTGGGTTTATATCTAGATCCTGAAGGAAATAGACATGGGTTTGGTTTTTGACTAGGGGGTTGTACCGAAGATTGCATGACCGCCAGAATTTTGGTGATGTCCTTATCTCGCCGCTGCTGGTGGTGGGGCTTGGAGAACCCAAGTCTTTTACAGGCACAAGGAGCAAAATGTAGGTCAGCATCTGCCAATGACATTGAAGAGAATCTGTTCTGGATACCTCTCTGAGACCTAAATGCTTGTGGCAGAACATATTTCAGGTCTTTACTAGTTTCTTCATAGCTGGCATGGACCACTTCATCTTCATCTGAGAAGTCCGAGTCATCAAACAGCTCTTCCAAGCTTGCTGCACTTCCATAGTTTTGGAAGATGTTGTTCTTTTCTGCCAGTTTCTCTTTAAAAAGAAAAATAAACCCAACAACTGCTATACAAATTTCAACTTTTGCACAACATATGTATCTCTGCTTTTAAGAAAACTTGACTAATAATGACATATAAAAGAAACAACATACCCGCAAACAGTGATTTAAGTTTGAGTTTGGAGAAAGTACACTGAAATGATAAATCTCATTGTGCTAAAAAGGAAAAAGCAAGACAATGGACAGAATATAACAGAACGATAGGACAAGAGGAAAGCCCACAGAAACACACACCAACCAACCACTAGTGATTAAAGAAACAAAAATGAATGAAAGGAATGCTGTAATGCATTGCTCAGTTTAAAACATACAACACAGAGGATAAAAGAGAAGACTGAAATAGAAAGTTCTCCCAGGACTTGTTTCTGTAAACCCAGGAAGGTGTTTAGGACTAAAAGAAAGGACCATGTATGTAAGGAATTTGCAAATCTTCAAACTAAAACCCACTCATGACAAATTCATCAATTAAATTGTATCAAGCAGAATATGATTCTAATGATGTACTACATTGACAAATTTAGAGAGCCCATCTTTTCTAGTACCTTAAGCTTTGGGCATGATCACAAACAATTTCTTGTTTCCCTTCATCAAGTTCTTTGAAATGGGGTTCACAAACTAACACAAATGAGATGTTCTCACATGTTCTCAGAATCAACTCTGGAAAATTTTGCTACCTAGCATGAAAAAAATGTTCTAGGACAACAATATGAGAATGTTAAGGACATAACAATAATCTGGCTTTTTGCAGCTGGGATGGCAAAGAATTATGGCAAAGACAAGACATCATGTACAACACTCACTCTGCTGGGCCTGACTAGTGGAATACTTGGACATGATGACACAGTGAAGGACGGGGGTATCATCCTCTCGCCGAACCAAGCCTATTTGGAAAAGACAACAATATTAATGATATGACTCGGCTCAATTTGTCCTCACAGGCAACCTTCTTGCACAGGCAAAGTTTGGCTGACACATTACTTAGTTAATAATTTGTTCCTAACCAACCAAAAATGACACATAATGGAAGCTCACCTTGTCATAACAAACTCAGAATGATGATAACTCTCGTCCCTTATATATATATGCATCTTACAGTGAGTGTAAAAGTTGTGTACAAGTCTCAGTAAAAAAAAAAAATTGGCAAAAAGAAAGAGTTGTATGTAGCAAAAGCCTTGCATAAGAAATAATACCCAAAGCCTCATGTAAGAAATAAAACCAAAAATGAGACAATGAAATTTTGCTTTAAGCCTTGCTGCGGCCCCACAGTTTTTCTGTGGTTTTTACAACATTTTGTACATGTCTCAGTAAGGATACACCACAAACTCCTTGACTTAACATCAAGAGCATATTACGTACTTCACAACAAAATTTTTTAACTCACAAGATGGGAGATAGGGATCTGGGGCCTTACTTAAGGGGAGGAGCGGCTCAAAATATTGACCACTGGGACTAGATCTAGACAAAATTGGGAAACAATTTCAATTCTCAATTTCTCCATAACTAGCAGACAGATTGCCCCCAAATTTTGCACATCTGTACTTGGATGTATGTTCTTTGATATTACAATGGCCAATTTGGGTTATTTGTGATATTTTTTGCGAGCTAGAGCAATTAGAAAGCCCTTAGGGCCCTTTGGTTTTAACGCATTTTCACAATTTCAGTTCTTAATTTCTCCATAACTAGCGAACAGATTGCTCTCAAAATTTGCACGTGTCATTGAATATATATACTTTGATGTTACAACGACCGATTTTGGTCATATGTGATATTTTTTCAGACAGAGTCATTTGAAAACTGTGTTGTCAGATAAAAATGTAACCTACTACTTCAACGTTGGAATATGACCAATTGGATAGATTTATTGGAAATATGGCGTTGTAACTCTCTTTGCATACCTATTCTTAACTTGTAGGCAAAATTTGAGCTCATCGCAGCCGACGGTTTTCACAGAATTATTAATTTAAAAATGTAATGAAAATTCAATATGGCCGCCGTTACCATAGCAACCGCAAAGTTAAAAAAAAAATTTGAATACATTTTTCAAATCACATTTTCATTCTCATTCATTACAACAAATTTTATGGAACTTTATTAACAACTAGGGAAAATAGAATTTTTACCCGCTCATACCCTTAACTCTTTGACTACCGCGCAGTTTCCACACAGGGATCTATCGGTTTGTTTCCCCACTATTTCCAGTTCATGTTTCCATACTGCCCGGTCTTAATCCAATCCACGTTTTCGAGCGTTTGGAGCGAATTACGAGCGCCATTTTGATACCTGTTTCGGCTGTCTGCTAGGCGAATAAACGACGTTTTTGAAGCAATTCCAGGCGACTGTTTTTTTTGTTTACATTTTTGTGAGGAGCTATGGCGGCAGGGCCTTCAGGAACTCGCCCTCCAAAGCGAAAAAGTGCTACTGCAGCACGTGAAATGATAGTTACATGGACTGAAGACGACGATGATGAATTTTCGATTCTTTCGGAAAGTGACGGTGACAGCAGTGGTTCAGTGTCCTGTGACAGTGATTCCTTTGTAGGAGGTGGGAGTGTCAGGGGGGCGTGTCCCTCAGCAGTGGGAAAGGGGAGTAGTAGGAATGCTGGAAAAGGCAAGGCTCTGACTCAGAGGCCTAGACCCACAAGTAGACAGGTCCCTACTGATAGTAATAATGGCAATGACGAATCAAGACCAAGGTCTCGTTCTCCTGTGGGCAGAGGCAATCAGACGATTGCATGGAGACAGGTGCAGGAAGGCAAGACAGAAAACGCTTTTCGCTTCACACCGCAGAGAGCACCAGGGATGAGCACTGGTACTGCCAATGACAGCTCTGCTGCTCTTGATTGTTTGAATGCACTTCTCTCTGCAGATGTCATTGACATGTTGTTACGAAACATCAACAGCTATGCAGAAAAATTGAAACAGCAGAACAACCCTCCACGGAGGCACTCAGTATTTGCGTCGTTCCAACCTGTGGGCAGGAGTGAGCTGCTGAAATTTTTTGCTGTCCTCATAGCAATGGGCACAGACAAGAGGGCTAGCATCAAAGATTACTGGTCACAGCTACCACATCTTTATACACCCTGGTACAGTCAGATGTTTCAGCAAAATCGCTTTGAGGCAATCTACCATACTATGCTGCATGCAGGGGGAGCAGATGCGGAAGATAAAGAGAAAATTGAGCCTTTCATGGACCTCCTTATGAAAAAATTCCAAGCAGCATTCTATCCTGGGCAACAAGTGTCGATAGATGAGATGGTGATTGGATTCAAGGGGAGATGGCGTCACAAACAGTTCAACGCTTCTAAACCAAGCAAATACCATATAAAAACATTCGGATTGTGTGATAGCAGAACAGGATATGTGGTGAATGTCTTTACATATTACGGCGCCAACACCTCATACAATCCAGATATGGATCCAGATTCTACACATGCGGAGAAAGTCTTTGAAAAATTGATATCTCCTTTGGACCGAGGTCATCACATCTTCGCCGACCGTTTTTATTCATCTATCCCCCTCCTGGAATTTCTCTCGGCCAGGAGCCACTACTATACTGGAACTATTGACAAACGGCGGAAACACACTCCTCCCCAACTCAGCACCTTGCAACTCCAGCACAGAGAGATGAGATGGTTCTCATCAACAGATAATAAGTATCTCTGTGTTGCCTTTAGAGACAAGAAGGCTAAAAAGTTTTGTGCTGTAATTTCCAGCTGTGCCTCTGTTGAAACCACTCTCTTCAGGAGCAGGACAGGAGATGTCGAGAAGCCGACAGCCATTGATACATACAACCAAAATATGAATGGCTGCGACCGCCTTGGTCAAAATGTATCATACTATGGAGCATTCAGCAGAAAAACGTGTAAGTGGTGGAAAAAAGTCTTCCATTGGATGCTGGAAGTGTCCCAGGTCAACGCATACATCATTGACACGGAGACACGACGCGATGGCACCAGAAACCAAAGCTGCTGCAGTTCAAAAATGAACTTATCAGACAGCTGCAGCCACAACCCCACAACCTGTGCCACCACCAGTGCTTCGCACACCCCCACATACCAACCCAGTAGAAAGACTGCAGGTGGGTGCACACCTGATTTCAAAAGTGGATAAGGACAGAAACTGCCGAGTGTGCAGTAAGCCAGGAGCTCGGAAAAGAACAACATTCATATGCCCACAATGCACTGACAAGCCACATCTCTGTGCTAAGGATTGTTTCAGGATCTGGCACACCAGACTTTGTGAAAAATGTTCTTGACGAATACTGTACATAGTTGACGAGATCCTTTTTTTTTCTGTATAATTTTTCCAATTTCCGGACACGTTCATTATGTAATCATAACTTGCAAACTATTCTGTTGATCTTCAAAAAACTTACCCCAAGTAACAATGATTGGATATTCTTTATCTTGTGCAAATTTCATGTTCATTGGATTTAGCTGCCAGAAGTTACATCATTGGTAAGTTGAATTTACCTTCTCATTTTTTTCATCATATTTTTTTTTCCCTCTTCTTCCCAACCTTATAAAACAATTTTTTTCTGTTTTTTACCTATTTTTGTCTATGAATTCTTTTTCTGCATTCATTTCCCATTCCAATGATATATCATATATGACAATATTTTATGTAAAACAAATCTGGAAAATGGCAATTCAAAAATACCCCTATCGCTGAAAAATTCACCCCCCAAAATGGCTTGGTCACGAGGTGGAAAACAACCCGGTAGTCAAAGAGTTAAGCAAACTTTCTTAATTCTACCAAACTAATAAAGCTAACAGCTAAATGTATTGACACTTGATATGTTCTGGTTCACGAAACAGTATCTCATACAAAAAACAGAACACAAAGAACTTTATATTAAAAATTCTCACCCAGCTGGGATGCAAGTAGACAATTTGGCATCATGAACAAGAAAACATCATTGGGCAGTCTAACTGTGGGCATCTGAAACATTTGGATAGAGATTCTTGTCTCAGTTTTGTGAGTTGCAACTAAAACATCAACATGCAGATGTATATTTATCAATATTTATAAAAATTTTCAAAACTGTAAACACAAATTCATAAATGTTGAACTACAAGCAACGAAGTTAGAATATTTGTTTAGCTATACCACAGTGGAGTCCTTGAAGTGCAGACAAAAAACTGCCTGAAAATGTAAGCTACATTAAAGCAATTTAACCATCTGCAAACATGACATCAAGGAACCTTCATGGCAAGTTAGAGACAGGTAGTAATCAAAACTATGGTGGCATTCTGGTGATTAAAATATACAGTTTTTATGGTGTGGCCATGTGCAAATGCCTGAAAGTAGCTCCTCCCAAGTTAGACTTCTATGAGTCCACACTGGTTTATGCCATTCCCATGTAACCAAAGAAAACCAGATCTGTCAGCTGTTAGAAAATCAAAGCCAGAAATGAGAATATCAGATAAATGTTTAGCGCTTCTTCCAAATCATACATCCCAAATCTTCACGCAAACTAAAAACTAATACTCTCTCAGTTGTTGTCAATGACTGCTTACCTCCCTCTTTGTACTGATGTGCTTGACTAGAGCTTTAAAATGTCCCTCATTGTTTGCTCTGGGTCGCATCAAACAATACCTGAAGTAATGTGCCCTCCACTCCACCTCATCCTGCTGGGCTATGTTGGTCAGGCCACAGAAGAATGTAAACTGTGCATTGTGTTCTGGATACAGCCCATGGATTTTGATTGGCGACATCCTAGCAGGACAGTTGCAAGGCAAAAATTGAAATATATGAAACCAGACTGCACAAGTTGCAATTGCATTAGGTATATCAAACTGATTGCATTTAAGCATATAATACTTCAAAATAAAACTGATCCTGGGTGAAAAGATGAAAATGTTCTGTGGTGAAGATACAAACCATACTCTTGATTATATTGCCACCAACTCAAGACTCACCACAATCACATCTTATAATATTGCTTTACCAGTTACACTGACAATCAAATTAAAACTACTGGAATGCAGTGCCCTCCTGGAGACATGGCAATATGCTTTATTCAAATTCAAACAATCAAAGCCACACTAGTCTTCCAAATAAAATTACCTACAATAATAAAGCTTTTCTAAATTTATCCTTCCAATAATCAACCCCTTGGCTAGCCAGATTGAAAAATTAGCATAAATTTCACAAGGATATTTATATCACTGAGTCTACCATCAAAATTTTCATGACTGAATATGATTTGCAGGAACAGCTCTTTGTGGAGGCCTTTTTTAACAATTGTTTACTCAAGAGGCAGCAAATAGATAATTCGAAAGTTAAATGAGTAAAAGCAATAAGTATGTGGTAAGTGCAAACACATTACTTACAAAGTAATCGTCAGAGGCACGAAATATGACAGCATAGAAACTTCAATGTAAATATGACCACCCTTGACCAAGCGCACGTGCAATCTGCCCCGCCAAACTTCATTGTTGGGGCCAGGATCTTGCCTTAATGGCGGTGCTGATGATAACAATGAAGGCAAGGCTGAGGAGCCACCTTGTGGAGGAACTGAGGTAGCCAGAGCTGGGTGAGATGAACTGGAAACAACAAAGCATTTTTCCATTATAAATACAATGTTATGTTGTCCACTAGGAACCCAGGAAATGTGAAGAATTAAAATTTGAATGCTGTGAGCAGAATTTTATAAACTGCATCATGTTTTATCAATTTCAGTGCAAAGCTTGCATTGCTCTAGATATAATTGGAGTAAATATTTCTTTCAGATTTTCCCTCTTTTTTGAGCCTGAATAACTGAATACAAAATAATCCCAGTTTCAGCGAAGGAACATGGTCTAAGCTGACAATTAGGCCTACTAATTAAACCAGCATAAAATTTCAAACAAACAATTTAAGCTTAAGACAGGATGTTCAGTATTTTGCTAAATAAAAACCATTGCATTCATCACCATTTGTAGTTTCATAACTGAGAAACACAAGAAAACAAAATAATGTGCTCAGAAATTTCAGATGGTCAAACTGAATGCCTTTCAATTATTATACAAACCTGGTAAACAGTTTTTAATAAGGAACTATTTCTAAGGAACTTTATTTTTTAAACAGAGATGGAAAATTAATTCAGTACTGAAATCAGAATTCAGCCCAACCTGGAGATGTTTTTTGGAATGACAGGCTGTGGTTCCTTGATCTTGTAATACACAACTGCATAGGGTAAAACTTGACGAGGATAATCCAAAATTTCAAAATCTCCATACTCATACAGATATAGCTGTGGACAGCAAAAAGCAAAAGTTCAACTGAAATCTCGCCAAATACTTTCACTATTGCATTCTTCTGCCTTTACTGCCCAACTAAATTTTAAGAATAACTGATTACAATTCTTTGCAATCTGTGTTTAACTTACTGTACTCGTATTTACCATCAGTATCATGTAGCATTTTACTCTCAAGAATAACCATTTCCCCTCCAATGGACCGCGGCTGGGCTACATATTAATTTGACATCCAGAGTACCACCTCGCAAACCTTGCTATAAATGTGTAAAATCTGGCACATATGCAAACAAATACACCCTTTCCCAATGTACTGGCTATCACCATTAAAATGAAGAACTCAATCTAATTCTGCCCAGTTAACATGACAGAAAAAAATTAATAACATTTTTGCCATCTCATCCTGAATCCAATCAGCACTGACCTGTGATGAGTAGAACAACATGTGAGGAGGAGGAGCACTGGTCTGGTCTACATTTGGTTTTGCAATATGGCAGTCATAATTTGGAGTGGGCTCCAGCTGCACACCAACATTTTTACACAATACTGTCTTGATTTTGCCCTGAAAGAACAAACGAAACTACTTACAAAGGGAAAATATGTAACAAATAATTAATTTGCTTAGTATGATTAAAATAATCATCCCAGCACTATGACAAATCTCAGCCTAGCTGGGTAATGCGTTAAATTAAAGTATAAAAAGGAAAGACCTGGAGCCATTACTGTAAAGTCTGTTGTTGCTGACTTTTATCTGAGATCTCTCTCCAGGTCTAGGAAGATAAATGAAATTGGTTATGTTGATTTGATAAATGTAAAATGAATAGGTGACAGATTGAATTGTTCAAATGCAGCTGTTGTATGACACAATTGCTCTCTAAGCGTCAAAATGACAGTAATGTTGTGAGTATCTCTAATTGCTTTGAATTACAATTACAATACAAATGTCCCAGTTAAGACAATTATTTTAAATCGAAGTACATTGTGATGATGATGCAAAATTTTTTCAGGAATAAATCATTCCTATCAATTAAAAATCGTCATACCTTCAGAACTTTCACCATGAGTAATATCTTCTCTCCACATTTTGGTTTCAATGGCCACAGTATATCAGCATGTTTGCATACATGGACAGCTGAAAGATGTTTCAAAAATGAAATAAATCACACAATTGCCTAATCATTTGATGAAAGTTTCAGTTGGAGCACCACAACCGTTACATGACTTTGTTTTAAACAGATCTATGAGATTTACAAGGTAACCAAGGTAACACAACATGTATAATCAAATGCAACATGCACATATTGCTAAAAGCAGTTTTACTGGACACTGGGTGCATCACTAATTTACTTCCAATTGATTAAATTTTCCAGGACACTTTTTAACTTTTTAGATGCTACATGGTTACCAGAATAAAAAATATTAAACAAATCTCTTCCAACAATAAAACTGAAAAGCAAAAGCATATAAATCCACATGGCTTACCCATATGAGAAACACCAAGACCAGAGAAATTCTGATTCCCACATCTAACTCCATCCCTACACATTTTCTCTACCTAGATGGGGAAAAAATGATAAACACACAAGGACAAATGAGATGAACTGACCAAAGTCTATGTCAAGTGCCAAAATGTACATTTTCTGCCATCCTAGCGAAGGTATATGTCACTATGAGAACTGGTTAAACAAAATTTAAAAGGCAACCGATTTTCAATAATGGTTGACATTTTTCTTGATGCAAATAATAAAACAAAGACTACATGAGTACATACCTGTTTTTCATTTCATTATCTTTGATGGGCTTTACCCTAGCTAGAAGAGATTATATTTTTCATTCAAAGCTCATTGAAGCTTTTAAATTCT
The DNA here is from genome assembly GCA_963931925.1 of Onchidella celtica. Lineage (NCBI taxonomy): Eukaryota > Metazoa > Mollusca > Gastropoda > Systellommatophora > Onchidiidae > Onchidella > Onchidella celtica. The sequence continues at coordinate 61,241,171 of OZ007572.1, forward strand.
GCGACTCACATTCACATGCACGTATGCACTTTGCAAGAGTGGACATACATGAGTAATGGCTTACAACACTTGGCATAAATATTTTAGTGCTTGTGGAACCTCTTCTAGGTATCCAAAGCTCACAATGATTATCTAAAACCATTTGTTCTTTGTTTTTCTTCACCCATAATTCAAACCAATGCAGTTTTACCAGCAGGTTTAACAATTCACCAAATACATAAATGTTGCCAGTAAAAATTGTTGTTAGTTGTAAAATATCTTTTGGATTTTAAATAAAAGCATAAATGACATTTTGTGATGCTCAGGTCAAGAGATATTCTGTACTGGATGCTGTCTAGACATTCTTTTACATGACAGGATAAAACATGTTGACAGCTCATGAAGAAGAATATATTCATGGCTTTCCTTCACATGCCAAACCTTTGATAGTTTTATATTATATGAATGAGAAAACAAAACAAAACAAAAACGACTCAAGCTATTCCACAAAATGTAAACCAAACACCCAGACATCTGTCACATTTCCTAACAAAATAGTTGAAAAATGATAATTCCCAATTCTTTACACAACCAAGTAAAAAAACAAAAGAAACGAAAAAGCATCTTTCAAAGTTTGCATAAAAGTATTAAGTTCACTTACCAGAGCTGGATTTTCCACAGGTATGAAAGCATATGTGTCAGCAAGAAATGCATCAGAGTATCCATTACTTTTCATATCTCTCTTCCTCTCCAAGTACTGCCATAAAACACAAACATAAGCTTAATGATATACAATCATTGCCCTTTTAAAAGACAACTTTATTATTACCTTTCACATACCATCTAATAGCAGCATACTACTATTACTAGTTACTTCATAAAATGATGTTGACACTGTTTCTGTCAACTGCCAGAACCCTCTAAAACTGTGTTTGCCGATCCTTTTTCAGCATTCTCAATGCCCTGCTAATTTTCTTTTTCTTTAACTGCAACTTCATCAATTTCTCGTCAACTGAATAATTTGACAGGATTACAATGTCACAAATCCCAGACTGGGAGATGTAATAGTTTATGACAGGCAACAATCACGAACAAACAAGTTTAACACTTAACAGAACAATCCATCAGACTCACACATTTATTAAACATAATTATACAGATAATAGCGCAATTACATACATTATATTATTGGAATTAACTGCCGTACAACGGCCTTATTCTCACATACACTCTCCCTCGGATCCACAACCCGGTAGTTACTCCTAAAGGCACTTCGGCCTCAGCCTCTCCCCTCAGGGTCTTAATAGCACATTAATAATCCACTGGCACCGCAGTCTCTCAATATCACCTTCCTATTGTCATACACCTTAGCACTCCCCTAGCACCTCAGCAGGGCAATAACACATTATCATTTCAATAGCCATTATCCGTTCACTAGCCCCTCAACATGGCAATAGTACATTATCACATTCACGCTCATATCTACGTCCCTGTGCGTGGCCTGACTGCCACGACTTTATGTGCCTCTACTGTCCTGCACTGACAGCCTCACTTCTGGCCTATGTGTGGCCTCCGGCCCTATGCTGGCCTATCACCGTAGGCGGCGCTCTTTGGCCCGACCTCGGCACCTACAAGAATAACATTACATTGGTATAATACCCTACCATTTCTATTCACTCCACCTCTCCTTACAACCCATGAAGCGTACACACACTAGTTCACCTTTCACTCACCACACATCTTACGGTAACACACTTCCATCGGAGTACACACTACTCACTCGCGCTACAAATCCATGAACTCACTTTCATCTATCGCTCATGGCGCACATTGCTATATCCAATATCAAGGACTTCCACATTCCTCACATATACTTATTTACATCATGGTAATAGACGAATATAATATAATACATCAATCATAATTATCAATCAACGTTCTACCTACCAGTCATCACTGGAAAAACTCTCTCACTGGTCTCTCGACTGCTCCCCTTATGTCCGCCCGCTGGGCTCTTACTAGCGTCCGTTCCGTAGGACCTTCTAACTTGCAGTGATAGTAATACAGCGCTTTCGCCTCATTCAGACCCCCCCCCCCTACTCATAACATGCACGCTTAACTTACTTGTCTACGTGCGTTAATTTTACTCTCCTCCTTTCACGTCTTTCCCTACCTGTCTGCCGTGAGCCCTTCTTACTCTACACCCGCTCTGTAGCAATCCCCTTAATTGCACTCACTCCACTCGTGACATACAATATGTCCTCAAAATAGCTTATTTGCTTAGAATTCATTTAAAACGTTTTACTTGCTTGTACCTCGGCGTAACATGAATGTTTCAAATATAGGAGAAATACCAACAATCTAACACTGTAAACCTGAATGTATTGTAACGTAAAGGCAATACATAACTTCCCAAACAGAATAGTTTATTTACAAATTGTGATCAAAAACGGGGGAAAAATATTAAACAACTCTCTTCCCCTGGCAGTAGTTCCAAAATTTTAACTTTTAAGCCATTTAACAAAGCCTGATTTTCAGCAGCCAATGAAATTACCAGATGGAAAACCAATTTCTTGACTGCACAAAAACATATTGCCAGGGAAAAATGTATTCAAAGCTATTGGGTTTAAATTTAATTCTGAAAAATTAAAGACTACAGGTAAGTATACTGTTGCCCAGTATCCTCATACCTTTCCCATCAAGTCAGGATTGTGCACAGACTGTACTTTGGTAAACTCATGACTCAAATTTGAATATGGGAAATGAAAACTTTTCCGCACTATAGCAAGAATTTCTTGCTGACACTCATGCGCATCTAGAGGGAGATCTGTCAGTAGGTCTGGAATATGGAATAAAAGATGAATACATAACATAGTCCGAGTACACATTTTACTTCATCTGATGAGACAAATATCCTCCACTGTGTTTGCATGTAAGTGCAAGTTTTTAAAAAATCAGAATCTAACAAAGATAAATGTCATTGGAAAGAAAACAAACAAAAGGCAAAACCTACCTCTAAATATTATAAACTATGAACAGCTTAAAAAACAATATCCAAAAAAACTATGATGTTTGATATTCGCTATGTCTATCGTTCTTAATTACTAACATTAAGTATTAACAACTTGCAGCTTTCATTCAAGACAATGAAAAATGGTCACCAGATTTCAAGAGTGAAAAGGTCTACCAAGTACCATCTCTCCAGTTAACAAATTTTTTAAAATACCTAAATAAAAGTTTAAAAACAAAAAAATGTGCTTGACACTATGCAACTTAAAAATCATGACCCTTCCTTAAAAGCTCCCTCCTTAAAATGTTCACCTCTTTTAATTTTCTTTAATCTTGGTATGGTAAACTGTGGTCCATTGGCTTTAGGGGTGGGTTTTCTCTTCATTGATGCCATATCATGTCTATTTTGTCCATCATGCTTGGATTTGGTACTAGCATCAAAAGCAGCCATTGTTAATAACAGCAAGATTCACAAATCACCAGCACTGCAAGTCTGGTTGATACTTGCACCATGATGTTCAATACGACACCTGCAGTAAAAAAAAACAATGCAATTCACATAATATCTGAAGCATGGTGCAAAATGAAACTACTGTCAATTTACTTGACCATGGTAACTAGAATGGTTTCATCCAGATTGGGGGAGGAGTACCTTACTCGAGCGCCACTTTCACTGTTATCAATTTAAACACATGGAATGGTCAGATGGACCTGGGGGCGTGAGGGTCTAATCAGTTTGTATCAATGGGCGGTAATCAGATGGGCTAATCAGGCGAAAAGGGGCTGGGGTAGTTGTGTTTAGTTAGTTTCTGGTCTTTGGCGCTCGAGTACGGAACTCCTTCCCAGATTGGCATATATTATGCGCCAACAGGGTATTTGCTGGGTAAATGTCTTTTTGGAGCTGTCTCTGATTGGTTTCTAGACACAGACACTTCTATAGATAGTAATCTATATTTATGAAGATGGTCAGCCGCAAATTTGTTGAGCAA
>OZ007572.1:61250147-61352647 GCA_963931925.1 Onchidella celtica
GAGCACTAGCATTTGGGCTGTGATTTTATCGATTAATCCTTAATCAACCTGTTGACTATCGATTACTCTATGAATATTTCGCAATAACTTGCGGTGGGTACCACAGGGCTTGAAAGCTTCCTAATAGGCCTAATACACTCTCTGTCAGTCAATTCCACATGTATAGATACTAGTTAACGTTGGCAAAATGTTTGTTGAAGCGTTTTAAAACTTACAAAACTAATTTGAAATTAGTTGGATATTAGGATATATTAGAATCCAAATATGGATTATTATAAGCATAACTGAACAAAGAAACATGTTAAATAGTCCATATTTATTCAACGATCGGTTTTATATTTCACATTTTCTGCGTTAAAATCTTAGAGCCGTGGGCGTTTTGAATAAATGTTTTTTTTAAATAAACATTTTCCCTCTGTGTTTATACAGGCCTGGGACTGTCTCGTGAAGAGTCGCGCATTGAAAATGTTCATTTTATTGGTTGTTTTTTTTTGGGGGGGGGGGGGGTATTTTTAAAAAAATAAGTGGTTGAACAAAATAGATAATCTACACGAGACTTCACGCTGTTGTCGAAGGCCTCAGGGAAGATAAGCTTCGTGGGACCCAACGAAAACAATAAGACAGTTTTGTGGAGTTAATTGGCCACAGAGATCAGAATCGCCAGAAACGCCACAAACAGTGGCCATGGATAAGGACAACAACAACCACAATAATAATAATGATGATAACATAATAATACCTGTAATAATAATAATAACAACATGAACAACAACATCATCATCATCCTCATCATTAAGACCAGTCTTTTTTCACCTAATTCATGATGATGATGATGATGAGCAGAACAAAATTTGTTGAGTGTAAAAGATAGAATTTTTTATCAGTAGATTTGGGACCTGATGTTGATATGAGTCTGTGAAAATATAATCGAATACCAGCAGTGGTGTAGGTGCGCCAAATGTCATACTGAAATTTGACGTAGATTTAGGCAGTGCTCCAAATGTCATGCCACCTGCCTTTAGGTTTGAGGTGTGGACTTAAACAAGGCCTCGAGCAGTGGTTAAACACTTAACTGAATGTGTAGACTTCATGCATATCCGAAGAAGGCACTGTGTTTGCGAATTCATGAAAGAATTATTTTCTGTCGTAGACCCGGAACACATCCTGTCCTTTTTGAAAGAAACTATAAGATCTAGAATTGATGATTTAATAACTTTTGTACTCGTTCACATCCACACAAAACAACTTTTGTGAACTTTACCAATGTGATAAAATTGTATGATTTTATTCAGTAATTTGAGTTTACTCTTCTGCCATAATAAAACAACTGACGATGGGGAAGTTTTGTGATACTGGTTTTAGCAGTTTTAATTTAAGTTCAAATAACAATAATAACATGGCATAACACTGTTACACAAAATAGGCCAACTTCAAATTCTCTTCTTAAATAATTTTTTTTGTTGTTGTAATTGTTCTTTAAAAAAAAAAAACTATGTTCAAATCCAGAATCAGCAAATTTTGCAAATTTACCAGCCCCCCCCCCCCCCCCCCCCGGTAGGCGAAATTTACCTCAGTTTGGGAACCTCTGCCATGTTATAGACGTTGCACTAATGTCGTCAAACTGGGAAATATCACATTTTGCCGCCCTGTTCTTTAACAATTGTGAGCCCAAGCAACAGGCGAGTGGTTGTATTTGTTTGTTTCTTTGTTTATGGTAACTAGTGGTGTGACAGGTTTTCCCCCTACTTACACGCGACATTTATGTACAAATGACGTGGCGCCAGTCCCCGAAAAACGCAAGCTGACACATTGTATAACTCCAGGCGTTTCTGTTCTCACTTGGGCTGGTCATATGCTGAATCAAGTCTGTTTTGCCTACCTTTAGGTTTGAGGTGTGGACTTTAACAAGGCCTCGAGCAGTGGTTAAACACTTAACTGAATGTGTAGACTTCATGCATATCTGAAGAAGGCACTGTGTTTGCGAATTCATGAAAGAATTATTTTCTGTCGTAGACCCGGAACACACCCTGTCCTTTTTGAAAGAAACTATAAGATCTAGAACTTGATGATTTAATAACTTTTGTACTCGTTCAGATCCATACAAAACAACTTTTGTGAACTTTACCAATGTGATAAAATTGTGTGAATGTATGTAATTCTAACAGCTCTGAATACGAAACATAAATTAAAGAATGTGCACCCAAAATAGACAGGTGTAGGGTGTAGAGTGGCCGTTGTCTGAGTCAAAATCAGAGCTCTGTGGTCAAAATGGGTTTGACTCGTGGCGGAAGTAGCTAATTCTTCTTTGAGTTTGTTTGCTTCTTCTTCTTCTTCTTCCCATGTAGTTGACTCTGTCACAAATCCCAGACTGGGATATGTAATAATTTATGACAGGACAACAATCACGAACAAACAAGTTTAACACTTAACAGAACAACCCATCAGACTCACACATTTATTAAACATAATTATACAGATAATAGCGCAATTACATACATTATATTATTGAAATTAACTGCCGTATAACGGCCTTATTCTCACATGCACTCTTCCTCGGATCCACAACCCGGTAGTTACTCCTAAAGGCACTTCGGCCTCAGCCTCTCCCCTCAGGGTCTTAATAGCACATTAATAATTCACTGGCACCGCAGTCTCTCAATATCACCTTCCTATTGTCATACACCTTAGCATTCCACTAGCACCTCCGCAGGGCAATAACACATTATCATTTCAATAGCCCATCAACATGGCAATAGTACATTATCAGTTCACTAGCCCATCAACATGGCAATAGTACATTATCACATTCACGCTCATATCTACGTCCCTGTCCGTGGCCTGACTGCCACGACTTTATGTGCCTCTACTGTCCTGCACTGACAGCCTCACTCTTGGCCTATGTGTGGCCCCCGGCCCTATGCTGGCCTATCACCGTAGGCGGCGCTCTTTGGCCCGACCTCGGCACCTACAAGAATAACATTACATTGGTATAATGCCATACCATTTCTATTCACTCCACCTCTCCTTACAACCCATGAAGCGTACACACACTAGTTCACCTTTCACTCACCACACATCTTACGGTAACACACCTCCATCGGAGTACACAATACTCACTCGTGCTACAAATCCATGAACTCAACTTTCATCTATCGCTCATGGCGCACATTGCTATATCCAATATCAAGGACTCCCACATTCCTCACATATACTTATTTACATCATGGTAATAGACGAATATAATATAATACATCAATCATAATTATCAATCAACGTTCTACCTACCAGTCATCACTGGAAAAAACTCTCTCACTACTCCCGACTGCTCCCCTTATGTTCGCCCACTGGGCTTTCTCTTGCGTCCGTTCAGTAGGACGTTCTAACTTGCAGTGATAGTAATACAGCGCCTTCGCCTCATTCAGACCCCCCACCACTCACAACATGCACGCTTAACTTACTTGTCTACGTGCGTTAATTTTACTCTCCTCCTTTCCCGTCTTTCCCTACTTGTCTGCCGTGAGCCCTTCTTACTCTACACCCGCTCTGTCACAATCCCCTTAATTGCACTCACTCCACTCGTGACATCATCCCCCACCCCAAAAAAATTAATGCAATTAATTTCAATTCGCATCAAGATGACTGTCAACGAGTGAGCGTGAGCAATACCTACATAAAAATGACCTACCAATGCCCCTAGCACATAAAATACCGGAATCAGGGGAAAATATGGGGATCAATATGCCCTGCACTATGCATATATGTATCACATCATCAATAGCTAACTAAACACACTACCTCATACAGAATCAAAAACCAATCAACCTCTCAGCCATTCTTCATATCATATTTATAATGTCAATATTTTAAAGTCGACTCATTCACACAGATCCTGTCAATGTTCCTGTCCTCCGATGTATAAGCTCCTGAACTCTTCCCCTAGGCTCGACTAAGGTAGTCGGCGATATGATTGCTGGTTCCTGGAATTGGTTGAATAACGAAGGTATACGGCTGCAAAGCCAATGCCCATCTAGACAAGCGTGGGCTGGACGAACGATTCTTCGACAAAAATGTCAGTGGCTTGTGGTCTGTCTGGATACAAAATTCTCGTCCCATGAGATAACGTCCTAATTTCTGGACGGACCACACAATGGCAAGACACTCACGCTCTATCACAGAATATTTTCTTTCTCTCTGCAATAACTTCCTACTGACATAACATACAGGATGGAGACATTCGTTCTTCTCCTGTAGAAGACAAGCGCCGACACCAGAGTCCGACGCATCCGTTCTGGGGATAAAATTAGATCGAAAATCGGGTAATATCAGAATGGGTGACGATGATAATGCTGTCACCAAATTATCAAATGCTGTCTGACATTCAGACGTCCACTGGACCTTATCGGGTTGTCCCTTCTTAGTAAGGTCAGTAAGAGAAGATGACAAGGAGGAAAAATTTGGAATGAACTTTCTGTAATAATTTAAAATTCCCACTAAGCTTCTGACTTGTTTCTTTGTTTTAGGGATTTGCAACCCTACTAATTTGTCAATTTTTGTTACTTCAGGTCTCTGAACACCTCTACCCACGATATGTCCTAAGAACACTATCTCTGGACATGCCAAATCCATCTTTGCGGGTTTAGCAGTTAACCCAAAATGACGTAATCGTTTAAAAATTACTGTTAGTGTCTGAATATGATCAGACCATGTCGACGTATGACATGCTATATCGTCAAAGAATGACACGACATTAGGTATGTCCTTTAATACCAGTATGAGAACACAGATACTCTGGTCTCTCATGAAACCTCTGCAGCATATCAACATGGAAAATCTTAATTGATCCATCAATGTGGATAGCGTAATCTACCTTCGAAACAACTCGCTCAATAACATAAGGACCTTTCCATGTCATCAATAACTTATTATGGTCCGTAGGTAACAACAATAGGACCTTGTCTCCTGGCTTAAAAATTCTCAGTTTGGACCCTCTATCTTTATAGTTCTTTGCTCTTGCTGAAGCGATACTAGACGCTTCTTCTGCTATAGTGCGCGCTGAAGATAATCTTTCTCTTAAATCAACAAGGTCTATCGAAACCTTTTTAAACGGTTCCGAAACCGTGGGGATCTTTTGAAGAGGAGCCTGGGGTGTACGACCCTTATGCGTCGTCTTTTGGCACGCACTGCACGTCTTACAATACAGCCGTACATCTCTATGTATCGATGGCCAATAAAAATCTTTCAGAACTCTCTCCTTGGTTCTAGCACTTCCCATATGACCCGCTAATGGAACATCATGGGCCAGACGCAATACTGTAGCAATTAACGACCGTGGCACGACGACCTGCTTTTGAACAGAAGCCACTGTGACGTACATACGGAACAGAATGCCCCCCTGGACAAAAAAGGAAGATGACCTGTTCTTATATTTCCTCGTTTTCTCGGTTCGCGCTTCCCCAAAACATGGGTTTAATGATGGATCCTCCCTTTGTAATCTCGCCAAGCGCTCTGGCGTGATATCTAGGTTGACCGCTGGCGTCGCCAAAGGTCTAATCTTATCCTTATCAGCTACCTGTCGACGTGTTTCGACCGCGGCACAAAAGTCAATACCTTTTGATTGAGACCATGCCTGCACATTCTCCTCGGAAGGGGAAACTACCCGTGATACATTCCCAATGATGAGCTGGGCGCCTGGAAAACAACCAACGACTGCTTCGACTTCCCCGCTAAGGAAAGGTGTATCTATCACTATTCTTGCCATGGGTAATTTCTCAATGGCCCCTGAAAATTGGATGCACGGGACAGTCTCACCTGTAAGCTGTGAATCCCGAATGCAGTCCCTATGCACTCCCACAACGGTAGATCCTGTATCTCGTAAAACCGAGACCGGTTCGTCCCCAACAAACCCCGGATAAACCCTAAGACCACCTCCTGTATGACATGAATTTATAACGGGGATCTTTCTCCCACAAGGTAAAACACCGGAAGATAATAACTTCTCACAACTGGGACACTTAGAATACTGTCCGCCTCCGTTGTCCGATGTAACACACGCAGCCGCATGATGAAATTTATTAGGGGAACATGGACTGGAGCTACTGACCACGTTCGCCGCTATCCTACCTGCAGGGCAATTCACGCTGATGTGATCTGCTCTTCCGCAGTTCCAACACTTCGCGGCCCTACACTCGCGTGAAAAGTGACCCACGCGTCCGCAAGTCCAACACTCCGCTCCCTGTGCTGCACTAGGCCTGGGTCCCCGTGACCCATCGCGACCGGAACTAAAGTCCCTATGCCGTCGGTCATCGGCAAAGGTCACAAATCGCCCCCGGCCATTACCGCGACCTAGCCCTCCTGCTCGGTCAAACTTACCGGATCCATATGCAGGTGATTGGTGATAGCCCCTACGCTGCCCCTGGGCTTGCCCACTATAGGCACCACGCTGACGCGACCTGTCTTTATGTCCTGTCGGCGACCCCTCGACAACGGCGACGTACCCAGCATCTTGGACGTACGCCCTCGCCACTGGTTTGGACGGATGTGCCGTACGGTATGCTTCCGCCAACTTAGACGCCTCCTGCACCGTCGCGGGTTCGTTTTCTTTCAGGAAAGCCACCAGATCTTTATGGCACGACGCGTACAGCTGGTCACGGATCATTAGGTCTTTTAATTTAGTAAAATCCGCGCCAACATGCGCCAAGTCTACCCAGTTCGCGAAATATTCCGTTAATCTCGCGACGAAGGCAGCAAAGTCCTCCCTGGTATCCGCACGTGCTCGCCTAAACTGCTCCCGGAAATATTCCTCGGTACGCGCAAATCGGCGAAGCAGCAAAGCCTTCAGCTTATCGTAATCTTGCACGTCTTCGCGTTGTAGCTCTTTAAAGTAGGTTAACGCTCGCCCCTGCAATAGAGACGCCAGGTACGTGGACCATAATTCCTTATTTTCCCCCCATTGCAATTGTGCGTTCAGTTCGAACCTGTAAAGGAAGGCGTCTATGTCGTCCTTCCGGTCGTCGAACGTAGGGAGCTTAATCCTAACGCCACCTTTATTGTGTACCTGCCGCTCAACTGTTTCTGTTGGCGCATTCTTTTTGATTTCCAATTCTGCGATCTTTACTTGCGCCTCTATCTCCTTTAACTTTAACTCCCTCTCCTGCTGCTGAGCCTCTAACTCCTTTAACTTAAACTCCCTTTCCTGTTCCTTATCCTTAGCCTCTCTTTCCTGTTGCTTATCCTTAGCCTCTCTTTCCTCTTCTCTCTGTCGCTCTTGAGCCTCTTTTTCTCGCTCTCTATCCTTAGCACGCTCATCGCGCAAATCCGCCTGCTGTTCTTTAATCCAGCCGCGTAGCTCCTCTCCCTCCAGGCCAAGTTCCTTACCCAACTTCATTAGTTGTTGGAGTTCCGCCATTTCACAGATTTATGGTTACGGTATATACTATGAAAACGGCTAACCTGTCGGTATGATCACTAACGACACGACCAGAGACCTGAGATCACACCAGATATAACAATACCCAATTGTCTCAAATACAATTCAGAAATTTACCTACTTCCTAACTAATTCTATATTCATTAAATGTATAGCACTATTAATAATAAAAAAGAGTAGAAAAGACAAGAATAAGGAAATTCAGTAGAAGGACCACAAGTACGTCAAGGACAACGAACCAGACTAGGACAAAGACCTAAAAAAGAAAATATAATGGAAAAAAATGCAACCTAACTACGCCGATTACACTACAAGGTACGAACAAGAACAGAGTCTGAAAAAAAGAACGTATCTGCAGATAGGTAGAAAGAGGGACAAGAGAATACGTCTTCCTGCAGAACAGAGAAGATATCTACGCTACAACTAAACAAAAATACAGGTCCCTATAGAACTGTTCACTGTGATGAACGCGGTTCCAAGTTTAGCCCACCTCCCGAAGAGGATAAACTACGCTCACCACAGCAAACCCGCGCCACCGCCCGTATAATCGATTACGACAACAAGAACAGCAAAAACAGGGAAAAAGACAGAAGAAAAGACAGCCCTCAATCCAGGGTACAAAATTTTTGACTTTTACTTAACTTTTCTGACTATAACCTCTCCCCTTGTCTCGGAGCTCTGGCTGCTTGACCTCTACAGGCTGGCACACACACTCTCTGCAGAAATTTAAGTACACATTAATACATATTCATCAAAATACATGCATTAATACATATTCATAAATATACATAAATCATATCATCATGAAATTCCCATTCATCCCACGAACAAGGACAACAGCACGAATTCCTAGCACAACAGAAAAACAACTAGATATAACGAAGACACAATGTCAAAATGACCACAGGTAAACAGGACAAGCCCCCAGTGTCACAAATCCCAGACTGGGAGATGTAATAATTTATGACAGGACAACAATCACGAACAAACAAGTTTAACACTTAACAGAACAACCCATCAGACTCACACATTTATTAAACATAATTATACAGATAATAGCGCAATTACATACATTATATTATTGAAATTAACTGCCGTATAACGGCCTTATTCTCACATGCACTCTTCCTCGGATCCACAACCCGGTAGTTACTCCTAAAGGCACTTCGGCCTCAGCCTCTCCCCTCAGGGTCTTAATAGCACATTAATAATTCACTGGCACCGCAGTCTCTCAATATCACCTTCCTATTGTCATACACCTTAGCATTCCACTAGCACCTCCGCAGGGCAATAACACATTATCATTTCAATAGCCCATCAACATGGCAATAGTACATTATCAGTTCACTAGCCCATCAACATGGCAATAGTACATTATCACATTCACGCTCATATCTACGTCCCTGTCCGTGGCCTGACTGCCACGACTTTATGTGCCTCTACTGTCCTGCACTGACAGCCTCACTCTTGGCCTATGTGTGGCCCCCGGCCCTATGCTGGCCTATCACCGTAGGCGGCGCTCTTTGGCCCGACCTCGGCACCTACAAGAATAACATTACATTGGTATAATGCCATACCATTTCTATTCACTCCACCTCTCCTTACAACCCATGAAGCGTACACACACTAGTTCACCTTTCACTCACCACACATCTTACGGTAACACACCTCCATCGGAGTACACAATACTCACTCGTGCTACAAATCCATGAACTCAACTTTCATCTATCGCTCATGGCGCACATTGCTATATCCAATATCAAGGACTTCCACATTCCTCACATATACTTATTTACATCATGGTAATAGACGAATATAATATAATACATCAATCATAATTATCAATCAACGTTCTACCTACCAGTCATCACTGGAAAAAACTCTCTCACTAGTCTCCCGACTGCTCCCCTTATGTTCGCCCACTGGGCTTTCTCTTGCGTCCGTTCAGTAGGACGTTCTAACTTGCAGTGATAGTAATACAGCGCTTTCGCCTCATTCAGACCCCCCACCACTCACAACATGCACGCTTAACTTACTTGTCTACGTGCGTTAATTTTACTCTCCTCCTTTCCCGTCTTTCCCTACTTGTCTGCCGTGAGCCCTTCTTACTCTACACCCGCTCTGTCACAATCCCCTTAATTGCACTCACTCCACTCGTGACAGACTCGTCTATATAATCTGACGATTCCTCAACTGCTTATTTGTTTGCTCTCTTGTCTGTGGCAGTGTTGTCAAGTAATCCACTTTCTCTCATTCCAGACATCAGGCCTATTCCTTTCCTTTCATCGATGTAGCAATATTCATGCCATGCTAGCCAAACTTGCACACACTCTCAAGACATGTGTTGTCACGCACTCATAATATTACCAGCCAATGGGTCATGCCGCGTCTCATGCACAGCACTCTGTTACACAGAATTACATCCACTCAAGAAGACACACACGCATTCAAACACTAGCACACACATACACACACAGAGCTCTTTAGTCATTAAAATCATGAGACCAGAGATTTTTGTTTTTTTCATTTTTATTGAAAACTCAAGCAATAGTAGGCCTAAGCATAATTACTGTAATGCCCAAAAGTCATGTAATAAGGCAAATTTACTCAATCGTGTACAACATACATATTGTTATAAACAATAAATCACAGCCTAAATAAAGTAAAAAGTGGTAAGTACAATCGTATAAAGCCAATGTAACCTAAAAGAAACTGATCATGATTGTGTAAGAATCGCTAAAACCGATAATGAACACATGGTTATAATATTATCAACTGGTTATAAAAGAACACAGTGAACACTGCATGCTGGAAGATCATAATATACAGGGTGGGCCAAAAGCAGGGTTACAGTTAACACTATAACGTATATCTAAAACTTCCCTGTATAACAGCAAAAATAACATACAACACTGTAAAATAGAGAGTCAGATCTTGGGCGTGAACTTTTTCTTTCAGGGGGCGGTTGATTGTGGGATTAAGACCTTTACAGGCCCCAAGCACTAAAAAGAGTTTGGTGGCCCCATATAATGCTGTTTATGTAATTGAAAATAAAAATAAAAATAATTTTTTAAAAAAGGAAGTCTTATGTGCCAACACGTGCATTCATTTTTTCATTTATTGTGGAGGGTCCTTTCTTGTGGATCGTGGTTCAGCTGCACCATTTGCAGTTTTGCACCATTATGGTCCATGGTAAATCCGGCAATGAAAAAAATTATGTGGTGCCCCCCCCCCTTCTCTTGATACCCCCCCCTAAGCACGTGCTTATTTTGCTGAATGGTTAATCCAGCCCGGGGGTGGGGTAGATTGGGGGTGAGGGTGTGGGAGTCCGTAAAGTGAAGATAATGGAAAGGAAGCAGAGGTGAGAGTGTGGGAGTATCTTTGAATAGTGATCGATCGATCTAGCTTGATTAACCTTAAGTATGGAACAACACCGAAAAAGAGTGAGCAAATATTTTGCAACATCGAAACCACACGGATTTGTGAGTTAACCAGATTTTTACACTGTCAGTTTACGCGACCTCAGCTCTTGTTTATTCATTCTATTTGTCTGCAAAACTGGAAATCTTTTAGTATATTATGTAAAAGAGGGATAACAAATGCACACCCTGACACTTGTTTAAAATGCGAAGTGACATTTATCAAGCTATTTCACAGTTCTTATTCGTTCCAACTCTTATCATATAATTCGTATGTTATGAATTCTTTCACTTGTTATTCTAGATGGAATTATAATGTTGTGTTGGTATGTCTGTTCGACTGCATATTTCTAATAGTAATATTAAATTTAACCCTTAACTTCCATACCATGTCAAATACTAAAGAACCAAGTGGATAAGTTCAACAATAAGGCCTGTAGGGCCACATTTTATTTACGCTAGAGATCTAATATGTAGTAATGATAAATATCAGTAGCATCAATTTCATAATCAATAATACTTCAGTATAAGTCTAGCTCTAGGTTTCCTATGAAAATCATTTAACTTCTGTTCTCGCTAATTAACTAAATAATAATTATATATCTCTAAAATCTGGTCTGCTTATTGTATGGCAATCAATATACTAGTATAGTCTCTGGAGACATAAGGTCATCTCAGATATTTAGGTCCAAATTTATAGGTCTAGGTCTTGCCCGTCGAAATGACGTCGGCACAGTTAAATATAGATCAAGGATGGGCTGGCAACTCCCAGCCTCACCCAGACAATTCAATCACAGTTATGTAATTCACACATTAATACTAGATCTAGTTGCAGTTCTAGGAATCACAGTTATATATTTTGCATCTTGCATTCTCCGGCAATCACTCCTGGTATATTCATCAGACTCTCCTACTGGATAAAGGTCATGCTCTTCGCCTCATTCATTGCCGATGTCATCAACAGACAAATTACTCACGATTTGCCCTGGCGCTAGGCCAGGGAACAGGGTATAGAAGCGTTGTGGAATGCAAATCAGGCATATGGATATCTCAATGAATAGATCAGCATCTAGACATGTTGTACTTGTAAATATTAAAAGATTCAGTCAAGTAGAATCAGCCCTGACTCCTTCGCCGATGGATGCTCGGCACGGAATGAATAAGAAGTACTGCCCGCACGGTTTGCAAGCATCGCGATCCCTACGCATTGACGTAAGCGAAAATCTAATCCCCTTAGAAAAGTAAAACTGTGGCGCTAATCTTTCCTCTAAACCCTAATGGCTTTTATTTAACTCTTTACTAGCTACCAATATACATGTTTTCTTATTATTATCAATACGAAGATTGGTGTACTTGGTTGTTAACTTCCTATATGCAAATTTGTTAAAAGTTAAAAAATTGACATAGCAGACGACAATTCTTTAAGGCCACTCTAATAGATATTTTGGTTTTTCACAAAAGTGGCTTTTACTCTGAGGCCAACGTATTTAATCTGGATATCCCACTCTTTAAGGCCACTCTAATAGATATTTCGGTTTTTCACAAAAGTGGCTTTTACTCTGAGGCCAACGTATTTAATCTTGATATCCCACTCTAGGTTGTATTAATTAGGTTATTTCCCCTTGACCATATTTGATTCTGACAACGTAAACGTTAAACGTCGAATTTCTCAAGCTGGGTTTCCATGCGTACGGAAACGGAAACGACAATGGAGACGTAAAAAATCCATCAATTAGTAAAAAGAAAGAGTACGTGTTTCCATGTGTATGGAAAAGGCGTTCCTGCAGAAATGAAATATTTGTTCTATTTCTCTACCTGGGGAATTTTGGAGATTTGCGGTTCCATTTCCGTACACACGAGAATTCAGCTTAAGTGTGCAAAAGGTGGAGTCGGAACAAATAAGAACTACGCCCTACGGTCTCAGTTGCCTCTCTACCTTCTTTACATTTCTATGGGGCTCAGTCTGTTCAATTTTAGGTCAATTTATGACCGCTCCATGTCATGCGCAATGACTATGAAATAACAGCGGTCAAAAAAAAAAAAAAAAGCCCCCCCCCCCCCCCAAATAAAGGGGGGGGGGGGAAGGAGGTTATCTAAGAAAGAAAAAACCTTTACTTTATGAAACATCAAGTGACATGCCCCACAGTGTTGCGTGGAGACTTGCTTTGGAGTGATCCGGATATTTGGATCATCCACTTCAAAATATCCGGACAGCCGGATCATGATCCAAATTTTATACCATTTATGAAAATCAGGTCTCGGCCAAGTTGGAACGCACAGGCTCGGTCTGTGACCAGTGGACTGGCGACAGCGGAGGGAGGGTGACCTGCCGCTCACCCCCCCCCCCCTATTTCCCACAAATGCACATGGTTTTGTTTTTCTTTTTGTGTGCTGACCGGGGTCAAAGAGGGGTCGTTAATTCTACTTTCTTTCGTCTCGTTTTTCTTTTTGTGTGCTGACCGGGGTCAAAGAGGGGTCAAAGAGGGGTCGTTAATTCTACTTTCTTTCGTCTCGTTTTTCTTTTTGTGTGCTGACCGGGGTCAAAGAGGGGTCAAAGAGGGGTCGTTAATTCTACTTTCTTTCGTCTCGTTTTTCTTTTTGTGTGCTGACCGGGGTCAAAGAGGGGTCGTTAATTCTACTTTCTTTCGTCTCGTTTTTCTTTTTCTGTGTAGCACACTCTTGTGCGCAGGGGGTCGCCATTGGGCATTTTTTTTCGTTTAGGCGTGAAGAAAACGCAACTGCTTTACTACTGAACGAGCCCGTGACCTGAAGTTGGAAGCGGGCCACCCACGTATACGGATAACCGAATTGAGCCGTTTAACTGGATATTCACATTTAAATTCGGACTGCCGCACGTCACTAATGTCCCAGGTCTAACACAAAGTGATGGAAACTTTGTTGTTGGCTGTAGTAACAGCTATTTTTGTGTTGGCACAGTTGCTCACTTGCAAATGCATACCGAGAGTATAATTATGTGCACAACCAGGCCAAGTTGATTGAAGCATTTTTTTTTTTATAGCAGTTCCTTCAGAATAAGGCATAGGCTGAGATTCACATAACTGGAGATTCTGATTGGCTTGATATTTGGTAAATTATATGTTTTTGTGTGCATGTTTATCTGTTCCATTGCCCTTAATGCTGATGTGATTGCAAGTTTTGGCTGGCTTGTTAGCTATTCGCAGCGTTGGGGATCTGGTGGGTGTTTGTAAAGATATCAAGAGAGTACAGACAGACAGGCAAGGAGCAAAGACAAGTCTGAATGCCACCCAGTTAACTTTTCCCATACAGTCCGTAACTTTTACCGTTCGTTAAGGAGACACCACTGTGGCGTCAAAGGCAGTCAGTACGGAACGGTCCACATTGTTAGGCTACGTATACATGTATCTGTCGTCATTTGAACACATTGCCCTGGTTACGAAAACTGTTGCATGACCAGCTGAATGTCAGGAAAGGTAGTAGAATAAAGCGAGGCAGATCATGGTTGGCTGAAGCTGAGGCCACTGTACAAAGAGTGTGTGAACTTGACAATGTGCGAAGGGGTGAGGAGTATGTGAAAGTGGACGATAAGATGGCCGGCAAGTACACTAGAGTGGTCATCACCATGGGACGAGAATGCCGTGAGAGGGCTGCATGTGCCGTTAATGCGGACGTGCTGGAACTGGTGCACGAGAACAGCAGGACAGGAGATGCGGTAGTGTATACAGATGGATCAGTCACTAGAGGAGAAAGATCTGGATGGGGTTACACGGTCAGCGTTGATGGCAGGACAGTGGCAGAAGATGGAGCTGCATATCAAGTCACAACATCTAGTATGAAAATGGAGGAGGTAGCCGCTGAATACGCACTTGCATGGTTACAGAGGAGCACCCACACATGTGCCGTCATTGTGACAGATTCCCAGAGCATGCTCAGGAAAATAGAGACAGGATACCTCAAACCTGAATGGGTGCAGTATCTGCACGACAGTAAACTGAAAAGGCTGACTTGGATTTTCTCCCCTGGACACGCTGGAGTATCTGGAAATGAGAGAGCGGATAAGCTTGCTGGTGATGCCCCAATGCAAGGCTCTCTTAGTCTCGGGGAAAATGAAATTCTCGCAGCTTTGAGAGAAACAGCACTACAAGAAGACGGGGACACCATTGAACGTACAAAACTGTTTGGGCATCGGAGAGGCTGTGGAGTCAAGAGCCGGTTGTGTGGTACTGCAAGACGACTGTTCAATCAACATCTTACTGGAGTTGTTAGTGAGAAGACCTTGTCCGACGTGATGGCGCGGAGAGCTGAGCACGTATGGGTGTGTCCCGAGTGCGAGGAGGCTGGTTCTACACCAAAGTAACCACAGTAAGTACGAAAACTGCTTATTGTGTCATCGTGGAAGTGCAATAAGTGTGGTGCAAGGCTTGTTCTTGTGTGCTAAGTAGCAAATCCAGAAAATAATAGTCCCCGTTTAAGTAAGAGTGTTCTGATGGGTATTCCCGAACAGTGGCCGCGATATGAAAAAAACAACAGCACCTTTTCTCTATGTACCAAAAAGGGTGATTTTTGCAGACTTTGGCAGCTCAGTGTGTTGGATTAATCGATGTGCTGTCATTATGTGTAAATTATACTGGACATGTTGGTTGGTGTACGTATGTATACATATATGTAGATAGAGAGCAGAGCAGGGAGTACAACAAGCAAACCTTCGCAAGCCAGAAACAGGTAAGCAGACAGACATGCAAACAGATAGACAAGAAGGCAGGCAGAGAGACAGACAGACAGACAGACAGACAGGTAGGCGGACAGACGGGAAGAGAGAACTTGGATTTTTAAAAATTACATGACATCGTTAGACACGCAATGAAATTCCTTCCTTGACTGTGTTTTTCTTTCACAAAACTGCGTCCGCCATGGAAAAACCTACAATATATAATATTATAGTGTACAGATGTGACTTTAACCAAGTGGTATTTTAGATTTTACCAGTTATAATTTCTATCCTGTTTCAAGCTCCTCCGATATCTTTTTTTTTACAAAAATATTTTGTTTAAATAATGAGCTGTGGCTCATCATTAACCCTTTGCCTACTGACGCAGTGAGGGCTAAATGTTCTCAAATCCTATTTATATGAAGATCCACTTACTTCAGTTACTTTAGACGGTAAATAATTACTATATGAATCTAAATCGGGTTATTTATCAGTATTTGAAAGTTGGCGATGTATAACCAAAATCTGTAACAGGAAGGGCAGTTAAGGGTTAACAGCAATACTGTTTCAGTATTGAAAATGTCGAATAAGGTGTGGACTGAAGGGAGAAACATCCTGTTGACACTGTAAATCAGAGTACCAGTCCGTGAAAGGCCAGTGTTTCTAAAGTTAGAAATGTTGACATACTCTGATTATCCCTGTCAAAGGGAGGTCATTGAGTACATGTACTTCTTTCGAAAAAAAAAGGTGGGGGTGGGGGGGGGAGGGGCGGCGGGAAAATGTCTGGCGTTTCCCCCCCCCCCCCCCCAAACGCGCAGTTTAATGACGTGTCACGTCAATACTGGGAGGGGCTCGGGGCTTACCTTTGCACTTAGAGTGAATTGTGGGCTGAATATATAGACCTATACATTCATGTCTTACATCTACATGTATTAAGTTGGAGATCACACATGGTCACAAAAAATGTGAAACTGGGAAAAATCTACACAGCATTTCGAAAGCCTACGAGATCTACATGTACTTCCTTCTTGCAAACCGAAAGGGTGATTTCCAATATTTCTTTATTGTGTCTACAACTTGTCTTTTTTAACTTTGGATTCACAGAGACGAGGCCGATGGAACAAGTTTATACAAGGGGGAAAAAAAGGGGGGTGGGAGGGGGCTTTTGACAAAAAGCAGTTTGTAACTTTGCTTTATACGTATGTAGAGCAAACTATATATGTACATGTAGTATTAGATAGAGGTACGACCGGCGCTGCACTGTGGCGACGACGTGCCTGCTCCAGTTGTAACTGGGGTGCAATGGCACAAAGGCAAAATTTCCCAAATGGGATTAAAGAGTTATACAAATACAACAAATACAAATACATGTGCAGTTATTCACCGTGTGGGAACCGCAATTTTTGTTTTCCTTTTTGGCCGCAAAGGAATGTCTGCACAGGGTTAAACCATCTGGATAGTTTCCAGCCCAAATTCACTGATTAAACGAATCCGATATTATTGCCCACGTCGGGGTCTTCCTTACTCATTTTGGTTTCACCACCTCTCCCCCCTCCTCCTCCCTTTTTTTTTTGGTCGGCAAAACCAGGAGGTGTCTTTCCATTTGTCTGGCGTCTTCTCTCGTTTCTCCTCCTTCTTTTAAAAAAAAAATTTAGTTTCTCTGTACATGTAGGCCTATAATATTATGCTGGTTGTACATGACTGCGAAGGTATTGGATTGGAATCCCCAGGGCAAGAGATCAAGAGGAAGGCCGCGCGGAACGTGGAGAAGAGCCAGAGAAAATGATGTGCAACGAAGCGGAAAGACTTGGAATAATGTAAAGAGACTGGCCCATGATAGAAAGGGATGGAAAGTGTTTGTTGGTGGCCTATACCCTGATCCAGGGTGAGAAAGGCAATGATGATGATGATGACATGACTGCGAACATATAATATCCGGTCTTTATTTTCACTTTCTTTACATTTCGGTTCTCATAGCGGTAGCTTGCGTTTTAGTTCGTAAATCCATTTTGCCTCTCACAGATGATGCAGGCAGCGGCGCCGGAATCCTTAGATCACATTGATTTTCTACTTAGTCCAGCTACTGCTTTTTTTTTCCCCCGCGCATCACGAAGAACACTCCCACAAAAGCCCACCACTTTTCTTTGGTACTGAAGTAACAAAACAAAGCCATTTTAAAAAAAACAACGCAATAACTTGCTTTTAAATGCTTCTGTAAGAGAATGGGCGCCCGACAACTCGGCTGCACAGTTTTCTAAAGCATTCAACGTGATGTTTTAAAGCCTGAGCAATTTGTAGAAGGTTTACAGCTTGTCGTCATTTTATATATAAAATCGGGTTTTCCCAAAACGTATCCTATTCCGTAGTTTCCAACTTCACCACCACGCAATATCCGACTTAACCCACATCGGTTCGAGTCAGTCTGCATGGACTGTTAGTATTGGACGTCATCTATGCAATTCCCGCACGTCTGCGTGGCGCTTATCTCAAAAACATGTTGTGACTGATAATGTGTAATCAATTGCGCCTTTTTTTTGCTAAGATTATAATATTTGACAAGATCCACTTTTTTAGCACACTCAACTAATCACAAGAGGCGGAAGGTTAAGAAGTGGGACACCGTGTGAAAAGAGTTAATGGAATATGTCTTGTGTAGCCTATGTGAAAGAGAAAGAAAGAGAAAGGGAGAGAGAGAGGAGAGAGAGAGAGAGAGAGAGAGAGAAAGAGAGAGAGGGAGGGAGCGAGACTAATCCCGAAGCTGTCGAGTGAGTTCTGGATTAATCATGGTCCGTGTCACGCACTACCAATAATTAGTTTCGCTGTCCAGGTCAGTTGTTCTATCTCCATGTTTCTGCAAAACTGGTGATCATTTAGTGTATAGACCCTTTCAACTTCCGCGTTACGGTTGTTTGCGGGGAGCCGCACGGCTTCGAAAAGCACCGTGTAGGTAAAAAAAACCTCAACTTGCCTTGATGATGGCATCTGAATATGTGCACATTCAAAGCAAAGATGCATTTTTATGCCAGAACCAGCACGTAACGGGTTTGTACAGTTGGGTGCCCAACAAGAGGATGGCATCGTTCGACCGTTGTCCACCGCTTCCGCCCTACAAGTGGGGCACGCCGCCATTTTGTTTGCAAATCACTTGATATGGAGGACGGTAAATTAAAAGGGTCTATAGAAGATGTATTATAGCCTAATGCACACGTTGACACTTGTTTAGAATGCGTGTGGCATTTATCAAGTTGTTTTGCAGTTTCGATTTAATCTAACTCCTCACATGTATCACAATGGCTGTCATCAGGGACGGGTAGTCTAATTGATGACAATGACATGTCCATAGCCGCACGCGCAGAGAAAAGACTGCGTTGTTTTCTGTTATCTATGGCTTACTGTTGTAAATATTATAATACATTTGTACTAACGCCGCGAACGTTTAACGTCGAATTTCTGTTGTGTAAAAAGTGGAGCTGGAACAAACAAGGACTAAGATTGCCACATGTCAGGACAAATGCCAGGTATTGCATGAAAGGTCGACGAGATCAGAATGACCTGGTACCGTATCGTCTGTATTCCTACACTTGAGGCCGAAGTTGCAATTTCAAAGTGTAAAAACAAAAAAACAACAACACAAAACACTAAACGTGGCCACGGTCAGTGCCCTTAGTTGTCTGAATGCCAGGGAGGCCTCTGACGTCAAAGTTTATCAGTTCAACCTGAAGTTGAGAATGCTTGATGTGATAACATTCCAAGCGTGTTGCGTTTGACTGCGTCGGGAATCGGTAATTTCTATCCTTCCCGTAAAGCGACATCGCGGTGGGGGCGTCGCTTTGGGAGGGGCGTCAATAACAGTGTTGCCCTTTCTTGGCTAGATCCGTATTTAGCCAGTGTCGTAAGGATCGGAAAATATTGGTTTTACACAATTCCGATCATTGAACTATGCACTGTTCCACCCTAATGACGCAAGGAAAGAGAAAGTGAGTGGAAAACACTTGAGCAATAGCGCTGATCGTGAATATTGAATAGAAAAGCATAGGCCTAGGGTTCTATTAAATGTATAATGAACAAAGAGTAATGCAGAAGGATTTAAGAGAAGCTTATGTCAGAAATCGTCTTGAAAAAGTAGGTTGTTGCGAAAGAAAAAGAAAGAACATAGTTAAAAACATTTTTCACATTTATAAAGGTTACTCAAATTCTTGTTTGATGTCATTTGCACATTAATCTTCTCTGAGACAGAACTGATAGTTCTCATGTACAAAACATGATGTAGCCTACAGTCTCGCCTTTATGCTGAACAGCTCTACTATCTTAAGTAATTAAGCATAAAATTGTGCACTAAAACCCGCTGTATTAGAGCTCTATTTTGCATCCTAAGGGGGAAGAGCTAGAGACTACAGAGATTCATAAGCGTGCTGTGTGCATGTGTGAAAGGGGAAGGGATCATCAAGCGGTCTTACGAAACAAAAAATTACAGTAGCATAGGAGGTTAAAAACAATGCCAGTTATAGAATCAAATCACTGAGATAGCTCATTGGGCAAACTCAGAGCTGTGTAAATTTTGCAAGAGACGGATCCAAACTTTGAAAGTCTTGATGACATACATAAGAAAATACGTTTCATATTTGATTACAAATTAAAAACCAAAGGTCCATCCTATATTGATGACCTGGAGAGAGAGATATTCAGATTTTTGTTTCTTGTTAGCCATAAATGGACATGGACAATTCTCCAGTATGGGAGAAGAAAACAGCCAAGCCAAAGTTTTCTGTCCAGGAAGAATCTTGAGAGAATTCCCATGGTTATATTATTTTTCCACAATGTGTTTTATCTTCTTCCAATTTTTTATATTTCCCTCCATTGCTATTCCCATGAAATTTCTCTATGTTAAATTTTCATGGAACATTATATGTACACGATTACACGAGTTACACCTTCTGATTGTACAGTCTCACGAAACCATAAAAATATTCACATAGACCATATAATTAACTGACATTAGAATTTATTTGCACAACAAGCAAAACAAACTTTGTAATCTTCTTTAAGTACTTAAGGTAGAAAATCAAACCGACACCCCACCCTCCACCTAAAAAAAATCACCCTTCCGAATATGTCATGTCTGCAGCCCACTCAGAAAAGAGTCCAGTGGTGCATCAAAAAAAAAATCTCTGATAATGTACATTTCTCACAGAGTGTGGATCCAGTTTTGAGTGCACAATTTAGAGAAGAGGTAACGCCCTTCAAAAGAAATATCATTCCACTTTGGAACAGTTGTAAAATGCTCATTTTGACTATCACACTTTGTTCCTGGCTATGATCAACATATCTCTTGGCTTAACATAAGTCACATCTGGAAATGCTAAAACGAAAAAAAAAAGACAGGAATGCAAAGCAAAAGCAAAAAAAAACCATGAGACTGAAAGTCTTTATTCGAATAATTCAACCATCCCTAACAGATGTCTCCTGAGTGAAATGAAGAGCATGAAGCCATCAGTCTAGTGGTGGGATGCTGCAGAATTAACATATTGGTGGAATAATGATGACTAGACTCTCTACCAAAAGTGGTACCTCTAAAATACACCAGGTGCATGGTATATTGGAACTAGTATAGTACTATTGAATAATTCCTAAAATAAAGACAAAAAAAATTATAATCAGGAAGGATGATTTATAACAAAGGAGGCTCAAAAGAAACTCTGCATTATCTTACACAGAAAATGCCATCAGCAATAAATGCAAACAAACCATTGACAAACAGGGTGCTAAGTATATTTACACTGTACATGAAATGTTAAAGTATACTCTGACACTAAATTTGGGCTGTCCTACTGTAAGACTCAAGTTATACTGCCATACTTGACACAACCGCAGCATGGTGTGGTTTTCTGGAACCACATTGATTTCTCTTGGATTCATTGACTGCTCTTTGCTACAGGGCATTACTGACATCATTTTAACAGAACAACTCGTTGTTGAAAAGGAAAAATGGTAGAACAGTTTCATTTCCAAGTCCCATGGCGGGATGTATCATCAGTTGTGTACAGTATTCTTCCCAATCCAATATAGTTATATATATAAATAATGGGGCAACAAATAAAATTCAAGGTAAGAAGTCTAACCCTTCAGCAATTTCAAGAACCTATAAATAATTGTCATAATATGTTCATCCATAAGTTTTAGCCTTTTTCAAGTAAAGACAAAAAGAGGAAAGACTTCCAAATGCATCTTGCCATATTACATCTTTTAATGTACCCAGCACTTAACTGCTGAGCCGTGTATTAACTTTGAAACCATCCCTACAGTGGAACTCGCCTGCAAGCAACCCCCCCCCCCCGCAGGGCTGCTCCTAAAGTCACATTGTGGTGGTGACTCATAAAATACCCCTACAGTTTGGAATATTTCATCTAGCCATGAGATGTATTTGGAAGTCCTCCCCAAAAAGATTTATTTCCTGAAGGTGCAGATAGTGGGCATTGGATAATGGAAAAAAGCAAGCATTAGAAATCTACATAAAGAATTGCCACAATTGAGCAGTACAACCAATAAAAACTTCCTGAACTACAATCCCCAAAAATTATTCAAAATGGTCAAACGTATTTTCAAATAATCAAAATAACTACCAAAATCATTGAAAGTGCACAAAAGGCTCAAATATAAATATATTCCAAACTTCAAAATGAAATTAACCACACTCAACTGAAACAATTCATTTAAAAAAAAATATTCTGCAAACTGTTTTCTGAATAAAGTTAACCAAGCCTCATTTTGTCCATGAATAAATGTTAAGAGAGAAAACTTTGAAAAAGATTAAAATAATTACAAATGTGCAAGAACAGAAAATAAGCATAAGCGTTCCAAGTGAATAAGCTGGTTACATACACTTTAACATAAAAATACATATATATAATAATAAAGCACAGTAACAACATCAATACAATTAACATAAATATATTATATGACCAACATCTACTAATGTGCAAAGCCTTTATTATTTGATATTCAAAGGGAGGATAGATCAGTGCCACATAAAGCTATGATTAGTGATAGGATAGTGATTTAATGAGTTTTCAAATAATTTACATTAAAAAAAAGGAAACTTTACGATACCGCAGCAGCATGTATCTCCCCTCACCTCAGATAATAGCCAGCATAAACTGTACAAGTTGTAAACCAACTTTCATGTTGATGATTGTTTTTAGGAACCCACAGAATAAACTTCATCACAAACATTACAAATCATGAAGTCTTCATTCTAATGCTATTAATTATTTCCCACTTACGACTGACACAGTCTGCACTAATGACATGTTTAAAGACTCATATGTAGTCTATACACTGAACAAAATTGCCCTGTACACACACTACGGTAACTTTTCCCTGGTGTACACAGGCTCCCCTTTCCCCCTTTAAGAAAATACCCTTGACTGAGGATCACTGGAATAAAGGTTGAAATTGTTGAAAGCAAACAAGATCTGTGCCTGAGAGGTAAGACTATTGGTGAAAAGCCATCATTTCTGAAAGCAGTCATAGTCTGTTTACAATTTTTGCTCCAAGGCCACAGCACATGCTATCTCTACAATGTAAGCTGATTTCCTTTCAGCAATTTCTTGGATAGAAATTATTAGGACTTCCATGGCTACTGGTTAACTAATAAGTAATGGAAATATACATTGTTTTGGATAGTGATCACATTAACACATGTTCAATACTGGCCACGGGGATTACTTTCTTTAACAACATTCTGTCTTTCAAAAACAGATCTGATTGTGATTAGTTATTGATCCATACCATTATTTGGTGTTATTCCTTTTGCTTTTCAAACTTTGTTACTATGCAAAAATAGCATGGCTGTGAACTAAACTTGAATTTTTTTATTTTTAATAAATGAAGATGATATCATTATCAAATGAGTATGAAAGCAAAACCTGTAAAAACCTTGAATTTCTTAAATATAAATATTTTTTAAAACACTAGATGAAGGCCCCAGCATAATCCAGGATAAACCTGTGAACCCACTGTTCTCTCTCTCTCTTTCTTTTTGGTGTACAATGCTTCCCATATTCTACAGTCTTACTACGGATTACATGCGCTCCGGAGCACTATGCACTCATTTCTGATAGGGAAATTGTGCGCACGGAAGTGAATGCGTATTAATACATCATTTCTGGTGCGATGGACTTACTACAGGGCGCCAAAACAAAGATCATTATATTCTACATTTTTACAACTTTTATTTAAAAATACCTGAATCTTGAATCAACACAATCGGTCGATACAAAAGCGATTTGACTGGAATAGTTGACACTTAAGAAAATTTATTCTATTTTTTTTTTAAACTGCGATTTAGGCTGTAGAGTCGAGCAAAAAAAAAGGGCGAAATTGCGCCACAATGAATTACTCCCGCCACAATTTTTTTTATAACAAGATATTCATTCATCCATAACAGTTTGCTTAATGTAGGAGCCAAATATGATAAACTTCTGATGTTCAAGAGCCAGGATATATGAACAAAATTCACATACGCTGTGTTGTTATACATTTTGTAACACAAACAATATAATACTAAGAAATACATGTATGTAATAATATTTACTTATGTTTTTATTTTTTTAAAAACTGTTACATGTCATTTGTTTCAGCTTCAGTAGTCACCAAGCACGCATACACTGTATGCCAAATGGTTTCAAATGAAAAGTGAGTGAATTTGCATTTCGATAACAAAATTTGCCATAAAGCCACGAGCTGCATATTGAAGGCAAACAGCCGCATGTGGCCACCCCTGGTCCATAATAATAAGATAAGATAAGATAAATTTTATTCGTCCTTGTACAAGGAAATATGTTTTGATCATTGAATACATAACAATACAGTTACAGAAACAGAAAGTATATAGCTATACCTAAGCTAAAAATCTGATATTGTTAGCTATTATATCATATTATTTTACGTTAAAGAAGCCATGTCACATGATGAGGACATTGATATGGTTATTGTAACCCCCCCCTCCCCCTTTTTCTGCAGTATTGTCTTTTCAGTCTGAAAACATCTTTTAAGGGTGACAAATCCTTTTACGATCTTCTGTGATGTCTGCATAATAATAATGACAGGTGGCAACTACAGATATTCCGTTTTAACTTTTTTCCTACTATAAACCCAAACATCCAGAAGAGGTAAGGTGCCCACTTCTCATGCCGAATTAAATAAAATTTATCTCCCCGCCCAAGAAAAAACAACAAACAACTGCTGACCAGCACTGTCAAAATTGGGCAAAAAGAAAAGGTTGTATGTAGCAAGCCCCCGCCTAAGATATAATACTCAAATGATACAAATGCAAACTAAGAGAGAAGACATAACATGTTCGATATTTCTGCTATCGCCTTTATCAAGAAAAAAAAATACTCCTTTAGCCATCCACCCCATCTCTCTCTCTCAGGAAATCGAAGATTCTCAGTCACACTTCCCTTTTGTTTATGATTATATGAATATAACAAAGTGGAATCATTCACAGATATAATAATAAAAAAGATTAGATTACGCTATTAAGGCATTTGAAACCCATGACATCTGATTGGCTGTCTATGTAACTCATTCATGTGAATGATACAGTTGTACTTAATATTACAAAAATAAACAAAAGAAAATATCAGACTAACAAAAGTTCCTTTTGATGAAGTCATCTGCTCAATCCTTGTGTACTTCCATAATAACTACATTGCATGTATATTGCAGTCAGAAATGACACAAAGTTTCTTTTTAACATAAGTACACAATAACTCTGCCGACACCACCAATTCCATCAATCACACATGAATCAATTTTTTTTTTGGGCACCTACTGGAACAATTGATTCTCCAAGGTACACGTCATGTGGACTATGCATTTGTGGCATATTTTTGCATATATATCATCCGAAGTGATATCTATTCCAAAGTAGATCAGTAATTCTGAACGAAATGGTGCACAGCCTCGTGGTGTCTTATTTGCCTTAACATTAGCAGAGCTCTGCACGCGAAGGCTACAAACACGATAGGGTTTATTGATCAGGCCAGTGTGACTTAACAGCATATGTTTCACTGTAGCTGATTTTACTGAGGACGCAGGAAGAGACAGGTGAGGAAAGCTAAAGTGAAATACAGTAGGAAAGCGAGAGCAACACACCCATTTATTAATCTGATATAAATTTCTATAAAAGGAGTAACACAGAAGTGTTCAATTGTATCTTCCTCATCTCCCCTTTCTCTCTCTCTCTCTCACATACACAAACAAACACTATCTCTCTCACACACACACACACACAAACAAACACTCTCTCCTCAAGTGGAACTAACAACTAACCCCTAGGAGGAAAAAACAGTTCCTGTAGGCAGCAAAAGAAGTAGATGCATTTAATTTTTGCAGGTCTTCATTAGGCACAGGTTCCTCTATCCCTGGATCGTAAACTAAATACTGTAATATCTCGCAATTTTAGATAATTGTTTCTGATTGGTTCTTAGGCACAGACAACTCCAGATCATAGTAAGCTTAGGCGAGAATGGGATATTATTGCAAATTATATGTCGAGCAATAATTCGCACGCTGATGCTACACCTATTGACAGTATGAGGAAAGCCTATGAAAGCTTAGTCTTTGTGATTCCGACCATTGGTTCACTGGCTTGGGGTGCCTGTCAAAACACCCGCACGCCACTCGCTTGACCACAGGCCTCTAGACCTGCTCTGGACTAAAGGACTAGCCTATCGGCGTTCCCTTGCGTTTGGGGTTGGATGGTGGTATGCATGGGAGAGGGGCTGAGAGGGAGGGGCATTGTCTACGACACTGTGTGTGTGTTAGTTTAATGCACCCACATGGACTCACTACCCGCGTGACTGTGCGTGAAAACGAAAAGAGACTAACCTAGCTTATCAGGGTGCTGTAATGTATACATTGATTCACCAACGGGGGAGTGTTGGTGTTGGATAGTTGAGGTGCCGACTCAATTTCATTGGTCTGACAATAGAGATCAACTCATCCGCTTCGGGTAAAAGAATTGGAATAAGAGATGGGACAGAAAATTAAAGACAACAGGCTTCGCGACGCTTGAGCTGAAGTTAACACAACCTTATATTTTAAAATAAAATATGATGTGGCCGACCAGTTCCACCAAACAAAATCAACTCAAGAGAAGTTCAACTCATGCGAGTTCGCCTCAAGTAAAGTCCACTGGTCCATTCTTGAGCTGTCACGGGACAGAATACAGGAACATCTGACCAATAGCCAAGATGAAAATCAGCCCATAAAAGCCCGCACTATTCCCTTGACCTGGTTTCTGCATACGGGACAATCTTTCATGGCTGACGCACAGTCTGTACAGGAAACCAAATGTCCACAAGGCAAAAATACCACAGCCACCTCTTTGTCCATGCAAATTTTACACACAGTTTGTTGACGCAGCTGATTATTCTGTTCTTTCAGAGTTTTCAGAGTGTCTAGTGTTGGAAGACAACAAAAAAAAAAAAAAGACATATTATTCAGGATCTCTCAGCCCTCTCAAGTCAAATCTTTAACGCTGCAAATTTAATATGTTTACAAAATGAACAAAGAAGAAATGGCTCTGTTTCTGGCGTATTACAATAGTGAAACAGAGGATTTCATATGTGGATGAATCTATGGAACACAATAACAAAGGCAGCATTTCATTTGATCATCTGAGAATATTTAATTCTGCACTGCACCAATTTGATTTTTATCAACCATATCAGAATTTTCCAATGACTCATATACACATTGCAAGTGGTAAAGATCAAAGGGCAGAGGTCAGTCCTACGACTAAATACTTGAATTCCACATCCTATAATAACTGGCTGGTGCACAGTGATTCTGCTGAAAATAAAACTCAACAAAAGATGGAAATCTTTGTTGTGTGGAAAAATATCTTTTTTTAAGGATGAAGACTGAAGATTTTGTTCTTGTTATAAAATAGATCTAGTTTGTGTGTGTCCTGTAATTTTTTTCAGTCGCAGATGAACTCGGACAGGAAGAAAAAAATGAATGAAAAATAGACTTAGAAGGGGAAAAAGAAGGAAGCCATGCAAAGAAAGAAAGACAGAAAAATGAAAAGAAAAAAGTTAATTTACCTTCATCCCTGGATGGGTCAGAAGAGATGCCAACCACGTGTGGATCTGCAGCATTGGGTTTCTGTGTCTTTGCCTTCTCTTCTTGAACCAGTTTTTCAAAAATCTTGTCAGCAGATAAAACCCCACCTGAAATAACAATTGGGCATGTGTTGTTACTGAACTCTGGCTAAGGAATGTACAATATCAATATCTGATTGAAAACAGGAGATTTTAAACATTTCTATGAAATGACAAGGTGTCATTGAGTCATACATAAACTCTCCAAACTAAAATGATAAAATCTTATTGGGTAAAACACAATTCCATCTTTTGATCTAAAAAAAAAAAAAAAAATGACATCTCATTTGTTTTCAGAGGGCAAGTCACCTGAATATGATGTATATTCCAATGTTTTATGCCGATTTCCTCTCTATGCATACAATTATTCTCTCCCCCTCCTCTCTGTCTTTCTCGGACTGTATCTTTCTCTCGCTTTCATACACCCATACTATATTATGTCTAGAGAACTGAAATCACAGGCAGAGTTGAAGGTTAATTATTATTAAGTTAGTTGGCCAATATTCTCTGCTGCATTGTAAGAACAAGTTGGGCTAGGTTCACTTACTATTATCCTTCACAAATCTAGCTGCTTCCAGACAATCTTTTTCAGAATATCCCATGTCAATAACTGTCATGACAGCTGGGTCTCTCTTCAAGGGTTCTTCTCTTGATACTAACAAACGAAACAGTACATAGCTATGGTAAAATACTGCATAGTTCATTCCATTTCCCTGGCAACAGTCTGATGCTCATCTGCAGTCATGTAGACAGAGCATTAGAAAACTAAATTAATAATCCGAGTGACTGACTAATGTTGCCAGGGAAACAAACAAAAACAAGTAAATAAATAAAATATATATGCTGGAATCAGTGCATGATGATTACATATTTAAGCCAGGTTGTCTCCAATCCCAGCTTGTGAAACGTAACTGAATTTGCTTCAAAATGGAAAATGTCAACCTATCATACATAAATCTTTAAGCTATTCAGCAGATTGGCAATTTTTACTCTTGTCACTTTCATTAAAGACTGAAAAAATCTGAATGCAGACTCAAAAGACACTGAAATGATAAAAAATCAGATGAAAAAACGAATGATCATCAAAGGTGGGTCAGATCTGGGGCAAATGTTCAGGGAACAAATTCACCCTGTGCAGAGACAAGCTGAAGCTGACTCAGACAATCTACCCTGGAAATTTCTGACAAAAAGTTTCTCAAGCATTAAAAAATCATGGATAACGAAAAACAAAAACAAGGAAAAAAAAAGATAAAAGCAAACTTGTTGATACTCACCTCCTAATTGGAAAGTCTCGGCAACTGCTCCAAGTTTTTTCTCAATCATGAAAAAAGTGATCTGTACATAAGGAGACAAAACAATGACATAAAGACATCTCGTAAAAACTGTGATCTTTATTTTATTGGTATGTACACCCTCGCCCTCTCTCAGTCAGTGCACAGCGAGTGAGCATGAACACTTGCAAAGACAAACACTTGTTTCTTGGTATAACTGCTGAAGCATATACACCCGCAAAGATTGGTTGTATTCCAAAAAAAAATATACTCTTGGAACGTCAGATGAAAAATGAAATAAGATACAAAATTTCATAGGAGCACACGTTCTGTGACATGAAGTCCAACAAACCAATACACGTATTCTGAACTTTGTAAATCTTTTCAATGGTGATAAATAGTTATTTTATGATATAGACATTCCTACCAACCAATTACTGTCAAAAGGATTTGATCATTGTTTATTAAACCTTTACTTTAAAATTAATGAAGTTGCAATGTGGTACACTGACACCAACTACAGCTGTAGTGTCCACGCAGAAAAGTAAGTTGGACAAATAGGTATATGTTAAACATCTTTGTGGGACAGCTTTTCTTTTCTAGTCCGCTGAATCCAAAAATACATTTCAATGCTGCCTAAATGGGACAAAATGCGATATCACTGGTCGATTGGCTGTTGCAACCTCCTTAAAACTAGTCTCAGGGGCTTCTTTTAGGGATTGTGTCTACTTATAAAGCGAAACAGAGAAAGTACTGAAGTGTGCTAACCGTTCAGCTCTCGCTTTCCAAGTAAAATACTGTGGTCCCTTAACAACAACCATTCAAGTTTAATTTTAACAAGATTTCAACAGCCGAACGATGATATGCTCTCTTCACTTCTTTCCCAAAATTAAAATCAGATAAAACTTTGCCACCATGCCTTTCCGTTTCCATTGCATTTCACCATTTCTCAAATTTCTGCATAATTTCTCAAGCAAGCTTTTTGCAACATACAAATTTGTCTGTTTTGACACTTTTTGACTTTCCCTAAACAGATGATTAAAAGTAATTTCAGTTAGAACTTAGATTTACATGTCATCCGCGCACTTCAATAATAATGTAGAAAATACATCACATTGTCCACACTTGCCTTATCATTTGCTTGGTTTAGATCTTGTACAACATCTACAAATGCTTGTCCCATTGTCTGCCTCATGAAAGCGCACTTTGGAAACCATCTTGCGTGTTCAATCCAGACGTTATCTTCATCTTCCCAATTCCTGAGACCACCTCCACAATAAAAGCAGCGAGCACAGTCACCATAACCTGAAGGAAAAAGAAGGAATTAATACTAATGAAAACTATAAGTGAATACTCATCAGAATAATTAGATACAAATTCCCAGCAAATCTTCTTGTAGGACAGCAACAAGAATAATTATAACCATGTACCATTAAACAGCATTTGACATGAAGAAACAAAGATTTTATTCATTGCAAAAGCTTTTCCAGAAAACAAACCTGCATATAATATTATTATATTATCACACATGTAAGAACAGTCAAATGTCAAATACAACAATACATTTGTCAATACTTCTTTTTACTTCTTTGAATTGTCAAGAGGAAAAACTTATACCTGCATAGTAAAATCCAGCATCTGCCAAATCCTCTTTTCTCAAATGATGATCTCTTGGCCAAGGGTCAAATGACTGAAGCCTTTTTGCTTTCACTGCGTACTCATATCTCTTCGGTCTTTCTGTTATGATACCCAGGTCCGAGTATGTTGGACCTCTGTTGGGCGGCCTTGACCCTTGAGCATTTGCTGAAGAACTTTGTGCTGTGTTTGTGGCACTTCCATTAGTTGATGGTGCAGAACTGTTTGAAGGTGGTATTGTTGAACTCCTTGCAGCTGTTGTTTGTGCTGATGTAGAAGGATTCCTGCTTGTACTACTGCTGCTCTGTGTAACAGATGTGTTAGTTGGTGCCGGGGAAGTTGTACTTCTAACCACATTTGAGGACGAAGCAGAGTTTGCACTGGCGGTATTGCTTATGTTTGTTGCAGTGGTGGGAGTCGGTCTCTGCTCTCCATTTTGAACCGCAGATCCCGATCCCACTGATGGTGCATTGACTCTGCTTGCTTGTGAGCCTGATCCATTATTGTCTCCAAGTCTGTTGATTGATGTGACGGTCGCAGTGGGCACATTTTCACTGGTGGGTTGGTGAGCAATCACGGTTGATGTAATGACAGCTGATCGAGGTGCTGGCGTTGCAATAGGGGGGTGCATAATTGTAGTTTGCGCCATTTGGGCAGGTTTACCCCTCGACTGTTTGTTTCCAGATGTCACTGCTGTTGTTGCTGTTCTTTGTGGTTGTGCAACATCTGGTACTGAGTCTGACTGAATCTCATCTCTGCTTTGTCCAGACTGAGCAGGCCTGTTTCCCTTTGGCTTTTCTGATAGAGCTGACCTATTCTGCAGGTGTTCGAAAAGGGTTGTTCCCTGCTGGGGGGTCGTCATGGGCACATTGTTGCAGTTGATTCCCGTAACCATGGGACACTGAGGAGATAACCTTTTATGTACCTCTGAGATCACATCCAATTCCAGCCAGTTTTGTTTTCGACCGCAACAAAAGAAGCAAATAACAGTGTCATCACTGCCTTTTCCTGATCCAACATAGGCAAATCCTTCTGCTGCAAGTAAAAGGGCCGACTTGGCAGTTTTATGTGGATATCTAGCAAATGTGTGTATTCTCCAAATCTCCTCACGTAACCACCGCCAAGGAATGTCATCAATAGCATTTGGATGAATCTGGGCATCTGGCATCATGTATACAACTAAAGTTGACTCTTGAGGCTTGAAACGAAAAGTGCTCTGCTGAATCAAGTCTGACAGAATATCTCTACTTCTTCTTTCATTGTCTGGAGAGTCATGGCCATCTCCATTATCTGGCTTCTCTTCACTTTCATTTTCCTTTGACTTTGGATTAGTAACATCGTGCACTGAAACAGACATTGCCTTACTAATTTCTGTCATTACCCCTTCACATTCATCACTCTGATTTACCTCATCTCCTTTTCCAGTTTTATCTGAGCCTTCCTTGTCCATATCATTAGGTACTGGTTTTATTGAATCAGCAGAAGAATGATTAATTGAAGGGACATGCTGTTCAATTTTACTGTCATCAGCGTGGTAGTAGTAAAAATTGAATTCTTTATCGTGACTGTAACCTTTATATTTTGGATCTTTCTGAAAACGTGAACTCTTTCTTTTTACCTCAGCTTCATTTCCATTTGCATCTGAACAGACTTGAATTTCACCGATGTTCTCTATTTTATTTTCAAAGTTCTCTGGTTTGTCCTTGATACATTTTATAAATTTCTTGCAATTCTCAATAATGAGAATAATAATTGCTAACGGTACCATGTAGCTCTCATACTGTGTTTTAAATGAGGGAAGTACTTGTCTATTATTAATTGTACTACTATTGCCATATCGTGATGATTTTCCTTTCAGATTTATTCTAGTCATTTGACTCGTTGGAACAGAATTGACTGAACTTTCTGCATACGTTGAAACCATTGTTTCTTAATTTCGATGGAAAAATATAATTGCTCTATGATCCTTTGCTCTTAAAATTGTGTAATGTTTGTTCCTGCAAGACTTTTCTTTTCAGTTTCAGTGACAAGAAATTTTGCTCTCTCAGCCTTTCCTTCGTGGTAAATGCAATTTGGCTTTGTATCTGAAATAAAACCAAAAGAACTAATTAATCTAATGCCGCAATGGCACAGATGCATTGCATCAAAATTAAAACATCTCAAACATAATATAAGTTATAACCACAGCGACAGATCTTTTTATGTACTACTGAATTTGAATGTTTTCTGTGGTACCAAAACTACCATTGAGAGTTTGGTGATATTTAATGATATTTTTCTGCCACATGTTAAACTTAAAGACATATAAATGCATGCCATCATCAAAACTGAAAAAGCATGAATGCCACACACAGATATGATATTAGTTGGTGTACATGTGTAACATGGAGCCTCAAAATGATCTGATGCTTTATGGAGTTTACCAATACCATGTAAGGTTTTTGGAATGTTAGAGATCAGATCTATTTTTCTAAGTGCTGAAACTTAATTGGCAAACCACAATTGTATTGAATTAAGTAAATAAAATAATATAAAAATAAATGAAATTCCATTTCATACACTTCAGGTTATCAACATTATCAAACATGCAAAACTTTCAGTAGTTTCAGACATTGAGCAGATCATTCGGCGCTTTTTCGGTTGTTCCCACCCCTCCCCAGTTAACGGAAGGACTTCCGAATGCATTCCATAGTCCGAGTGAAAACAATACATAGCTACCCCGGCGGCTTTCCCTGATATGTCAATCTGACTACTACCCAGACGAACATCGGCCTACGGCCTCGATGATACAAACTGACTAGACCCTCACGTCATTACATATCAATCTGACAATCGACTAATATAGCCTAGGTAAGTTGGGGTGGGAACAACCGAAAAAGCGCCGACCATTCTGTCTTTTCTCACAAATCTGTCCCAGGAGGACACAATAATACATTAACAAATAGGCTATGTTTTATAATTGTAGACGGGCCTAGATCTAGATCTAGACCTAGTATATTATATGCTTTGGTATAAACTATAATAAATATCTAGATCTTTCCTGATAGATCTATTTAGATCTAGATTCTACTAACAACTCCTAATATGCTAGGATGGCTCAAACTGAATAATGAGCAATTGCCTAGTTGCTCTCAATCTGAATGATATTCTGAACTTCAATGAGATATTATCACAGAGTGCACAAAGACAGTGTTGTGCAATGCTACTGACTAGCCCTATGAACTGGAAAGGGTCCAGAGGAGAGCTGCCCGCTTTGTGATGAATGACTATACTAGAAGTAGTAGTGTAAATAAAATGATGAGAGACCTTCAGTGGACACCATTAGAAGAGAGGAGAGCAAAAAAAAAAGTAAAAATATTTTATAAGGGCAGGGAAGGAAATATCCATATCCCACTGAACCACCTCACCATTAATACCAGAAGCAACAGAAGGAATAATATAAAATATAACATCCCAAGCTCACGGGTTAACAGCCATCTTTATTCTTTTTACCCTAGTGTCATCAGGATGTGGAACAACCTCCCGGCAGAAGTCCAAACACTATCGTCTGCAACGACTTTCGACAATGAATTAAAGAACATAATTATCTGTTGCAGCTACCATTGTAACTAAAGTGCGGGTTGTATTTCTGTGCACAATCTGGAAACCAAGAGATATTTATACCAGACTTATTACAAAAGATTTTACACAACTAATATATTTTTTAATGGTCTTAACATCTCTATGAAGGTTTTACCCTGCTTTTAGCCTCAGAGGAGCGACGTTGAGTCGCATATAGTAGTGCAGTTGGGGAATCGTCTTATAGACGTACCAACTATAAAAGAAGAAGAAGAAGAACTGCAACTGTTGAACACAAATGTTGATCCAGATCTAGACACACTCTAGATCTATATCTAGATCTAGATCTAGATCTATGTTATATTTTCGCAACTTTGTTTTGATCAAATTTCAAATATGATATCTAGACTTCAGGCCTATAATTATGGCTAGGGCCTAGACTATACATCCCACTTCTAGATCTACACTCTAGATCTAGATCTAGATGAGTAGATCTAGAATCTAGATCTAGATCTAGATCTAGAGATGTCTCACCTTCACTGAACTTGATCTGAATTCCACCAAGAATAAATTTTGTATGTGTAAAACTTCTCACTGATTAACCTTGTTTATGACCTGTATCAATTAGCCTCCAGTTCAATACCTTGAACACTTGCGCCTATTGTGAATGAAAACTGGACGTCCAATGTAGGCCCAACCAAAAACTTGCAATTTCCAGGTTATAATGCCTTCTTAGCGTCATGTTAGATTTGGGTTGCCAGACAAAAAAAAAAGTTCGAAATTTTAAAAGATATCGTTTCATAGGATTTAAGTTGAGTTAATTTTATGAGTAATCTGACTTTACTTCATTAAACTTGATCACAAAGTAAAACACCCAGCAGCATTTTATAAAGTATACTGATGTGACATTACAACTTCCAAATGTGAATTCTAACTCAGAAAAATGACCAAATAAATTTAATATGAAACAAATCAACCTGGCAGTTTCTATTCTTACGAGCAGAGAGTATAGGAACTAAAATAACTGGCCGTTGGTACATGTCAGTATCGATACTTTTGATAAAGAGAGGTTTTATTTTCGACCTTCACAAGCTTGGCACCGCCCACCTTCTGCTTAGAGGTTTCTGCAGCCCCTTTGTCTGAATTCACTTACATGCTCTGGGCAACCTTGAATGATTTGCATGGGTATCGGCAACATTTTTAGTTAAATGAAAAAAAAGTTAACGTGGAATGTTAATTACATCTCTTAATTCTATGAATGACTTCAATACTTCTTTCTTTCCATACACACTGCATTAATCACTGTCTCTCTTGTGAGGATTGCCAGGTGGCTTTCCTACTACTCAGCTTCTCGTCACTGGGCTGATCTAGTAATTCCTGTCTCGTTAGTGTGGACTTATGGATTGCCTACCATTATACGCTCGTAGCCAATGTACCAGCATAGATCCAAAGGACACGGTTCGCACTTTTGGCCTAGTGCGACGAGGCGTGTATACCAATTCACTGGATGATGACACAGACACTCCACTTCTACTTCACAACTGTCTATTCTGTCTAAGCTCAACTCCTACTGTCAGGCCCTGGAGCTCGAGCCGAGAGAAACCTCACTGGAGCGAATGATTCCCACAGCCGTTCTCTGATTAAACAATGGCGACTTAAGCTTATACACCTCCAGCCAACCCTGTGAAAGTTTCTTGTCTCACCTTCCGAAATCATGCCGAGTTCACGTGCTCCGTGCACTGCTTGCACAACTCACCGCCTTAGGGCGTGAGTCCACTAACCTATAAAATCCCACCTTTTTATTCTAAGGGTCTGATCACACTAACACTACTCACTGGATCCCCAAACTCAGCTCATGACAACTGCTCAGCACAGACGTTCTGACTAAAGAGGACACATAGTGGTAAGCAGGATGACAGACAGTAGATTGAAATTATGGAGAGATATCGGTGAGCCTAAAGCACGTGTTTTTCTGATGCGAGCTTTATTGCTTGACGTTTAACTTGAAACAGATAAATCTTCAAGAAACACCCAGCAGTCAGGTATGCAAGTCAGAAATCAGTCTCTTGGCCTACTGGAGAATTTATTCCCTAGAAATACTGTTAGCATAGTTGTTACCATAACAAATCACAGTACGCTACACACACCAAGTTCCACAGACATTATCAACTAGAAGCCCACATTCCCGTCCCCGAGAGGTCTCTAATTGCATTATACTGGTATTTTCCGGGCTTAGTTTTTTTTTTTTTTTTTTTTAATGAATCTATAAGAAAATCGTCCTGTATGTAAATTATTGAAAACAAAAATCTTGACATCACTTGTCACTGATCCCATAACCCGCCGGGGTCGTAGGGGCGCTGCAGTGATGAACGCTGCACCAGCTGGCTCCATTTGTGGGTTGTGGGCGAGTGTCTGGGTTGCGGGAAAGCTTATCTTGGTCCATTCCGCATTGTTATCTGCCCATTTCTTCCTCGGTCTGCCTCGTCTTCTCTTCCCCTGCACTGTTCCTTGTAGTATGGTCTTAGAGAGCCCATCTGGTCTTGTCACATGGCCATACCATCTTAGCTTCCTTTTCTTGACTGTGGTCAGTAGGTCTTCATAATCATGTGCCTTATTTGTCACAATCATGTATATTCTGAATATCGCAGTCCGGCCGAGGGGTCCCAACGATTCAGAGAAATCGAATATCTCTTAAACTAACCCAACTCGAACGAATCCATTCTACTATAATTAGTGTACGGAAAACCCGGTACAAAAATTCCCGATTTCCACGTTTAAAAATAGTTCTGACTCGCTCGGATTTCCCGAAGATGTCAGCAGTCACCGTCCGGTATCCTCGACTGCGGAATTTACCTAAACTGCGTAGACGTATTAAAAAAGTAATGAGTAGAAAATCTATAGGAAAGTATGAGAGTTTCATAAATGAATTCTTCTGGTCAGAAACTAATTTTCAGTAAAATATAGAACCAGGTATCTAGATCTAGATCTCTAGATTCTATCTCTTTTTGAATAGATCTAGCATCTTGCTTCCTTCACTCGTTCCGTGCTGAAACTCATGGATTTCAATGTGCAGATAGATGGAGTTTCCAATCTGTGGTCGCTTATGGATCCCAGAGCAATTCGTAGCTTAGATTTCAGCAGTAAATTTAATGCACTTCTGGAAAAGTGACCTACCTTTCCGCCAGCCTGCGGATAGGACTGAACATGCTAATCCCTCACTGGCGGGAATGCTAATCCTCCTAATGGTAGACTAGATCTAGGTTGGGAGAGTTAGCATTTAAGGTTTCTTGTCGGAAACAAGTTGTACGGTAACAACAAAGGGTAACAATCAGTCTTGAAACTGCGTTACTTGAGTACAAATAATGCCATTAAAATTCGCTGCAAAAACAACAAACTACAATTTTTATAGGTCAAATTCCAACATAAGCGCGATCGAGTTCTTCGTGATAACTACACAACGTAAAATGAACGCTAAAAACAAACGTGTATGATAAGAAATAGTTAGGCTACCTTCGAAAACGGAGACAGCAACAAGGTAGGATATTATCTGAACAGACCCACAGCTGTGAACAGACCTGAATGTCGAATGGAGAAAGATAGAGCGGTAAATGTTGATGTGGAATACGAAGTTCACACGCACCAATCGTTTTGGGAACTTCCTATTAATAGTATTATGACGTGGTACTGTAAAACTTCCTATATCGCGTCTTTCGGTCTACGCCATGGAGGTACTAATAACATATTATAAGCTCCATGGTCTACGCAAATGTCGCTTCATGTCTGGAGTGCTTTTGTATATATTTTGTATATTACTAATTTGTCTACCATGTACTAATTTGTTCAGAGTGCTCATGTACATGTATAACACAAAGCCACTCTTCCAAGCTATTCAGAAACTCTATCAGAGATAGTGACAAAACATTGTACAAAATAAAATGAAATAATACACATGCGCACATTATATTCAATTACTGCGCATTTTGCGTTCAACCTTTTAAACATTCGAAACCATTCAGAGAATAACCAGCTTCAAAACGACGCAGTCCAAGATGCAAGATTAGCAAGCTTGTTGAAAGTTGTCCAGGATCATGCTGCAATATTTTCTCGTTTTCTGTTTGTAATTAGACTACGCCCACCCCCCCCCCCTCCCCCACAATAACATTCGGTCTTGGGTAGGCCTACAATAGAGAGCGACCTATTTCCCCTTGACTTTACACATCTCACCATTTTATACAAGTGCAAGTATTTTTAAAACCAGTATTGTTAGAGGTATGCAATAAAATGTGGCAAATCAATAAAGGGAATGTTACCGAAAAATATTGTCAAAAAAACAAAAAACATCCCACCAAGGCAAACAAACAAAATTAGATTTACTAAAATACTGGGAAATCTCAAACATAAAAAACAATTAGGCCTACGTTGGTACATCAACTTAACCGTTATTAGAAGTTCCCAGGAAAACCGCGAGAGGCGCAAAGCGGACATTCCCGTGCCCAATTACAATCGCTCTTTAACCCAGTCTCAAACTCAAAACTCAATTCCCCGAGAATGATCAGCCAGTGAAAAAAGTGAAAGACCCGTGGAAATAATGGAACCAAGTCCCAAATGCAGGACAAAAATTAAACTGTTGGGAGGTCACATTTCATCTTCTTACAAAAAGATCTGCAGTGTTTTGTGATGAGATTGCATTTTGCCAAAAACAAAAACAAAACAAAATTTTACAAGGAAAGAAAAAAAAAACGAGAAAAAAATTTTTGGACCTTGCTTTAGTCTTTGTTGATTTTCGACTTTGTGGTGACTAGAATAGACTATTAGTCGTACAGTGTGATAACTTAGAGTGATAACCTAGACAGGAAGATAGAGAAAGCCTGCGCCAAAAAGAATGATGTAAACGAGTGAATTTCGCCTACAATGAAATAATTATATACAGTCTTGTGCAGTAACGCGGCAGAGATTTGATGAAATCAAGGAGCTTATAATAGTATTATAAGCTCCTTGGATGTAATCAAAAAGCAACAAGTTTCCCGGCCCGCCCCCAAGGCCCTT
This sequence comes from Onchidella celtica, assembly GCA_963931925.1. Taxonomy (NCBI): domain Eukaryota; kingdom Metazoa; phylum Mollusca; class Gastropoda; order Systellommatophora; family Onchidiidae; genus Onchidella; species Onchidella celtica. The sequence goes on from OZ007572.1 coordinate 61,289,360, forward strand.
TCCAGACACCGCCAGCTGGGACCGATGTACATGAAGAGAGGCCCTAGGCTGTTCTAGCTGCGACGTCCATCCCAATCCCCCTCCCGCATTGTGGCGACGACCTGTCTGCTTCAGTAGTAACTGGGCTGCGATGACACTAAGGCAAATTTCCCACACGGGATTAAAGAAGTATACAATATATACAAAATACAAATACAAATCCACCTCCTTTACGCCAAGAGAATGATGGAGTGTATGTCAGGAGCAGTTCAAGCCACCCACCTCATATATACAATCATTTAACTGTCTCTCTCTCTCTCTGTGTGTGTGTGTGTGGTGTGTGTGTGTGTGTGTGTCCAATAAAGTCGGAAGATAACGAATATCCCTGTTGTGAAGCTGCACCACCACCACATTAAACAAAAAAAAAAAAATGAAATGTGAAAAAGGAATCATCAGCTAGGTCTATGTTAAAGGGAGAAATCGGACTGAAAGAGGAAATCGGGCAGCCAGCCAGGCAGCCACCCAACTAGCCAGACAGACAGTCAGACAAGCAAATAGACAGATAGGCAGGCAGACAGACAGACAGCCAGCCAGGCAGACAGAGATCCACACAGCCTGCCAGATAAACAGAAGACAGACAGACAGACAGACAGATAGATAGATTAGATAGATAGATAGATAGATAGATAGATAGATAGATAGATAGATAGATAGGTAGCAAATTACTTACTATTTAAAACGACTGTCGCTCATTGACCAAAACGTAAAAATTACAAATCACTGCAGGTCCGATAAGATTTAGTACCACGGAAGCTCGGTAGAAACATCAGAAAGACTCGTGAGGGTTTATATACCGTGCCCAACGCAACGCCTGGTGTCGTCAGCAGAGAAATAATCGTTTTTTTTGGGACCTGCCGGGCATTACGCGAAACTATAGGAAATTCCCGTTTTTACAATCATTCTTACTGCTCCCCAATGGCTGCTCCCTTGTATCACGTAAAACTGATTGAAAACAACAACAACAACAACAAACGTTTGGTTTCAGTACTTCTTTCAGCCTCTAATAAATTGAACCGAAACATTTATCTTAAAGTAGAAGTACTGTATAATTATAGATATAGATATAAACAGATACTTAGATGTGTAATCTGGCTGGTCGCGCCTTTCTTTTTCTGGAGATATTATTTTCAGTTTTACTGCCATAAAGTCTTGCCACACACATACAGAAAACAACAAACACAACCTCCTCCTCCCCCCCCCCCCATTAAAAAAAAATGTTTTCTCTCTCGCTCTTGTAATTCTTCTGATTTTCCCCCTCATAATTTTCCATCTTATCTGTATTGGCAGATGAGAGACTTTCACGACACAGCACCACCTCTTTTCTTAATACCGGCACTCCATTAATACTAAATTTTGTACATCTCTTCGGGACACCGTTGCAGAAAATTCATCCTAACATTTGAAATTGTGAAGGTTTCATGGTATATCTAGTCATTATTAACTACCGTTTATAACGGACACAGATTGCACGTACAACATAATGTTCAACAAAATCATATGTGCATTCACTTAATTAACGCAACCGCGTGGTGCGTGAATACTGCAATTTTCAGCCTATGCTCCCTTCTTTCTTTGCTGATTTTTTAATTATTTTTTTTCAGATGGCAGGAAAGAGGCAAGGTGGGATGGTCGGTACGGTATAGGATGCTGTTACCAGGCTGAACAGTTACAGTAGTTGGTTCCAAGACTGCACGATACCCTTGCAGGAATCGACAAATACTGGGGATATGCCTTCAGATTTTATTTTGTGATTCGGAACCGAAGTGCCGAGGTTCTGTTCTTTCCACAGAACCGCTTGGTTGGAGTGGCCTATTTTTGGAGATAATCGTCACGACTCACTCGGTAATCTTTGCTACAGCCTAATGGTACATAATAATACAAAAACAACAACCAAACTCTGTGTATGTTGTATAGCGGCCCAAAGAAATGAAGAAGTAGTAGTTCGGCAAAATGAGCCAGTTAAAAAAAAAGTGGGGTGGGGGTGGGGCTACCATCTTATGTCCCAGTGGCTTTTCTCTGTCTCCGTCTTTCTCTCATTTGAAACTGACTTTGTCCATTTTATTCACTTTACCCAAAGCTCTACCTCTCCCTACCTTAATTTTCTTCGTCTTGACCTGTTTGTCTCCCAACCTTAACCATATGCCCTCCCTTACGAATCCATTTTCCCGTCGACTCTGCCTTTCCCTACAGTGTTCCCTACATAATTATCAGCCCGTTGTAGTGTTATTATGGATCTTTTTCCTTATGTTCCTTCCTCATGTTTTTTTTTAACCTGTTGTTCCCGAAATATCGTAGAAGTTGGTGAGGGCATGGCGATCGCAAAACAAGTAGGCCTAATGATAACGCCATTAACGCATCTCATGCATTGTTCTTTAGATACCACCTGTCTGCTTCTAAAACATTTTACAATAATGTCTGCTTGCTTCCTGTAAAGATAAAGATATGAAATATTATGAACGTGAGAGAATCCGATGGAGGCAAGACTTTAAAATGTTGCTTTTCAATTCACATAAATTTTCCATTTAATTTATCGAATCATCTCTCCCTAACATAATCTTTATTTGCACCTCTTTTGGACAGGTGAGAAATGCGTTTTTCCGACGACTTGTGAAGGGAAAGAACTACAAAAAACTTGACTGGTATGAAAATTAGACGGAAAAATTTGAGTTGTCTCTCGTTTTGAATTTGACATTCCAAGTGCTCAGCCTATTGCCAAGCAGAAAACGTGTGCTGATTTCATTTGCTACATATTTCACAGGGTTTGAACTGGTCACTAGTGACATAAGAGCAAATACAGTATAGTGTTTGTAAGTAGTTACATTATAAATAAAATCTCTGAAAACTTTCTCTCCAAGAATAATGTGTGTGCAACACAAGACAACGAAATTATTTTTTGACGTTTGTGTACAAGCAAGGACAACTCCGTGCTCTAGTTCATGTGGCAACGTCAACAGTGTAGGCCACTTTTGCGTGCGGCATTTCAGAATCCAGTTGGATATTGGCAGAGGACTTATTGTTATCCGCTCATCTTACGTATTTATAATATTGTATTGCATAGCGTAAACTGCTTGCACATGAGCAGCATACCGAATTTCCAGCGGGCAATCTGAAGCCAACAGGTTTGTGACCTTTCTGAAATAGACTAGATCGAGATCTAGATTTAGATCTAGACTGAGCAAGATGATCTCGCGTGCCAAGTGCCCCGTTTAAGGGGTAGATTAGATTTATATCGTGCAGTGGATTTTCAATTTGGTTCTTATAAGCTTTTGTTTGTGCTGGCATGATCTCGCTTGTTACATGTGTCTTCACTAACAGGAAGTATTTATGTATCTCTACCTTCTGTGTTATAAGTCAGTGAGATCTTTTATGAGCTGCTATAAATGAATACAGTAGCCTATAGATCTAGTCTACATAATTAAATGAATAATGATATAATATTTTTTTTCAAGTTAGATTTGACTTTGAAGAATGCGTTGAAGACAGAATTTTGCTGAAAATACAGTGAATGCCAGCGTTATAAAATAAGGAAGAAAAGAATAAGAAAACCATTAGCCTACAGGAATGTAGATCTACGTCAAGCACAGACTGCAAAGATGTGAAAAAGTGGTTCACTTTCTGAAGTCACATATTTTATTCATGGAATCAATACTGAAGCCAATACCCCCCAATTTATCATCGGAGATTTAGTGCCACCCCATTTTTGTGTGTGTTTTCTGTGCGATTTCATGAGGTGTAATATTTCATTAAATTTAACCTTGTAAGGTTTGTTTTGTCTGTTTTGTCTGTCCTGGTGAGGTGTGAAAACAAACAATTAATGTTAATTAATTAATATGTTCAGTCTCCCTGTTATCAACAACGGGATATTATATTATATAATACAATATTTATGGGACTGATATGAAATGGAATCTGATCTCTCAGTCTCCCGGTGTCACAATCAGACCTCAGCTGTTAGGATCACAAATGTTACCAATATGCGCACAAAATGTACCATTCATACACCCAAGGAGACAAATCATAGACTGTTATGAAGCAAGAATTGAATCATTCATTTTAATTTAAAATTAAGATACCAACATGTCATGTCATGAACTTTGCCACAACAGTTCTGCTGTTTTACTTCCAGCCGAGGACACTCATACAATACTCGAGATTAAATATATGAGACTTTCTTCTAGGAACATCTGATTGAGAGGTTGCAATGCCCCCGTGATGAGTTTGACTCCTGAAATATTTTTGTGTCACAAAACACTTGCTTTGAGTGACATACTTTTTGTAGTATGCTAGAGACTACCCCTTTTTAATCTGTAGCCTTATCTTCAAAATAATATAAAGCATTGATAAATTATTGAGTAGAGGTCAGTGCACGAAGGAGAGATTCAGTCCAAAGTTAGAGATCAAGTAAAAGTAAATAGGCCTAGTAATGAAGGCAGTTCTTTAAATTCAATTTAATGATACATGTATTGTAAGAAGAATACATTTTTACAGCATTACAGTGACATCTAAGTTGCACAATGTTACCTCCTAATCTAAGTCTGTCATGAAATACTTAGAATTAAAAGTACTTGATTATGAAGTCTGTCGATTTGAATATATTTGATTAGCTTAAAGTGAAAATCTTTAAATGATACTCTGAAATGTTCTCAGATTCGAATAATGAATTGCATTACAACTTTCACACTTTCTGTCTTCATTTATTTAAACAGCTTTTAATTTGCAGACAGTTGTAAATGTGTTAGCACATGCCTTGTTAATAAAGTCATGCAATTATTTTAACATTGCAGTGTAACAATTTATGTGATCATAGTGAAGATGGTTTGAAAGTGTTTTTTTTAGAAATATCATTATACATACTAATTTTTTGCAGATTTCAGACCTGCCAGCTGTCCCTTATTTTATGGCTATTATCACTTGTACGTATGGTCCCCTAGTGTTTTGTGCTAAGGGCACGTACGGATACGTATCTAGCCCTAACCCCGTCCTTATCATCAACCCTAAATCTTATTGAATCCCTAATGATGCCCCTTACCCTGTCAGCCAAAAACAACAGGAGGCAAACAAAAGGGAAATTTGAAAGAATAATTAATTAAGGCTGTTGTTAACTCAATTTCGGGGATTGTTCTCTAGCTCTGGAGTCACAAACACTTAAAAAAAATATATATCCCTAGTATAAAACACATAGCGTACACATGTGCAAGTAATAACAATCCTTATTTCACAGGTTATTAGAGGGACATCAGAAATTGTTTTGTATACAAAAAAGAAATTCCCATCATATTTGAGGATGAAAGTCAATCCAGAAAAGTGTTGTGACAATATATGCACAGTTTGATAGTATACATAGAGTAGACAATGTGATCTCTGAAGTGTTTTACACTAAATTTGTGTTCCCTTTTCTATGGAAATCATGACTAATTTATAGATTCAGTTGGTTAGTGAGGTGATGCAACGTTACAGATCTGATTTATTACAAAAACCACAGAACGTCTGTGGGGTCGCAGCAAGGCATAAAGCAAGTCAAAATATGACCAAAAAAAAAAAAGTTGTAGCACAGCCGGCCTAGTGTGAGAAATAATACCAAAAATGATAAATAAAACGCAAAGAAAAAGGGAAGAAAAAATCAAGCTATTGGTGTTTAAACCTTCATTAGGAAAAAAAAAAAAAACAGATTGGAAACTTGAACTAATATTAGTAATAAAACAATTTAAAAATAATCCAAAAAAAATAAATTTTCCAACCTGTTTATTATATTTTCCTGATGGTTTAAACACCGAAAACTTGATTTGTCTTCCCTTTTTCTTTTTGCGTTTTATGTATCATTTTAGTGTTACTTCTTGTGCCAGGCTTTTGCTACCTACAGCTTTTTCTTTTTTCAATATTTTGACTTTGCAGATCTGATTTGTAGTGTAGTGTACTTGTATCATGTAGAGTGATTATATCATGGACATATGATAACTGTTGATTGACTTTTATGTTTAACAGACATAAATTCAGATGGATACAAAAGAGTCATGATCATGATGCATTCCGGGCCCTCAGGATCAGTTTCTGATGATGATGACCTGTTTTTTCCACACCCGGAGCCGTCGTTCTCTTCAGCGTTATCATTATCATCAAATTTTGTGGACCTGTCAGCAGTAGACTCTTCTCATCAGGCCAGCAATTTAAAGGTGTTGTCGAATGATGCAGAGAGTTATTTCACAAATGCTCGTATGTATGGATCGACACCCCCATCTGCTGAAAATGGAAACACAACTTTTGCTGAGCAGAGTCCCAGTTCTCAGCCTCTGTCCTCTGGCCAGAATTCAAAGGAACGAGTCACGAGACAGGGGTCTATTGTGGACGGTCTCCTGCATGAGATCTATGACCGATGGCATTGTGGCCGGAGTGACAGTATCGACAGCGATACTCTGACAGAATGTTCCAGTACTTCAGATTTCGTCTTCCACAGTCGGCATGAGCCAGGAGGCTACCACTCAGCAGTGGAACGACGTCATGCTGGCCAGTTGAACAAGTCCTTCCTGCAAAACCAAAGTGAGTTGTTATGAATCATTATCTTTCACATGTTCAATCAATCATATCAAGAGAGGGATATCTGGCTCAATTTGGTGGGCAGTAAATGAATGAAAGAAAGTGATGGAAGGAAAGAAAGATTGGTGTTTTATGCGGAGTTCCTTCTAACTTTTCCAAATCCCTAAGCGGAACTTTTGATGCTTTTATGCAAAAATATTTTAAATTCAAAGCTAGTGCGCAACATTCAGCCATTTGTGTAACATTTTGATGTGCGTGGCACCAATACCGACTGTGCAGCTGTGCACCCATGCAGCTTAGAGGGAACATTGGTTGTATATGAATATTAAATTTGGAAACAAAGAAAATCCACTCTAGAAAATCATCCATCTCGTGTAAAAATTATTCCTCATTAATCTTATGGTAATTGCCTCTCTCCTGGTTTTGGGATCATGATCACTTCGTACTACTATATTGTGTTCAGCTTTTGGTAGTCTTCCATGTCATTTTCCATCACTCAGTCAGTCTTTCAGTTCATTATTCGTTTCCCTGTTCCCATCTTTCCATCTGTCTATTCACTGTCCCGTCATTCATTCGTCCATCTTCCTTCCTTGCATTCCTCAAACCAACCTTTCATCCCCACATTTACCCCATCCCTCTGTCCGTCCATCTTTCTATCCACCCCCCATCGAAACCCTCCTCCTCCCCCCCCCCCACCCCCATACACTACCGCTCAGTTTCTAGACCCTGCCATCAGATTTGTCCACCCCCCACCCTCACATTACTGTCGCCAATTTGTGATTCCATCATGGACTCATCTGTCTGGCCATCAGTCCACCTTTCTATCCTTCCACCAATATTTTTTCTTGTTTATATGCATTTAGTATGCACATTTGACTAGGGAACCTCCCCTTTTTCTATGCTCCCCCCCCCTCCCCCCTCGCCCCCCCCCCCCACCGGATTCTTGCATTTTTGTTTTGAATTGTAATAAAAAAAAATTGAAGTAGGTTTATTTTATGAAAGGAATAGTTTGGGGGGGGGGGGGGGTCACAGTTTTTGACTTAATGATCTGTATTTTATACTTAATTACCATATTGTCAACGTAATAGTCTAATTCAGAGGAGAATGATTTTTTTGCATTTGTATCTGTATACTACTTTAATCCCATTTTGGGAAATTTGCCTTTGTGTCATTGCACCCAGTTACACTGGAGCAGGCACGTCGTCGCCACAGTGCAGCGCCGGTCGGCGGGTTTTTTTTGGGGTGGGGGGTGGGAGGGGGGAGAGGGAGGGAGTAGATAGATTTTATTTGATCTTTGCCCGGGCAGCAGCCTGTTCGGCCTGCTCTTTACAATTTCCAACTGCCAAGGTATCTTTAACGTGCACACGGGCCCTCCGAATTTTTTCGTCCTTATCCGAGGAGACTAGGTACTCGATCCTGCCCCCTAATAGGATCAGGGACACGAAAATATGAGAAAAAATCCCAAACTTCCAACATGCGTGCACCGGCTGGGTTTTGAACCCGGGACCCTTGGCATGAGTGTCGAGCTTCTAGACCACCTTGTCCCTTGGAACTCTAGGGAAAACCTAATGTTTAGAGGAAATTACCCATATCAATGAAAATTCTATCAATCTTTATTTTTTAATTTTTTTGTTCTTCTTATCAATCAGTTTAACTGATTACAATTTTCAATACTAGTCTGCTTGCCCCAAGTTCCTTGTATTTTCGAGCATTTCTGTGTACTGAACCAAACAGGGTGGGAGCAATATTTTACTTTTCCCAGAAGTTTCGATAAAGGTTGGGAACCCCCTGGCCTTGACACCCTGTCACCCGACAGCAGTGGCGGGCCTACATTTTTGGGACCCCGAAGCTGAAACTGAAATAGGACCGCGCCGTCATTAGCAACAAAAGGGCAACGTTCAACATTCACTCGTAAAAAAAAAAAGTTTCTTGAAGGCCTCTCCAGAATGAGGGGCCCGGAAGCGATTGAGGTCCTTTGTTTCTCGGGGGCCTCAGCGTAGTGCTGTTGGGAAAGAGTTTCTTGAAGGCCTCTCCGCAATGAGGGGCCTGGAAGCGATTGAGGTCCTTTGTTTCTCGGGGCCTCAGCGTAGTGCTGTTGAAAAAGAGTTTCTTGAAGGCCTCTCCAGAATGATGGGCCTGGAAGCGATTGAGGTCCTTTGTTTCTCGGGGGCCTCAGCGTAGTGCTGTTGAGAAAGAGTTTCTTGAAGGCCTCTCCGGAATAAGGGGCCAGGAAGCGATTGAGGTCCTTTGTTTCTCGGGGGCCTCAGCGTAGTGCTGTTGGCCTCCTGTTCTTAAGCTTAAGCTTAATTAGTTTATAGTACGGTGTAGATCCTCCACTGCCCGACAGTGAAACACGTACCGGCTGCTGCTGATGTTCGTTTAATGGCCACATAATCGCTTATTATGAGAGGCCATGCGGAAAATGATGCGCGCTGGTGTGATCGTGTGCTGGCACCAGCTGCAGGGGACATGTCAACACAACGAGGCAGAAAATCTCTGCTAACTGACTGACAACAATATGCGACATCCAGATACGTGTACTTAATAAGGGGCCATCCATAGAGTAGCCTCCGTACGCTCGGGGGTAGGTGGTTGGGGGAGGGGGGGGGTGAGGTTGGAAAAATGGGGAGGGGAGGCTGCAGGAAGGGTGCTTCTACTAGCATACAACAACAACAACAAAAACCCGATATGTGGGAAGGGGAGGGTTCATGGCGCCTGCATGACTTTTGCAATTACTGTAATAAAATGAAACATTTGGTCTGACTTACTTTGTGTTTCAGCAAATGAAGTGATTGGATTATAACATGATGGCAATCAAGTTTCTCATGAAACAGCCAAATACATGGTGTCCCTAGTCCTTGTTTGTTCCAACTCCACTTTTTACAGAACTGAGAAATTCGTCGTTGAACGTTTGCTGGTTTAGTAGTATGATGAGGAGTTGGAATAAATCGGAATGCAAGTGTCAAAGTGTGCACTTGTTATACTTCTCCTACATGCGAAAAGATCTCCAGTTTTGCAGAAAATGGAAATAAAACAAACGAGAACGATAAGGTCCACGTGTAGTCCATGCTAAATACCTCTTATTTTCCCAACACCATGGTCTTACTGTGAACGTTCATGTTTCTTATTGCCGTGCACTAATATATGGAGCAGTGGGTGGGGTGTCGAGACTGTGTATGAAAAGCATTCAAGATGGGGGGGGGGGGGTGTAAAAAAATAGCCAAACTCGAGCGTAAGTACGTTATGGATGGCGCACGAATTAAACAGAACTTTCTTGTGGCACTTGAAAACGATCTGTCCGTCCCTATCTCAATCTGTGTTTTGTTTTGGTTGTGTTTACTCAAAGATAAGCCAGCGCAGTTTCATGAAATTTTGCCAATGACAAGATGACAGGATAATTTCTGAAACGATGCTTTGATTAGTTGGAATCTCGCGGTCAGCACAGTTTCCTTTTCTGCACGTACTGAAATTTGTTGCTAGAAAAATAGATAACATGGTGGAACGCTATTCGCTTCGTCTTGGTCGCAGACATATTAGATGATATTGGAATACGGTACACGTTTTTGCAAATTATATTTGTCTCAAACACACTCTGAAGTTGGAAAAATGATGAGTTTGTTTCATCTGACGTCACAGAGCTTGCGCTCCTTCGAAGTCCTGAATTTTGTTTGGCCTTTGGTCGGAAGTTCTAAGGCCACATGTTTCATTCTCCCAAAAGTTTCAAATTTTTTTTTTTTGGACCCCAGCCAATCCTTGCCAGTGAGCATGCTCAGCTGACGTGCAACCTGCAAATGTGCATGCTCGGTGGCCGTGCACGTTGGGGGGGGGGGCATGGATGCATCACAGTTCTTAGTGACGTAAGTGAATCAAATCAATTCTGTACAAAATGTTTAAGAGAAGCCAGTTTGTGGATATAAACAACACATTTTCCAAATTACTCACAACAAACACAGGAGCGCCACAAGGCTGCGTGCTGTCACCTGCCTTGTATACATTGTATACAAATGATTTCACTGTGACACACAACAACGTTTACCTTCTTAAATTTGCCGACGACTCTGCTATTTTAGGCCTTTTACCTAACTCTGGCCACGAATATTCTAACATTGTACAATCCTTTCATTGTTGGTGTAATAACAACTATCTTCTACTGAATGTTAAGAAAACAAAAGAGCTTGTTTTTGACTTTAGGAAAAATAACAACGATCCTGTTTGCCCTCTTACTATCAACAATGAAGAGGTTGAAATTGTCACAGAGGCCAAATATCTTGGCATTACTATTGATTCATTGCTTAACTGGCATGCGCATGTAACATATGTATACAAGAAAGCCAACCAGCGCATGTATTTCCTCAGAAAGCTCCGCTTTTTAAAAGTTAGCAAAAGCATTCTGAAAATATTTTACACCATGGCTATTCAGAGCGTTTTGATGTATGGAGTTGTCTGTTGGGGAGGAAACATCTTACAAAAAGATAAAAATAAGATCAATAATTTAATTAAAAAAGCATCCAAAATTTGTATCTGTGATCTGCCATATTTTGATGAGCTGTACACTGGTGCTTGTATTAAAAAAGCTAATATTATTATAAATGACCCCCAACATCCCCTGAACAAGGAATATATAAGATCTGTAAGAAGTTTAAGGCTGTTGTCAAAGAAAACTAAAACTGAGCGCTACTTTAAATCGTTTATTCCATCATCAACTAGGATGTTACAATAATGTCGTCATCTTGATCGTAATCTGTGCACAGTTGAATTATGTCCTGCGTGTCAGGTCAATGTGTTTTAGTTAGGGAAGCATATTGTGTGCACTGTTAATTTTGTTAATTTAGTTAATTTATCAGTGTGTGTGTATATATGTGTGTGCGCGCTATGTATCATACTTTCTGCTTCTGTAACTGTATTGTTATGTATTCAATGATCAAAACAAATTTCCTTGTACAAGGACGAATAAAATTTATCTTATCTTATCTTATCTTATCTTATCTTATCTTAAGGGGCGGGAGATGTAGCCAGATATAGCACTGAGCTTTGTATTAATGAAAAACAAGTCCTGATATTTATGAGCCTCACTGAATGTCTTCGACCATTTACTGCCCCAACCACAGTTTGCGGGGCTGGTGGGGCTGGTGGTGGGGATTCTTTGTTTCTCGGGGGCTTCAGCATGGACGTGTTGGCCCACACTTAGCACTGTCTCCGGGCCGAACCATTTGATCTGAATATATATAGAAGTCGATTTTGACACTGCTATGCTTGGAGAAAGGAACGTATTGACACGGCTAAGCAATCTGACAGTAATGGAAGCCAGTGCGTTCAAGGAGCCGAAAGAAACAAAATCGTTAAGAAAAGTGGGCCATCATATTACATTAATTTAGTAAAACATTTGAAATCAAACAAAAGCGCCTCTGATTTGGAATATGTCTCTCTGTCTCTCTCTCTCTCTCTCTCTCCCCCCCCCCTCCCCGGGCATACACACAAAAAGAGAAAAATTATTTGGTTACTACAAACCCCCTGTGTGAAAACCTGTACCATGTAAAATGTCGAACTCGCATGGAAAAAGCCAGAGGTCACTGGTTCGTTATGATATTCCGCTTTCTCTCTGCTACACTGTTACTAGAATGCAAATCTATTGAAGATCTGCTGTTAAATGTATTTTGAAGCCTTAGTGTATGTGCTAAGATCAGGCAGGAGGAAGGGAGACAAAGCAGTCACGGTCTCTTGAGTAGCCGAGCCAGGGTCCAATGACTTGGCAATACAGAACACAGAGCAGCGCGGAGAGACAAGTTCCAAGGGAAAAAGAATGGAAGCGTATAATACACGTACTTAGTCATCCAGTCACCCAGCGTAAACAGTAGCGTTTTAGGCAGATAAACTAGTGTCTACGTACCTTTTCAACGATCCCAATTCATATTGCAACGGCGGGGCCGTGTAACAGTGCTCGGGAACAAGGCCGGAACAGAGGTTCTGGGGGGGGGGGGGCGTAAAGAGAGAGAAAAGCAGGTGGACTAGTTGGCATAAACCTATTCCCCCTGCTGGAAGGAAAACGGGGGGGGGGGGGGGTTTGGTAAAGAATAGTGTTACTGTAAAAAGAAAACATATTACAAACAAGTAGTTAATGAGCAGTTTGAAATTGTCTTCATTCCTCAGGGCTGTAATAACTAAAAAATTCGAAAAATCGATATTTATATATAACATATTCAACTACATTCAAAGCCGCATCGAATGATCTTGGTTATAGACTCCTACACCGAAAAATAATCTCGAATGGCAAACTTTCAAAAATTCATCATAACTAGACCATTTGTGCTGAAATGAACGTTTTTTTTGCTTGTCGTGAAAAGTAGCCCAAACCGATTATTACAGTTTTACGGAATAGTGACGAAATTAGTCACAGGGTTACACATTTGCCATGTGGCCTGGGCCTATTACCAGCTTTCCACGGTCTCGCGCGGGAACTAAGATACATTGTTTTGTGCAAAGAATTTTAGGGCTGTTTTGTTGATTAGTTGGTTTTTAAAAAAAACAACCGAATTGTTACGGTGACAATTAAGGACACGATATTACTCGCAAAGGCTTATACAGTCCAATCATTAATATGACTTAGGGGAAGTTGTAATGCTTTGGTTATCCACACATTATTTGGTGTGTATCACATTTCCTTTGACAGCTGTCACAGCAAACTGGGCGAGTGATTGGAGGGTAGAAATAAATTGTATCCGTGTGGAGAAACGGCCAGAGACCGGGGCTAATTGTGCTGTAGCTAATGTTATGGACCGCGAGATTCGAATGATCGATCATGTTGAACCCAGCAAAGCAGCGAAGAAAACAAAAAAAGAAAGAAGAAACGTCTGTTTAGCAAGGTTCGGGTTTGAGTTTGAGTTTAACAGCGCGCGACCACGATAATGACCACTTCGCACAGTTCACGATTGTTCCAGTATCTTACTTAGGGTTATTTTCGGTGTTCAGGTTCTTATAATTAAGCTCAAATAAAAAAGTGAAATTACAAATCAAACGGGCAAAGCTCTGTACTGTAAAGTATGTCCGTGATATGAATTTTGTAATTATGATAAAAATCTGATAAATCAACAGGTAGATTTGGGCCTCTATCAGAAACGGCAAGATGCGCAAAATAATTCTTACACGGGTCGGAACGCCACACGTGATTTGGAATTGTGAGGATTGAAAAACGCGCAGGCCATTTGCACTTGGCAGTAGAGAAATTTTTAGTGAGGCGTGATTGCCCTGTCACCAGTTTTCACACAGCAAATCATGTATGGTTGGATTTTATTGTGGGACAGGTTTCAGTAAGCGAAAAAAGAGTGCAACTTACAAGCCAATTTAACAGATTTCACACTGAAGGCTAAATGACTGATTTTTTTTCAGCAAAGTCAATATTCACCCCCCCCCCCCTTTTTTTTGCCCCCCCCCCCCCCCAAATAAATTTAGTAACAGTACTGGTGTATGCACATTTCATGAAAATCTCCCCCGAGGACGAAGTTTGGAGATTGCCCGCACTGTGGAGTGGTCCCATCCCGCCAAGCAAGGTACTGGCGTATCTTCCTACATGTAGACACATACCCTGATGTAGCATTCACTAAACGCATCATGATAGTGATGGCACAAGTATCGTATTGTGAAAGAAAGAGAGAGAGAGAGAGCGAGAGAGAGAGGGAAAAAAACAACAACCAGACAGGCTACAGTGGTCGAGTTGATAACTCAGTCATTTCGTCGGGCGCATCAGCCAGTGTGGTTTGAAACACTGTCAGGGGTTCAGCGCTACTAGCGCAATTATGATCATTAATTCCGGCGGTTCGAAAATCGGCATTCTCAGCGCTATGTGGTGGGTGCATGTAGCCGAACAGTGGATCCCATACAAGGCTACACTTGTTTCCGTATGTTATGTACCGTGTCTGCCGGCAGTTCACAAGATCTTTTCTGTCTGTGTGTCTGTCTGTCTGTCTTCCTGTTTTCATGCCTGTCTTTTTTGCTATTTTTATCTTGTCCTCCTGTCTTGTATCCTTCTGTGCCGTCTGCCTTATGCACAGGCCATGCGGGTGTCACTGTGCCAGTTGTGAGTTGTTTTCTATATTGCAACTGGTATATTTACACTAGTATATAAAAACAACAACAGAACAACAGATCTTTGCGTCCGTGGACACGTGGGCGACAAATTTAAGCTGGTGTCAAAGTGAAATCGATACCTTATGTACATGTTCTACTATACATACTAGCAACACGACGTAAAAAAAAAAAATCGATGCTACGGTAATTGTATTGCTTATCAGTTTTCGCACGTGGCCTGTCAGCTAAAGACCCTCTCATAAACACCCTTTCACAAAAGGTGGCTTGGATTAAAAGAAAGAAAGAAAAAAAAAATGTTGCCGAGGTCTTGTACACCAAGGTCGATATCCCGATTCCTTTGTCGGTATGTAAACTGTCTTTTCAAGTCAAAGGGTTGTCGTGGCCGGTGGCACGTGTTGTAGATCGAACGTTTATCTTGTGTTGAAGGTCAAGAGTTCTTTCATTGTCTAGCCCATTCACTGACCGTCTTTCACTCTTGATCATCACGCTTAGAGATGTTTGTTTCGTTTCTTGTCTTTCTATTGTTTCCTAACCTGTAACTGAAAGTTTTCTTATTTGTTACAGTTTTTCAGTACTTTTAACGGAGAATATGCGGTACATTCGGGTCACCTGCGCCTGTCGGCTTCATCGTCATCGATGTTAGCTGCTACAGTGGATGTCACGACAAAATCTCCTCCACCCAATCCTGTCCCTAGCTTTCCTAGTTAGTTCACTTATTTCCAGCTGGCTGACTTTCTTGATGTTATCGTGATATGTAATGGGTGGTCTTCCTTGTTTTCTCTTTGTTTCTGTCTTTCCTTGAAGGATTGATATCATAAGGGCCGTGCTTTTGTTTCGGGCCGCGTGGCCGATGTATGCAAGTCTTCTTTTATTTATTTCAGGTGTTATTCTTCTGGTGGTGCCAAGCTGTTCTAAGATGCTTGTATTTGTTCTCCTTTCTGTCCAACTTATTCTGAGTAGCCTTCTGTTAAGCCACATTTCAGCTGCCTCCAATCTTGTTATGTCTGCCTTTTTGAGTGTCCAGGCTTCACAACCATATAGTAGGACTGGCCAGATCAAGCACTTAAGTATGTTCACTTTGAGGTCCGTTGGTGTGCCTCTATCCTTCCAAATGTTGTTTAGTTGAACCATTTTGTGTTTTGCCATTCCTATCCTTGTTTTTATGTCCTTTGAGCAGCTTCCATCTTGCGATTTATGTGATCCTAGGTATTTGAAATCAGACACTTTTTCTAGTGCTGTTTTGTTTACTAGTATCTCCTGGTGTTCATGGTGCCCTGTTCCAGTACACAGGTAATATTGTACGTTACGGCCTTTCCGCATGTCTAACTGAGAGTATCGTAAATGTAATTGTCTTTCCCTGTGTCTGACCGAGAGTATCCTAAATGTCATTGTGTTTCCGTATATATGTGTGGCTGAGAGTACCCCACATGTCACCGTCTTTTCCCATGTGTAACTGAGAGTATCTTATGTGTCACATGTACTGACTTTTTTATGTGGAACTGAGAATATCCGAAATGTTACTGTCTTTCCGCATGCGTGACTGACAGCATCTGATACATGTACATGTATGTTACTGTATTTCCCTGTGTGTAACTGACAGTATCCTATATGATACTGTATTTCCCCGTGTGTAACTGACAGTATCCTATTTGATACTGTATTTCCCCGTGTGTAACTGACAGTATCCTATATGATACTGTCCATCTTTATGTGTAACTGAGAGTATCCTGTATGATACTGTTTTTCCCCACGTGTAAATGAGAGTATTCTGTATTACTGCACTTCCCTGTGTGTAACCGAGAGTATCCTATATCATTCTTTCTGTATGTGTAACTGAGAGCATCCTACATGTTATACGTGCATTGGTCTTTGTGTTTGTGTGATTGAGAGTAGAAACTATCCAGTGTGTCATTAGATGTACACTTTATAATTTAGTTATCTTGCATATCTCCATATTTCTGGTCTGATAACATAATACCTGTACTGTGTTCTGTCTGTCTCGCTCCCCTGTCTTAGTGCTTGAGACGCCGTGCCATGTTCTTTCATGTCTGACAATCGGGCCCGTCCATTCACTGCTGACAATAGACCTTACGTACTGACACAGATAAACATTTCACCATCAGCCAATTGTGTACAGAGCACGTACTCACACACATACACACACACGTACAGAGACATACTCAGACACGTTTACACTACTTACTAGAACATACACTTAAAGACACGTTTACACGCTCGCACATATACAAAAACGGACCAATGCAATTCGCACAAAGGTGCGCCCACATCATGCAACGGGCGATGGACGAGAACGCACACACACGCACATCTGTGTTCACTTCCCGCTGGCTACAGCCCTGTCAACTCCAGATACCCCAGGATCAGCCAGCAAAACTTAACCCCCACACACAGTCAAGCGGAGTCGAGTAATTTACAGCCTTTCGCCATTAATGTACGTTCTATGTTATATGGGATTATTATTCATTCAATTCTGCACCAGCCCAGCGTCAGCTGTCAAATCGTCCTTCCTTCTTGCCACGCTCTAACTTTCCCCATTCCCCACCGTGAGTTTCTGTCGTTTCCAGTTGACAATTGTATAAAATTGAACAGTGACGATCGAAATGGACAGTGGACGCCTTCCTCGAGATTGTTCCCACGGCTGGAGTCATTAATTGATATGAATCTGTTTCAGTGATTCTCAGATTTCTGTGGCTCTGACCGACCCCAAAGATCAGGCTTAACGGGGTTGAACAACGCAAAAATGCGTTTTTTTTTTTTTTTGCCATACTTCATCATTTGCTAAGTGCAGTCATCTGCAGTTGTTTGTATAGGAAACATTTAAAATGAACCCTCAGCAATATCGCTTGAATTTTAAGCGACTGGCATCGCGGGCAGTGTCGTAGTTTCTCTTTATTACGTCACGTTGTGAGATTCTGTCACCGGTAATGTCAAAGCGTTTTTCTTTGTTAAATAATGTTTTGAGATTCTGTCACCGGTAATGTCACAGAGTTTCTCTTTATTATACTCAAATACTGTGTTGAGATTCTGTCACCGGTAACGCCAAAGAGTTTCTCTTTATTATACTCAAATACTGTTTTGAGATTCTGTCACTGGTAATGTCACAGAGATTCTCTTTATTAAACAACATTTTGAGATGCTGTCACCGGTAATATCACAAAGTTTTCTCTACAAATTGTTTTGAGATTTAATTGCCACTGATTGTTTTTGTTACCATGCCATGTCAGGTATAGGGCACACTAAATTGATAATTTACTGTGCCTAGACTCAGTTTGGCAGGTCATAATTGCTGCAACAGGTGTTTGCTCTATGTGTGCAAATCTTTGCCGGGTTGACCTGGCACACAGATCAGCTATCTAGCGGATAATTGAACATTTATATCATGGCCAGGTGCTGATGTTCACATGCACGATTGATTCTATAACTGACTACAGTAATGGGTTATTTTTGTATGCTTTTTTTGTTTGTTTTTTAAACTGAAAATCCATACCATAATAATATATACCCGACACCTTCACGGTGCGGAAATGAAATACCAGCCGGGATTGGTGTCGGTTTCGTTGTTGTTTCGTGTTCATGGATTCGGAAAATAAGTCTTCCGGTGGCGCGACTTGTTTCGTCTCGCTGTCGGCTGCAATTCCGTTTCGGGTGTCGGCTATACTGATTTTCTGCACAGTCGTAGAGCACAACAAGTGGCACCACAGAATTGCACGAGAAATGGTGAGATCTGTTTCATGCTCTGCAGAATACTGTTGTGTCTTAAAGTCCCATTCTAGCATCGCAAATCCCCTTAAGAGCCATTCTGGGTATACACAGTCCCGTAAGTACCATTTTAACGATGAAACCTAGTGTAAGACCCATATCTAGAGATGACCATAAAAAATGGCTGGTCAAGAGTTGCATATTCCCATAAGACGTGTCTCATGAGCGGCAGTTTTGGGTACTTTTCTTCAGGGGAAGAAAGCAAAGAAGAAAATTTGGTTATAAATGTCAAGAGCCATGTGTTACGATAACTTATTTTATTTTGTGCATTGGGGACAAGGTGGTCTCTCATGCCAAGGGTCCCGGGTTCAATCCCGGCCGGTGCAGGCATGTTGGAAGTTTGGGATTTTTCTCATATTTTCGTGTCCCTGATCCTATTGGGGGATAGGATCGGAGTACCTAGTCTTCTCGGATAAGGACGAAAAAATTCGGAGGGCCTGTGTACACGTTGCGCACGTTAAAGATACCTTGGCAGTTGGAAATCGTAAAGGCGATGACGTGCCTGCTCCAGTTGTAACTGGGCTGCAATGGCACAAAGGCAAAATTTCCCAAATGGGATTAAAGAGTTATACAAATGCAAATAAGAAGGGGGGGGGGGGTGTCATACTAAACCCGGAACGTCACATTTGACCGGACTTTGTGTGACTATGATAGGATCTTTCTGGATTTACTAAGAAAATATAGGAAATTATGGTGTGTACTCTATGCCTTTTAGTACACTGTACTATGTTCTGTCTGTCTCGCTCCCCTGTCTTAGTGCTTGAGACGCCCTGCCATGTTCTTTCATGTCTGACACTCGGGCCCGTCCATTCACTGCTGACAATAGACCTTACGGGGCTGAACAACGCAAAAATGCGTTTTTTTTTTTTTTTTGCGTTTTTTTTTTTTTTTTTGGCCATACTTCATCATTTGCTAAGTGCAGTCATCTGCAGTTGTTTGTATAGGAAACCGATTTAAAATGAACCCTCAGCAATATCGCTTGAATTTTAAGCGACTGGCCTCGCGGGTGCGAGTGCACGAAAAAGGCAGTGTACTACTTGTCTGTCAGCAGGTGGCACTGACATTCCGGTGTGGTAAGCAACCCCCCCCCACCCCCCCCACACACACACACATACACTCACACGCACAGTTTATCCCAACGACTGGTCTGACGTTAATGAAACGAGGGTAAAGGTCGAGACAGAGTAGACCCCCACTCACAATTCACACTACTTCCGCATTTTATGTGGTTGAACCGTGAAACGAATGTGATCTGAAATCTCAAGCAGAGTGAGTTCATAAGCCGTTCTCACTGACTGTCTCGAGACTCGTATCTGACACAGCTCATTTCCGTTCAAGATGCCGTCAACAGTTGTCGGTGTTTCTTGTTTGAGACTCATGATGCTTTGTTGGCTCAATAGAAAGAAAGCTTACAGAAGAAGATATTTGGTCCATAGCATTTTCAAAAGAAGACTAATGTATGGAGAATGCCACCACCTTCTTGAGGAAGTGCTGAGAGACACAAAAAAATGCCTGAGCTATTTACGAATGACACCAGCAACTTTTCATTTGTTGCTGGAGATGATATCGCTCTTTATTGAGAAACAGGAAACCAGTTTCAGGAAGTCGTTATCACCCACTAATATCACACTGAATTTGAAAAGAACAACACACGTGTCGACCGACCACACCCCCACACCCCTCCCCCGGTCGCCATTGCGTCATCCTTCCGGGATCAACCGAGGACGAAGTTTAGTGCAGCGGTAAAAATGTAATCACTGTCCGTCCGTGTGTGGAAGATGAGGAGACACCGTGAACTTTCAAACGGTTGTTTGTATGCTGCACTCCGCTCGCTTGCACCGGTTTTATAGAGTTTTTGTGCAACCAGTGAGGAAGCAGCGTGAAGTTGTACGAAATGTGAGTTCACTCTGTCTCGACCCTGAGGCTGACGGGCCATAGAACTACACGCTACATGCTACACGCTGCATGCTACACGTTTTAAACGTGTATAGAAAAGTGAAAACTCGTTGTCTCTCTTATGCGGGGCCATACAACTCACTACACGCTACACGGGACTCGCTACATGATACACGCGTGTAGAAGGAAATGAACATGCTCACTTTTTTGCTACACGTCTAGTTCTAGATCCGGCGAACATGGACGACTACAAGGAAAAATTGATTGAAATGGTAAGGGCAAGGCCACTTCTCTGGGATCCTCGTGTACCCGACTACAAGAACAAAGACCAGAGAACCCAAGTTTAGGACGAGTTAAAAATAATTGAAAAAGAGTTCTTCATCAGGATTCTCAAGAAGATGACGGAATGTACGCTGGAACTCTCCTCGTGATTCTCTGAGAAGGAAATGTTCTCGGCACCACATGCTTTGTCTCTTTCGTTTTCTTCTCCTTCGTAACAAAAGCAGAATCAGAACATCTTCTTCGTCGGAAGAATTCATCTTCGGAGAAAATCAAACAAAATCCCTCTGCCTCTGGCAAAATATGAAGCATGTAGCATGATAGTGTGAAGTTATATAGCCCAGGGTATGAAACGTGTAGCGTGTAGCATGTAGCGTGTAGTTCTATGGCCCGTCAGCCTAACTGACAGTCCGTTAACTTTGGGGAGTGTTTGTTGACAGCGTGGGGATGAATTACATGTAGTTGCTCTGGCGCACATGGGCCGATTTTTTTGTCGACAGACTAATTGGATGGTGACGTCACAACATTGAATGTTAATGCAATGGGATCTCTCTCACCAGTCAACTAATTGGGTCTCATGGAAACTCAGTGTCATGTCGTCAACATTCAACTCGGCCGACCAAACTCGGCTGGTGCACGTCTCACGGCTTTCTTAGGCACAGGAGAATGTGGAATAATAATATAGGATTAAGTCTTATTCAAGATTTGCATGATGTAAAATTGGTAGACACTGGGTCACTTACAGAAAAGGTACCGTGGCGTGGGATTTTGTGGCTAGCAACATGACGTGGTTCAGATTAACTGACTGTCATAATCACTATCACTATCAGCCGTTTGGCAGTTGTTGGCTAGTCTAAGGAGATCTTGGGCCTAGTTTGTTGACATGAACGCCACAAGTCATCTGTGGTGATTCTCACAGTTATGTGCATCGCGGAATGTGCTTGGATTTTGTTACTTTGCATACTTTTGATAAATGGAGTGTTTGCTAGTTAAAGTGATATTGATCTCCAGGTCTCAATATTTTAATATCCCGTCTCCGTGCGGCGGGGGGATTAGACTTTTGAGGGTGTGGGATTTGTAAGTCAAGGGAAAGGACGCGTGGGAGTGTAAAACTTCCCTTTTTTCACTTTCTGTTGTTTGTTTCAATTGACGTCACAAAAGTTGTGCTCCTCAGTTTTTTTGTTTTGTTTTCGGTTCATGTTTGTAGAAACCCGTGCTCTATGTGTTTTAAACTGTAAAAAGATCTTCTGTGATAATATTTGCAAAACGTTTCTATCTCTTCCATGCACCGGCCATTTCCATTATAATTATCATTAGTAACAAGTATTGAACCCGCGAAATTCGCGGGGGGGGGGGGGTGAAAAGTGTTGTGAGTAGGTCTGGGGGTGGCTGCAATGGAGGGAGCATTACTTGACCGTTGGCACAGCAAAGTGCAGCAAGAACCACGAATGTTATGGATGGACTCGGAAGCACGGTTTCAAATTTGGGGAACCGGACGTTGAGATCGCACGGTGGACCGCAAATTCAGTGACGTCATGCCACATAAAAACTCACGCCCGGATGGTATTTATTTGGAACAAATGCAAATTTGCGTAGTTCAAAAAAATACTTACGGAGAGTGTTCAGCAATGAGTGTAGCAAGGAATCAACTTCAGACCAAAAGAAATTTGTATGCAAAATTTGAGCTCGATTGGTGCACAGATAGCCGAGCTACGGCTTTTACAGAAAAAGCGAGTTTTTTTTTTATAATAGATAGTACTGTAGAGTATCATGTCTTTATAATCTCCCCCCCCCCCCGCCCTCCCGCCACCCCAAGAAAACAACAACAAAGAACAACCGATATGCGAGAAAAGCATTTTGAAAAGGTTGCTGTTATAAGTACGTACCTGTCCCTAACCCCGTCCTCTTCCTCAGACCTAAATCTGATCGAATCCCTATGACCCTGGCCCTTACCCTTTCAACCAGGGAAAAAAACAACCCAGTAGGAAACAAAAAGAAAATCTTAAAGAATAATAATTAATCATAATTAATTACGGCTGCTATTAGGAGTATTTCGGGAGGAGCTCTCTAGCTCTGGAGCCGCAAAAGGCTTTACCAATACGGACTCTTAGTGCAAAAACTGTGAGGGACGTATGCACTTGTACAAGTTTTCTGAAAAAATCAGGCAGTGAGATGATGTATCTTCACAGAAGACGTGCTTCTCATGTTGGAAAGGGCTGTTGTTAAAGGACCTTAGATAAATTACAAAGCCGAACAGAGAAAATACTGAGTTGTGTTCACCTTTCAGCTTGGCTTGTAATGTGAAATACCACGGTCCCCGAACAAAAGTCTTTTAAAAATAATTTTTTACTCAGCATGGCAGTGAAGCACTGCATGACGTCCACGATCTCAGTTTCTGAGTGACGTAGAGACAAAAACAGTCCGATATGCGATACCGATAGGACGGCAAGAACTCGCCAATGGATTTGTTTGTTTGTATCAGGCATACACTGGGCCGGCACACCTTGATCCAGCTTCACGCTTTCAGCACTGCGATAACGAGAAGTGAACCATCTTGACATTGCTAGTGGTTGTTGGTTGTGCATGTGTACGTGTATGTGTATGACCTAAAGCTAGTGTGACAGATGCAGGCCGGATTACAACTGCACATCTAGAACAGATGTAGCCATCGGGTGGAGTTGCAGGAGGTTGAATTTTAATCTCTTGGGGGATTGATGGATTAAAAAAAACAACACACATTGGGTACAGTGAATGAGAGAGCACACACACACACACACACAAAAGAGGAAAGTTAAGCAGGGTTGGGGGGGGGGGTGTTTCTGAGGTGAAGGGGGTGTCTTTACTCTTAGGGGGTAGGG
Organism: Onchidella celtica; assembly: GCA_963931925.1. Taxonomy (NCBI): domain Eukaryota; kingdom Metazoa; phylum Mollusca; class Gastropoda; order Systellommatophora; family Onchidiidae; genus Onchidella; species Onchidella celtica. Next base: position 61,312,825 of record OZ007572.1, read on the forward strand.
AGTAGTTGCATTAAGTATAGCCTTGAGCACGATTAGTCAGTATCTTTGTATTAGCATGCAAATTAAGGCTGGTCGATTTTCTGTGGCTTAACCTATAAGTTTCGTCATAAATTTCTCCTTTCTTCTTCTTGTCCCATCTCCATTTTCTGAAAAACCGAAGATTTTTTAGTATGTAAAAGAGATACATGTATAACAAATGTACACTTTAACACTTGTATAAAATGCCTGGTGGCACTTATCAAGCTGTTTTACAGCTTCGATTTATTCTAAATCCTTATCATAATACGAACGCCGCAAACGTTTTACATCGAATTTCTCAGTTGCGCAAAAAGTTGAGTTGGAACAAACAGGAGCCGAGATGGCGTTGTGTCTGTAGTTCTGTCGTTCCTTCTTCAACCTGCCTCTTCCCCAGCACCTGGGTCCCCATCGCCAGCCACTCAGTGATCACAATCATGTCTGTGTAACTTCTTATCAAAGTCAACCCCAGCTGTCTATCTTTTCCATCTTTTTGTCCGCGTTCTTTATCTCCTTCTATCTCAATATTTTTCTTTAAAAACAGCAGCAGCTACAACAGCAAAAAACCCATTGCATTTTCCCGACGTCCACAGTCTTTTATCAGTGGCTGTGGGAATGTGACATGAAGTTGACTGATGGAAAAGTATCGTACCATGGTGTTCAGTGGTTTTTCAAACTGTGGTTAGCGAAATCGTGGCCAGCAGGTCTCCACGTGCCGTATTTGGGATATACACAGTTTGGCGTGACAGAATATCCCTGTGGGCTGAGCTTTAGTTGGGAAATGAACGTTGATTACTTCAAGATGCCGAGCTGGCGTGGGCGCAGCCGCTTTTAAAACAAAAAACATAAGAAAAGCGGAATGATTAGATTTGGCGTATTCTAATTATTATCTAAAGCTTACCAGGTATAGTGTTATGGTCGCTAAACAACAGCTACCAGTGATTATTGCCACAATATTGGCTTTTGTTTGCATGAAGACTTTTTCGAAAATTTTAGGGTTAAAATTGATTTTAGCTTTTTGGCCACATGAACCTTTTAGGGGGGGGGGGGGGGGGATATGACCAAAGTAAATTTTTCAGAAATTGGCTACAAGTTGGTAATACACTTCCTATTGAGAGTAGCTATGTGGCCAAAATAGATCCCATACAAAAAAAAATAAATAAAAAAGTGGCGCACATTTTTCACTTTGCCGCCTCCAGTGGTGATTATGAGATCCCAGCATGACCCAGTCCTCTTGTTAAGTGATGCCGCATGGATTAAAAGCTGAATGAAGTAAATAAAACGGGAGAAAATAATAACGAAACAAAAATGGCCTGTTAATGACGGCGGTAAATAGAAAATATCGATCGGAGAATGTTTTAATTATCGTATCATCGATCATTTCATGTCTCGGCCTCTTTATCTCGTTATCTCTCTCTCTATCTCTCTCTCTCTCTCTCTCTCTCTCTCTCTCTCTCTCTCTCTCTCTCTCTCTCTCTCTCCCTCTCCATCTCGCCCCCCCTCTCTCTCCCCATATCTCCCTCCCTCTCTGCCTCCCTGCCACTCTTGTACCATTTTTCAGTCCCCCTTTCTCTTCCCCCCTCCCCTTCCACTCCAGCTACCCGAATCCTCTCCTCCCTATTTCAGTCTTTTCTTCGCTAGACTGTCTTTCCCTTTCACTTTCACACACTCTGCCTTTCCTTCATGCCATTCCTTTTTGTCAATACTGTCACTGTTTTCCCTTCAATCTCCATGCCGTTCCTTCTCCCGTTTTCTCTCCCATTCTCTCTCCATTTCTTCACTCATCCTACACTCCCCTCTCCCTCATATCTCTCTCACCCACTGTCGCTCTCGCCCATTCTCGTTCACTCTCTTTCTTTCCTTCCCCACCCCCTTCTCTCTGTTTCACCCACCCTTCCTCTTATTTTTGGTAAAGAGAACAGACTGCAGATTATATATAGCGAGAAGTTTTCACCATATGACACAGCTACAAACTTATCGACCCACCCGCCGATACATATCCTGTAGGGCAGCGGTTCTCACAGTTCTAGGCCACACGGCCCCCTAGTGTTCAGTGGCGGACCTACATTTTTGGGGCCTCGAAGCTTGAACTGTTATGGGCCTCTTGGCAACCACCAACAATAGTGCAACATCCAATATTCACTCATAAAGACAAAAGCTTTTTTCGCTGCCCCTTCAAGACTAGGGACCCTGAAGCTTAAGCCTCGTATTAGACCCGCCATTGCCCATTTGATCCCAGATTTCCCCAACTTTCCCCCATTTTGAATTGTCTTCCAATGATATTTTCACCATTGTAGGCCTACTTCTCCAGTGGTAAATCCTGAAACACGTTATAAAACTGAATTTTTGTACTACCTGCCATGAAGTGAAAAAAAAAAAACACCCTTGTTTCAAAAGATCGTAAAACTTGTAGGCTACTGGACATAATGCCCAAATATGGTATTGGGAAGGCCAAAGGTGATTTATTAAGCATCAATAAATGAAAAAAAAAGTGGGTAAAAATCCAGAGCTAGGGCCTGCATTACAGTTAAAACTGTTCAGTATTGTGTACATTGTTATTTCATTTGATATATCTACACAGTGTACACAGTACATTCTTTGTTAGTTAGCACATCTTCCTGGCCAAAGAAACATTAAAGCGTCCGTCAGAAGACCATGAAAATACCACATGTTCACTTTACATCTGTGTTAATAAATTCATTAAATCAAGCCGGCCTGAAAGATTTGATGAACAAACAACAAATAAACTAAACTGTGTCCAAGATCAGCTTGGACAGTGGGCTGAATTTATAAAACCTCTCAACGAAATCGGAGAGATGAAATTGTGCGAGAGATGAAATTTTGCGAAGTAGACTCCGTCCGGGTCATACCCACCCCACATACCGTTTTCAAGTCAGAGTGGAGGATCATCTCTTCCCCACCCCCGAATGTGTGTTATGCAATTTGCCAACTGACAGTTACGCATATTTTAACTGAATCTGTAGATTTCATGCATATCCGAAGAAAGCACCATGTCTGCGGATCCATGAAAGAACACCAACCTACTTTCTGACGTGGACTCACAGCGAGTCTTGCCCTTTCTGAAAGAGGCTAAAGATCTGTACAACCTGATTTGAAAACTTTCATACACAAATGTGCAAAATTCTTTTCAGATTTATACAAAACAACTTTTGAGAATATACCAGTGTAATAAAGCTTATGCAAAACTATTGAATTCTGTTTGTGAAATTTAAATTGATGAAGCTCACCAAATAAAGTACCCCCCCCCCCCCCCCCCCCAAACTGTGAAAGAGGCAAAGTGGTCGCTAACGCGCCGTAAAACCCAAACTCAAACTCCTCTGAATGAAATTCCTGTCCACTCCCTCCCCATAAATTTGAAAATTATTCCCCTAGGGGTCAAGTGATTCATTTCATACATCTAACCCAGAAGAAAAAAAAAGAGAGTTTTTCAGTCCTTAAGAAAAGAAAAAAGAAAATTAATCTCGATTGTTAGGAAAGGCAGCGGAAGAAGAAGAAGAGAGAAGGCAAGGAAATATTAACAAAGAAAGAAAGAAAACAGCAACAACCACAAAAGACGAAGGCAAAGTTAAAAGTTACGCAGGAAACCGATGATTTTACTAATGTTCTGTATAAAATAGTTATACAATACCGCCGTTAATATCCTCAGTACAGTTGAACGACGCGGCGACAGCAGCGGCAACAGCAACAGAAATGACACCAACCACTCACACCGTCGACGACAAATCAGAAATTACGACATAAAATTATTAGCCATTTGCAGTGCCGTCACCTGTGTCGAAAATACTGGCAGTTAACAACAACAACAACAACCGTTTAAAATATCCCCCCTCCCAAAAAAAAACAACAACAAAAAGTACAACAGCAACACACATACACACACAAAACCAAAAAAACAAAACAACAACAACAAACAAACAACCAAAAACAGTCTACATTGAAAAAAACAACTTTTTCTGGTTCACAAACTTCATTCAGCGTCTTAAAAAACAACTTTTTCTGGTTCACAAACTTCATTCAGCGTCTTAAAAACAACAACTTTTTCTGGTTCACAAACTTCATTCAGCGTCTTAAAAAACAACTTTTTCTGGTTCACAAACTTCATTCAGCGTCTTAAAAACAACAACTTTTTCTGGTTCACAAACTTCATTCAGCGTCTTAAAAAAAAACAACAACAACCCGATTTACATTATTTTGCAAGAAAAAAAGCTCCGCCAAGAATATTTAAACTTTTGCACAGTTTCGTTCAACTGTAAATCTCACATCACGTGACGCAATTACTCATGCATGAGCGCTGAGACAGGCATTGCGGTAACATTTTGTCTTGGGATAGATATCTAAGTACAATGTATGTACAATTTCCAGATCTCCTGATATTGATTTATTTATATTATTATGGTTTCTTTTTCACTCGCTCTATCTTTCCTTCCTGTCACTCTTTTTCTTTCAGTATCTTTCTGTCGCTCCTTTCCCTTCAATCTCCATGTCTTTCCTTCTCCAGTTTTTTTTTTCTCTGTTTTTAGTTTCTTTCAGTAACCCGCGGCACAGGATATCGAGACGGTTCTATTCGCCAAATTCCGCCCGTCGACTTATGCGCAAGTCAACAATGCAACAATTAGCACCACATACCTTTATAATTGAACGAAGAAGAGTAGACCCGTAGAACGCTGTGAGTAAGTACTCACCGTGTTTATACGCGCGAAAGTTGTGGACATATGTATATATAGTGAAAGAAGGAATGGTCCGTCTCGGTATTCTAATCTGTCTCGGCAGTAACCACAACCAGCGAATAAAAGCTCCTTGGCATGCCATATTCTATTTTGAAAGCAATTCATTTCGTGAATGTGCAAAAAAGCGCCTTTCGATACGCAACATCTGCAGGAGAATGAAAAGATTTGCTACACCATTACAAAAGTGCGCAGGGACATTAACCTTTATTACAGCTCATGGCGACATTGATCTTATATTTGGACTTTGTAGATATTTAAAAAAAAAAAATGAATTTGAAGTTCAGTTACGGGAACGTGCTTGAAAAAATATTTCATTTATACTTAAATTCGCGGATTTACGTTTTACATTGATTTGTTTCACTCACGTCACCCAAAGTTGTGCTGTTAACTACACGGCATCCGCACCTCCTCTAGTACACGGCGGCTGAATATGCCGTCTTGTAAAGTTTTTTTTTTTTTTTTACACGGCGGCTATGCATGCGCACTCGTAAACCATTAACTGTAATCCGAAAAGCAGAACAGAAACTCTTAGGACAACTTTAACGAAACATGATGTTGGAACTTCTGAGTCCGATAAAAGACGAAATAAAATTTAAAATTTCTTAGAAGCGCAAGTTCTGTGATGTCACTGTAAAGCAACCAATAGGAATGTTTGATGTTTTTCCTGTCCACGAACTATGGTTGGGGGCGATTCATTTTTTTTTTTTTAATCATTCAAGATCAAAGCTGGAGAATTTGATGGTAAACATAGACAAAAGCAGAAATTGTAACTTGGTATGGACAGATATTTACAGAGATGGGTATTGATGAAAAAGAGTTTCAAGACTACAGTGGAGCAGGCTGTACTTGGTTTCAATGGTTAGAAGTGGAGTTTCTTATAGGTAGAATGCGCATATCCACCATCTTGTCTGTCCGGACCCACTTAAGGCGTCGCGAACCAATCGGCGGCGAGTTGACTACTGTAAACAATGACACGTGTGTTTACGCACATGGGAGACGTTCGGTCAATTCTTTCACTTCCTTTCTCTTGTTTACACGGATGGTAGGGAATCGGACCAGCTTGGACATATCCTTTCCACCCCTGTCACAACAGTCAACTGCAATGCAGCCCGCAGGCATTTTAACTGCTTAGACACATCTCGAAGTTACATTCATCAGCTGATCCACCGGCCATCTTGTTTGGCGGAAGTACAAAACAAAAAGTCTGTGACGTCATGCGCATTCTACCAATAGCGAAGGCGAATGCTGTACGGGGATCGGTGATACACTTTACATCACGATGTAGAAACAAGTAACTCTTACGGTTGCAGATATATTGAACATCTATAATAATAGTTCGTCCATCAGGTATGATGATGACCTTAACAACACCAGAGGAATAAAGAACAGAAATTGTTGAGAATTTCAACACATGGACAATAAAGAGAACTAAAGGACACAGAGGACAGAATGGAAAGACTGTTCTTTCATGACTTATGGCTTCTCATGTGACTGATAAGTCCTATTTTTGCCCTGCAGACCCTTCCGCATAAATGACAAGAGTGCTCCGTTGGTTCAGTACCACTGGGCCTTTTCTTGCGCCGTTCTCTTTTTTTGATAGCCTGCTGGACTCTGTCAGCTTCCCATGCTTTGCTGCCTATGGTAAGGGCCGCCCTCCAATTTGTACGATCAAGCGAGAGCTTTTCCCACTCACTCACATCAATGGCAAAGGCCTTCAGTGATTGCTTGAGAGTGTCTTTGTAACGTCTCTTTGGGGCCCCAACATTCCTCGTTCCATTGGAGAGCTCAGAGAAGAAGATTTGCTCAGGGAGTCTGGAGTCGGGCATTCTGACAACATGTCCTCCCCAACGTAGCTGAATTTTTTTCAGGTGGCAGAAGATGCTCAATTCCTTGGCACGATTGAGGACCTCAGTGTCTGGAATTTTATCCTGCCATTTGATCCTTAGGATCTTTCTAAGGCAGGCCAGATGAAAGTGATTTAGCTTTCTGGCATGCGATTGGTACACTGTCCAGGTTTCAGCCCCATAGAGTAGGGTGGGAAGGACCACAGCATTGTACACTTTCAGCTTAGTGTCTGTGCGAATGCCGGCAACATCCCACACTCTCTTTCGAAGCCTGCCAAATGCAGAGCTGGCTTTGCTGATTCTTGAGAGAATTTCAGTATCAACACGAGCCGCGGAAGACAGTGTACTGCCAAGATGGGTGAAGTTCTCCGACACCTTCAGAAGACTGTCATGGACTTTGATATTTGGGGTCACAGGATACTTGTCGTCTGGAGTAGGCTGATGGAGCACTTCCGTCTTCTTTGTGCTTATTGTGAGGCCAAAGTTGTCACAGGCACTAGAGAACTTATCAACACAGTTTTGCATGCTATCCTCATCGTGTGCCAGAAGTGCACAATCATCAGCAAATAGTAGGTCACAGACTTGAGTACTTTTGGTTTTGGTTTTTGCCTGAAGTCTCCTGAGGTTGAATAGACTGCCATCAGTTCGGTACTTGATGCTTACCCCTTGAGGAGGAGAGCTAAAGGCTTCTTGTAGCATTGCAGAGAACATGATGCTGAACAGAGTTGGGGCTAAGACACAACCCTGTTTTACCCCATTTGTGACAGCAAAGGGCTCTGAAACACTGCCGTTGCTTTTGACTGCAGCTTGCATGCCATCATGAAACTGGCGCACTATTGTGATGAATTCGGGTGGACACCCAAACTTCGCCAAGATTTTCCAGAGGCCTTCACGACACACTGTGTCAAATGCTTTTGTGAGGTCAACAAATGTGATATACAGCGCTTTATTTTGTTCCATGCATTTTTCCTGAAACTGTCTGGCAGCAAAAATCATATCCGCCGTTCCCCTCTCTTTACGAAAGCCACATTGGCTCTCGGGAAGCAAGTCATTTGACGAGAGGTGATCAAGAAGGCGATTCAGAAGCATTCTTGCCAATATTTTGCCAGCAATTGAAAGTAGAGAGATTCCCCGATGGTTGTCACAGACTTGGCTGTCCCCTTTGTTTTTGTACAGATGGATGATTGAAGCATCTTTGAAGTCCTGTGGCAGCTTCCCTGCTTTCAACATATGATTGAACAACTCGGTCAACCTTTCAATAAGCTTTTCTCCACCGAAGGCATACACCTCAGCAGGAATTGAATCCACGCCTGGTGATTTGTTAAAGGACATCTGATTTGTGGCAGTTCGGGTCTCATTTGCTGTGAATGGCTTGGCAAGAGCTGCATTAATAGGAATCTGAGGGAGGCGGTCAATGGACTCAGTATTTATATTTGATGGCCGATTTAGCACACCTCCGAAATGTTCTGCCCAACGCTGAATTATGGCATTCAATTCAACAATGCGTGTTGAACCATCTGACGCAAGAAGTGGCGTAGTGCCAGAGCGGGATGGTCCAAACACAGCTCGGAGGCTCTCAAAGAACTTTCTAGTGTTGTTTGTGTCGGCATATTTCTGAGTTTCTCTTACTCGCTCTTCAAGCCAGTCATTTTTCATTTTCCTCATCTTCTTCTGGAGTTAACCCTTACATGCACGCAGTGCATCAGCTTTTGCTGTGGAAGAGGGGTCACTGCAGTGAGCTTGGATGAGACTATTTTTTTCTTTGATGAGCACTTTGATTTCATTATCATTATCATTGAACCAGTCCTGGTGCTTGCGGACAGGAAAACCAACTGTGCTGCTGGCGCAAGAGTGTACAGTCGTATTTAGGTCAGTCCAGCTCTGTTCAATGTTCTCAGGGTCAAAAGTCACGCAATCCAATTTTGAGGAGAGTTCTGATGAGAGCTCGCTCTGTTTCTCAGCTGAGCAGAGTTTTGAAACATTTAGACGTTTAGGTGGCGCTTTCCCTTGAGGGCGTCTATTGCGCCTCAATGTTAGTCTGAGCTTGCAAACAATGAGTCTGTGGTCAGTTCCACACTCGGCACCACACATCGCCTTTGTTACAAGGACATCCTTTCTGTCAGTCTTCCTCACAATGACATAGTCTATGAGATGCCAATGCTTTGAGCGGGGATGCATCCATGACGTTCTGTTTCTCACGGGGAGACTAAAATTTGTGTTGGTAATGAACAGGCCAAATTCAGCGCACAAAGTAAGTAAGCGCAACCCATTGTTATTGCATGAACCAACTCCATGAGGGCCCAAAACATTTGGCCACGCTGAGATTTCGGAGCCAACCCTAGCATTGAAGTCCCCCAAGAGAATCAGCTTATCAGCTGCCGGGACAGAGCATATGACAGATTCTAGATCAGAATAGAACTTGTCTTTGGCTTCATCTGGGTTTGTCATGGTGGGCGCATATGCGCTAATGAGGGTGGCTGACTGGCTTTTCCCAACTGGGATCCTGAGTGTCATTAGCCTGTCATTTATTTCAATTGGCATGGACTGCAAGTTTCTGACAAGGTCATTTTTAATTGCAAACCCAACACCATGCTGTCTCGGTTCGACTGCACCCTTGCCTTTCCAGAAGAAGGTGTATCCACCACTGAGCTCTTTGAGTTGGCCACTATCAGGGAGTCTGGTCTCACTGAGTGCCACTATGTCCAGGTTGTACCTGCTGAGCTCAATGGCAATAAGTGCAGTGCGTCTTTCCGGGTTGTTTGAGTTGTCCTGTAGTGTGCGTATATTCCAGGCTCCTAGCCTGAGTAAGCTGAATTTCTTTTTGTTTCGACCGCAAAAAGGGATCCCCACTGGTCGCGGTATACCAGACAGAGTGATGTGAAGTGGGCTTTCTTTAGGGTACCTTTTCTAGCCCCTTCCTCAGTTGAGGTGAGCAGTGCTATCCTTAAATAAGGCTGCTCAGCTACTGTGGGTGCTGCCTCCCCACGCCTCCAGGAATTTTGAGAGGAAAGAAGACGAGACAAAGATGAAAGAAGACGGGGTGAGTGTTAAGACTGGCGCAAAGAATTTGTTTTTAGTGAGAAAGAGCTGCGCAAACATCAGACTCACTCTCTCGCCTGGACACAACTTATCCAAGTGGCAAGACAGGGTCAAGACGACTGGAAATGTATCCAGGTGCAGGAGGATGCCAGAGGGACAGTCATATTGCCTGACCGGCTGCCTGTAGGCTACTCCACAGCCTCGCAGTCCCAACTGACTAGGGTGAAAGACCCAAACCAAAGAACACCAATACTGGTGGATGCTCTGTGTCACGATATCCAGGCCAGAGTGACGGTATATTGCCATCTGCCCTATCAATCAACCACTGGCCTGCTGCCGCCAGCTTCGAAGCTGCGTCCGGGAAGTTTGCTCAATTCTTCGTCTGTGATTTAGGCAAACAAGCCTTTGACCACACCGCTACCGAGGGCCAATATGAAGGACTCAAGTACTGAGGGTCACATTGTGCCCTAGCATGTGGCCGTTGGGTTAGATGAAACCTCCTCCGCCCTGGCCGTTTGCACCGACAGGTGCACGCCCACTGATACCATGCTAGCGTACCAGTTCATGAAACACTTAAGGCGCCGCGAACCAATCGACGGCGAGTTGACTACTGTAAACAATGACACGTGTGTTTACGCACATGGGAGACGTTCGGTCAATTCTTTCACTTCCTTTCTCTTGTTTACACGGATGGTAGGGAATCTGACCATCTTGGACATGTCCTTTCCACCCCTGTCACAACAGTCAACTGCAATGCAGCCAGCAGGCATTTTAACTGCTTAGACACATCTCGAAGTTACACTCATCAGCTGATCTACCGGCCATCTTGTTTGGCGGAAGTACAAAACAAAAAGTCTGTGACGTCATGCGCATTCTACCAATAGCGAAGGCGAATGCTGTACGGGGATCGGTGATACACTTTACATCACGATGTAGATACAAGTAACTCTTACGGTTGCAGATATATTGAACATCTAATGTCGAACAAATGGCAAGGAATTGGACATGAACCTAACGCCACGATTCGAAGATATCTCTTCGTAATTACACGGTTATGAACAGTCATATTCAGTTCAATTACTAAGGCAGAGAATAGCACACATCAACTTTGCCTTACGAGACACCATAAAGATAAATTTTGTTATTGGAAGGTTATGAAGATGTTCAGTTGAACTAACAAGGCAGGGAGTCGCGTGAACTTGCGTTATGATATAGATCTGATATAGAAATAAATCTCGTTATTCCAAGAATATGAACTTGTTCAGTAGTTGAACTAACTAGGCCGGGAAGTGCACACATAAACGTTGCATTGCGATAAGACATAGAAGTAAACCCAGTTATTGTACGGTTATAAACATGTTTAGTTGAACTAGCAAGGCAGCGAACCGTTCACAGTAAACTTTACGGTACCATAATATATAATATAGAAGTAAATCTCGTTATTGCAAGGTTATAAACATGTTTAGTTGAACTAGCAAGACAGCGAATTGTTTACAGTAAACTTTACGTTACGATATAATATAGAGGGAAGTCCCGTTATCAAATAATAAATTATTGAACGGTTATGAACATGTGTAGCTGTGTGTAATTGAAGTAACAAAGCGGGGAGTCGTAAACCAATATAAGGCTGGTGAAGCACTGGATCAAATCTGTTTCGTCTCATTGTGCAAGGTCTCTCTTTCAGCCTGCTGACTCAGGACAGTTTGGGCGCTCCCGTACTAGTGAGACAGACTTGTGTTAGTTTTGCCAATGCGCGAAGTCCGCTCGAACTCCATAGATCACATTTCACACCAAGACCGAGACAGAGCAGATCCGAAGCAGTGCGCCATGCCGCGATTTTATTATATAGACGTAACTCTTGTTTTTTTGGTTTTCTTTTTTGCATGGCGTTCGGTGCAGGCATATTGCAATTTGGGGATTTTTCTAATATTTTCCTGTCCCTGGTCCTATGGTAGATAGGATCGAGCACCTAGTCTTCGGATAAGGACGAAAAATTTGGAGGGCCCGTGGGGCACGTTAAAAATAGATTACCTTGGCAGTTGAGAGACGAGAAGAGCAGGCTGAACAGGCCGCTGCCTGGGCAAAATTGTAAAAAACGAATCCCTAACACAGCAAGAAAAACAAAAACCAAGAAAAGCGAGGTGTAAATCCCAGGGGCAGCGAATCTCTTAAAATTTCTGTAAATATGTTCAAGGACATTCAAAGTAGTATCCAATGATCTTAAGCCGAAAAATAATAGAATAGCAAACTTTCAAAAATTCATCATAACTAGACCAGTAGTGCTAAAATAAAGTAAAAGACTCCGAGCTTCCATACATTGGCAGACGGACATGCTTTTGTGATGCCAACCAAGCAAGAACTCGCCGATAAGTCCACATATTCTGTTTCGATTCTATACATTTCCTATTGAAATCTTTTATTGTTCCATTGTTTTATCTGTTCCATTTTTTTCTGTTGTTTTTTCTTCTTGACAAAGGCGACGGCCGAAATGTTCAGGATTTTCTGTCTTCTCTTTTATTTTGCATTGTATCGTTTGGATATCATTTCTTACGCGGGGCTTTGCTACATACAAATTTTTCTTTTTGCCCAATTTTGACATAAAAATTAAAATAAGTTTTTTTTTTTTTGCTTCTCCTGAAAATTATCCAAAACCAATTTTAGGATTAGTACAGTTTTAGGGCACGGTAACGATATACTAGAGATAAACCTCGGTTACTGCAAATGTATTGTGAAGTTCATCACTCAGAGCCAGTACAAAACACAAACGGAAGTATAAGAGCCAATCTCCGGGGCAACCTTGCTCGACACAGTCGCCTCTCATTTACCAGGCTGAGATTATTTTATCCAGCTGATGATATCAGCCCAACAATTGCAGTATGACAAGGCCGGGATTACTCATTTGCTCGTTATGTAACAATCCAGTAAAGCACATTCATGCAAAATTTCGTCTCAGACTCGTGGCTGAAGGTGAAGGTCAGTGCGAGCAGAGATCATTAAGAGCATAATTTTGCCATGGCCTCGAGCTGCACAAAATGCTTTTATGTGAATATAATTACATAATCGGATTCCGGTTGATGCATTACAGATTGGGAAAGTCAGATCGGTTCCGCCATAGCCTTTGCTTTTGATTACTGATCTGAATGCAAGCCAGCTTTCTATTTAACATTGTGAATAATAAGACAAAAGAAACAGCTGTGTGGATAGACAAATGCAGATGGACAACTTAAGTATATGTAATCGGATTTGTTGCTGCGTCTTTGTAGCTTGAATGACAATATAGTGGGTAAAGAAAATTGAGAGAATGTACTCGGACGTATTTATTTTTAAAACAGAATCTGAGTCAAAATTACGAGACAGAATTCCATGACGAACCATTATCTCTCCCCCCCCCCCACCACTCCCAATCCAAGATGTTTTTATTGTCCTGTAACTCAGTAAAGCCCGACGGCTCGCTCCAGCCAATTCTGATCGGCCGACTAATTGCGTGGAGAGGTCACGGCATTGGGTTTCATTGAGACGATTTTCTCTGATATTCAGTTTTTTTACGCGGTCACGAGCTGAGTTAGGTCTTGGGGATGTAACTTCGACTGCACCAGAGGCAGCGAACTCACACTCGGACTAGTACACTCAAACACACAAGAAATTACTAGATAACAAAAATATACGTTTGTCAGATCGGCCGGGCCGTAGTGTCCATAACAATACAAATCAAAATAGATGTATAATCAGTGCAAAAATTCCAAGTACTGACTATACTAATCTGCAACTAGATTTAACTATAATTCATTATCTTAACTCGACTGCAATTCATAATAATAGTTCGTCCATCAGGTATGATGATGACCTTAACAACACCAGAGGAATAAAGAACAGAAATTGTTGAGAATTTCAACACATGGACAATAAAGAGAACTAAAGGACACAGAGGACAGAATGGAAAGACTGTTCTTTCATGACTTATGGCTTCTCATGTGACTGATAAGTCCTATTTTTGCCCTGCAGACCCTTCCGCATAAATGACAAGAGTGCTCCGTTGGTTCAGTACCACTGGGCCTTTTCTTGCGCCGTTCTCTTTTTTTGATAGCCTGCTGGACTCTGTCAGCTTCCCATGCTTTGCTGCCTATGGTAAGGGCCGCCCTCCAATTTGCACGATCAAGCGAGAGCTTTTCCCACTCACTCACATCAATGGCAAAGGCCTTCAGTGATTGCTTGAGAGTGTCTTTGTAACGTCTCTTTGGGGCCCCAACATTCCTCGTTCCATTGGAGAGCTCAGAGAAGAAGATTTGCTTAGGGAGTCTGGAGTCGGGCATTCTGACAACATGTCCTGCCCAACGTAGCTGAATTTTTTTCAGGTGGCAGAAGATGCTCAATTCCTTGGCACGATTGAGGACCTCAGTGTCTGGAATTTTATCCTGCCATTTGATCCTTAGGATCTTTCTAAGGCAGGCCAGATGAAAGTGATTTAGCTTTCTGGCATGCGATTGGTACACTGTCCAGGTTTCAGCCCCATAGAGTAGGGTGGGAAGGACCACAGCATTGTACACTTTCAGCTTAGTGTCTGTGCGAATGCCGGCAACATCCCACACTCTCTTTCGAAGCCTGCCAAATGCAGAGCTGGCTTTGCTGATTCTTGAGAGAATTTCAGTATCAACACGAGCCGCGGAAGACAGTGTACTGCCAAGATGGGTGAAGTTCTCCGACACCTTCAGAAGACTGTCATGGACTTTGATATTTGGGGTCACAGGATACTTGTCGTCTGGAGTAGGCTGATGGAGCACTTCCGTCTTCTTTGTGCTTATTGTGAGGCCAAAGTTGTCACAGGCACTAGAGAACTTATCAACACAGTTTTGCATGCTATCCTCATCGTGTGCCAGAAGTGCCCAATCATCAGCAAATACTAGGTCACAGACTTGAGTACTTTTGGTTTTGGTTTTTGCCTGAAGTCTCCTGAGGTTGAATAGACTGCCATCAGTTCGGTACTTGATGCTTACCCCTTGAGGAGGAGAGCTAAAGGCTTCTTGTAGCATTGCAGAGAACATGATGCTGAACAGAGTTGGGGCTAAGACACAACCCTGTTTTACCCCATTTGTGACAGCAAAGGGCTCTGAAACACTGCCGTTGCTTTTGACTGCAGCTTGCATGCCATCATGAAACTGGCGCACTATTGTGATGAATTCGGGTGGACACCCAAACTTCGCCAAGATTTTCCAGAGGCCTTCACGACACACTGTGTCAAATGCTTTTGTGAGGTCAACAAATGTGATATACAGCGCTTTATTTTGTTCCATGCATTTTTCCTGAAACTGTCTGGCAGCAAAAATCATATCCGCCGTTCCCCTCTCTTTACGAAAGCCACATTGGCTCTCGGGAAGCAAGTCATTTGACGAGAGGTGATCAAGAAGGCGATTCAGAAGCATTCTTGCCAATATTTTGCCAGCAATTGAAAGTAGAGAGATTCCCCGATGGTTGTCACAGACTTGGCTGTCCCCTTTGTTTTTGTACAGATGGATGATTGAAGCATCTTTGAAGTCCTGTGGCAGCTTCCCTGCTTTCAACATATGATTGAACAACTCGGTCAACCTTTCAATAAGCTTTTCTCCACCGAAGGCATACACCTCAGCAGGAATTGAATCCACGCCTGGTGATTTGTTATAGGACATCTGATTTGTGGCAGTTCGGGTCTCATTTGCTGTGAATGGCTTGGCAAGAGCTGCATTAATAGGAATCTGAGGGAGGCGGTCAATGGACTCAGTATTTATATTTGATGGCCGATTTAGCACACCTCCGAAATGTTCTGCCCAACGCTGAATTATGGCATTCAATTCAACAATGTGTGTTGAACCATCTGACGCAAGAAGTGGCGTAGTGCCAGAGCGGGATGGTCCAAACACAGCTCGGAGGCTCTCAAAGAACTTTCTAGTGTTGTTTGTGTCGGCATATTTCTGAGTTTCTCTTACTCGCTCTTCAAGCCAGTCATTTTTCATTTTCCTCATCTTCTTCTGGAGTTAACCCTTACATGCACGCAGTGCATCAGCTTTTGCTGTGGAAGAGGGGTCACTGCAGTGAGCTTGGATGAGACTATTTTTTTCTTTGATGAGCACTTTGATTTCATTATCATTATCATTGAACCAGTCCTGGTGCTTGCGGACAGGAAAACCAACTGTGCTGCTGGCGCAAGAGTGTACAGTCGTATTTAGGTCAGTCCAGCTCTGTTCAATGTTCTCAGGGTCAAAAGTCACGCAATCCAATTTTGAGGAGAGTTCTGATGAGAGCTCGCTCTGTTTCTCAGCTGAGCAGAGTTTTGAAACATTTAGACGTTTAGGTGGCGCTTTCCCTTGAGGGCGTCTATTGCGCCTCAATGTTAGTCTGAGCTTGCAAACAATGAGTCTGTGGTCAGTTCCACACTCGGCACCACACATCGCCTTTGTTACAAGGACATCCTTTCTGTCAGTCTTCCTCACAATGACATAGTCTATGAGATGCCAATGCTTTGAGCGGGGATGCATCCATGACGTTCTGTTTCTCACGGGGAGACTAAAATTTGTGTTGGTAATGAACAGGCCAAATTCAGCGCACAAAGTAAGTAAGCGCAACCCATTGTTATTGCATGAACCAACTCCATGAGGGCCCAAAACATTTGGCCACGCTGAGATTTCGGAGCCAACCCTAGCATTGAAGTCCCCCAAGAGAATCAGCTTATCAGCTGCCGGGACAGAGCATATGACAGATTCTAGATCAGAATAGAACTTGTCTTTGGCTTCATCTGGGTTTGTCATGGTGGGCGCATATGCGCTAATGAGGGTGGCTGACTGGCTTTTCCCAACTGGGATCCTGAGTGTCATTAGCCTGTCATTTATTTCAATTGGCATGGACTGCAAGTTTCTGACAAGGTCATTTTTAATTGCAAACCCAACACCATGCTGTCTCGGTGCGACTGCACACTTGCCTTTCCAGAAGAAGTTGTATCCACCACTGAGCTCTTTGAGTTGGCCACTATCAGGGAGTCTGGTCTCACTGAGTGCCACTATGTCCAGGTTGTACCTGCTGAGCTCAATGGCAATAAGTGCAGTGCGTCTTTCCGGGTTGTTTGAGTTGTCCTGTAGTGTGCGTATATTCCAGGCTCCTAGCATGAGTAAGCTGAATTTCTTTTTGTTTCGACCGCAAAAAGGGATCCCCACTGGTCGCAGTATACCAGTGAGGGTGATGTGAAGTGGGCTTTCTTTAGGGCACCTTTTCTAGCCCCTTCCTCAGTTGAGGTGAGCAGTGCTATCCTTAAATAAGGCTGCTCAGCTACTGTGGGTGCTGACTCCCCACGCCTCAACTTCAATCGACGATGAAGCGACCATAGCGCACAGCCACCAACGTGTAGTTCTGTGCTAACAGCTTCCAGTCTATCCAAACCTGCTGCCACCGCACTCGCCCATCGCCGTTGGAATTTTGAGAGGAAAGAAGACGAGACAAAGATGAAAGAAGACGAGGTGAGTGTTAAGACTGGCGCAAAGAATTTGTTTTTAGTGAGAAAGAGCTGCGCAAACATCAGACTCACTCTCTCGCCTGGACACAACTTATCCAAGTGGCAAGACAGGGTCAAGACGACTGGAAATGTATCCAGGTGTAGGAGGATGCCAGAGGGACAGTCATATTGCCTGACCGGCTGCCTGTAGGCTACTCCACAGCCTCGCAGTCCCAACTGACTAGGGTGAAAGACCCAAACCAAAGAACACCAATACTGGTGGATGCTCTGTGTCACGATATCCAGGCCAGAGTGACGGTATATTGCCATCTGCCCTATCAATCAACCAATGGCCTGCTGCCGCCAGCTTCGAAGCTGCGTCCGGGAAGTTTGCTCAATTCTTCGTCTGTGATTTAGGCAAACAAGCCTATGACCACACCGCTACCGAGGGCCAATATGAAGGACTCAAGTACTGAGGGTCACATTGTGCCCTAGCATGTGGCCGTTGGGTTAGATGAAACCTCCTCCGCCCTGGCCGTTTGCACCGACAGGTGCACGCCCACTGATACCATGCTAGCGTACCAGTTCATGAAACAGGTTGTACTGGATTACATGTTACCAGTAGCAGATTTTTCTGACCTGACCTTAATCTACTATATTTATGTGAAACAGTTATCTAATTCTGGTAATAACGGAGTCGTCAGTGGTCGTCAGTGGCCAGTCACCAGACGAACTCTCCAGGAACTATATGGGTTCCGATAGCACAATGTAGATGCACGGATGGTCCCAATACGTTATCAAGCTTACAGAAGCACGATTTCTGCTTTATAATTATTTAAGGACACCCAGTCCAGGGCTCTTCTCTCTGACAGCTCTACTCTAGGTCAGTCCATTCACACACGTGGACTGCTTGTCGTCGTCTCGCTTAATTCTGGCACTAGCGTCAAGCCGAAATACTTCACGGGAAGGATGCTTGTCTTCTCGTGTGTATTCAATTAATCTTAGCTCTGCATCCCCAGCTCGGTATGTTAATTCTGCACTATCACCAATCAGCTGGCCTACTGAGCTTGTCTAGTCATGTCCCACCAGTCATAATAATGTCGGTAATTAATACCTTGCCTCACCCCTACTTCACTACTCCTAATCACGAACAGCAAAACTTAAAGCGTGATTCTAATCCTCGACCTTGCAATTTCCCACTATAAAAATCCTACTCACGAGAACCGCTCGAGGTCACCAGTTAAATTCTCGGCGCCTCGATGAGTAAACAAGTCATGACCTCGCATGACATTTTAATCCCTATCGACTCTTGACATACGCCACCACCCAGATAGTTGGCTATTCAAAATGGGCTGGTGAGGGCGGTGGCCAAAAACTTCAATGATACATGGTACAGTAATAATTATTTAGTATGACTGAAGAAAAAGGGGGGGGGGGTGGGGGATTGGGTGGCGGAGGGCGGGTGATCCTGTCTTGAAATCATGGAGCAGCTAATGTTTACTTTCACAACAGAGCTTGTCGTGAGAACCCCACACCCACCAATTGCTGCACTCAGTGATCCCCACAGACTAATAAATTAAACAGACTGGATGATCCCATTGTGTGACGTCACAAAACAGCGAAAGGTCATGAACCATTCGCCACATTAGATTTACGGTTGCGACCGACGCTTCAGCACAGTTACAATGCAGCGGTCGTTAAAAGTCCAGACGGTCATTATTTATAACAATAAAAAAAAGGCAGCTGTAGACAATAAAATGAAAGCCTATTCAAGACAATGCATTATCAATACATGTACAACCAATCTTGACAAATAAAAAGAAATTTCTAATGCAGATAGAACTAAAATCAGAATTTCCCGAGCGGCGGCCACGTTGGTTATGCGGCCGCATCTCATTAACTTCCGTAAAAAACGTCACAGCCCGAAGCTTGTGTTTCCAGTCTGGTTATTTATTAGTCTGTGGTGATCCCCTTTCAAAGCAAACCAATGTTACATGTATTTTGCTGCAAAACTTTAAAAAAAAAAGAAAAGAAAAGAAATCGTTAAGAATCGAGAAATCTGTCTGAAACAGCAATTATTGTAGAGAGCTAATCCTGCTCGCAGACATTATGTTTCCCAATTAAACCAGATTCATGTCCCACTGTTAAAATGAATCCCATCCGTCCTCCGGCTAGCAACGCTGCAGTCCTAATCCGCCAATTTTAATATGCCGTTGCGAAACCTGAATACATGTGTTCCAATTTTGTTCGATAAGCATATTAAATTAACTAGTTAATGATATTTTGAGAGAAATGTTTCGATTTTCATTGCGCAGCCATTATGAATACATATTGGACATGTAAGTGGATTTTATGTTGAGGCAGCGGTAATGTTAGCTGCAGCCCCTAGTGTAGCGGGGAGAAGGACAGGGGGAGGTACATGTATTATTTTGTTGTTTTTGGCATCGATTCCTTGTTTTCGGTGTGGTAATTTTGACTTAGATTCTGTTTGAAACATAAGCACGCTCATTCTTTACTTACGATGACAATAATTATTGTTATTCAAGCAATTTGGACCTGCAACAAAACCGATAAGATCTACTGGAGTTATCCATCAATCTGTCCATCTATAGCTGTCTCTATTTTTTTCAATATATTCACAGTGTTCAGTAGAAAGTTGGATGTATTCATGGATATGAATAGACGTTTTAGGTCTACATCGATATGAAACAAAAGCATGGCTAAGGTGGGACAGGGCGGTTCTGACTTTCCCCTTTCTGGGATCCGATTCTAACATGTTAGAGACAGGCACCAGTGTTTACCCAGAGTAAAGCTGGGTTCTCATGTACACGTAAATGGCAACGGAAACGTCAAAGAGCCTTCAAGTAATGAAATAGATAGAAGGTTTCCGCATGCCGTTTCCGTACACATGGAAACACTCTTTCATTTTACTATATGAGGGATTTTTTGCCGTTTCCGTTTCCGTACACACGAGAACTCAGCTTTAAATGACCATCTCTGAAAAAAAAAACAAACGAACACAATAAACAACAGAAAACCAGGTTTGATAATGATATCAACGGTGATGATAACAACGGCAATGGACAGTGAGAAGTGGAAGGGGATGGGTGGAGAGAAAATGTATCTGTGTGTGTGCGAGAGAGAGAGAGAGAGAGAGAGAGAGAGAGAGAGAGAGAGAGAGAGACAGAGACAGAGACAGAGACAGAGACAGAGACAGAGAGAGAAAGAGAGAGAGCGAGAGAGACACAGAGACAGAGAGAGAGAGAGAGAAAGAGCGAGAGAGACAGAGAGAGGGAGAGAGAAAGAGAGAGAGGGCCGAATATGCTTGGATGACAGGTTGAATGGATAGGCGGTGAAATGGATACATCTATGGAGTGGATTACCAGACCGTAAAATGGATAACATAAGTAGTAGATGACTGGATAGACAGGCGGAACGATGGATTAATGAATCGCTGAATGACGAGATAGATGAACGGTTGAAAAATGTAACGTTATCATGTGATTCTGGAAAAAAACGAACAGTGAGTTTGCTTCATACCTTATGCTCTAGACCAGGGGTCACCAAACTACGGCGATCCGGCCCGCGACGTCAGTTCATCCGGCCCGCCGTGGTACTTGATTTTGTTGGAAAAAACCAGGGATATCTAGAGCTCTAGAGTTTTTCTTCTGGCCTGCAAGTATTGAACAGACTGCTTATGCGGCCCGCGCTTGTAAGTCTGTCAGTTATCCGGCCCTCTGTGAAAAAAGTTTGGTGACCCCTGATCTAGACAAACGCAGTTTCGTGCAACAAGAGATGGACGGAGTTTTTAACCGGAGAATTGCAGTTAACAAAGGCAAGGAGCACACAGGTTGTTCATCGTTTATAGTTCAGGCTCTCGTATTTCAGTGATGAAAAAGTAAACTCAGGTTAAGTCATGGGGCAGGCCACATTCTTCAACGCTGATCATTCAACACTTTATTTTCATCGTTCACGAAATACAGAAGTTGATGTTTTTCGTCGTTCAACGTCGAAAAATACACGCATAAAGCTGGGTTCTCATGTGTACGGAATCGGAAACGGCCCAAAATCCACCATGTAGTAAAAAGAAAGAGTGTTTCCATGTGTACGGAAACGGCGTGCGGAAACATTCTTTCTATTTCACTACTTGAAAGGTTTTTGACGTTTCCGTTTCCGTATACATGAGAACTCAGCTTTAAGCTGGCTTTTATGAGGTGAGTACTACATACCCGCTCAGACTGAAAGTTGGCTATTTTATGATGTGTTTTTGAACGATATAAACGATGGACGAAAGAAGATGAACGTTAAACTATGAATGACGAACGACGAGCCCGTGTGTTCCCTGCCTGAGGTATGATGAGACTTGATGCATGTTTTACTCGCCTATTGAACTGGTTGTTATAGCGGGCTATGTGTTTTCCCTGTGTGTAATGATTTTGTAGCTTGGTGCACGCAGGGTCGATTGTCTATGGGAAAACACACGTCAATTATTGACAAGCTGCATGTTAGGAACCGCCATTGTTGTAATGCTCAGAAACAGGCGTCCGCTGTACTGATCGTCATGTTCCGTTAATACGTGATATCAGTTTGTTTAGGGAAACGGCACAACAGGATTGTTCAACTGTACAGCGTTCACTGTAATATTATGATTTACAAAACAGTAAAATAAGCGGTACAATTAAATAAATTATGATGGCGTCCGCAAAATAGAACAACTAAGATACTGTTAATAACAGGAATAACTTCAGCAACAGCAGCAGCAGCTCAACAACAACTGCAACCACAACAACAATTGGAACAACAACTACAACAACAATTACAACAACAACAACAACAACAACAATTGCAACAACAACTACAACTGCAATTACAACAACAATTACAACTGCAACAATAATTACAACAACAACAACAACAATTGCAACAACAACAACAATTACAACAACAACAATTGCAACAACAATTACAGGAACAATTACAACAACAACAACAATTGCAACAACAATTACATCTGCAACAACAATTGCAACAACAATTACAACAACAACAGCAGTGAAGACGCAGCAGCAATAACAAAAACAAAAACGACAACGATCGATATACTAACAACACAGCACAAACACGCAACAGCAACCACAGCAACAGCACCACCACCAACAACAACAGCGGCAGCAATAAGAACAACAATAACAAAAAAAGTGACAAACAAACAACGATAACAGCAAACATATAACTACAAACAAACTGCTGCAGCAGCAACAACCACAACCACAACAACAACAACAACACCAACACTACCACCAACAAGAAACGACAAACACAAAACAACAAAGAGAAAGAAAGTGACACCAAATGTTACTCTAGACTCGGCCCCATCGATAAGAAAAGATGGTCATTTGTCTTGCAGTATGTATGTCACTCACATGGCGTCTCTCCACCTACATACTATCTTTGTCTCTTAATATATCTCAGATTCCCTCTCTCTATCCTCCATTCTGTCGCCATACCCCTTCTCGCACTCTCTCTGCCTGTCGTTCTTCCTTTTTCTCGTGGAGTCTTTCCGTCTGTCACTCTCTCACACTCTGAATGTGTTTCCTCTCAGTGACCCAGATTAACTTCGCTTATCGTTCTGTGACAATGTGTCCTCTTTCAACTCCCCCCCCCCCCTCCTCCATGCCTCTTTCTTAATCCCTCCCCACCGCCCACTCGTTCTCTCAATCTCTCTTTCACATGGCTTCATAAAGTACATACGCTCGATTTTGGTCAATTTTTGACCCATTTTCCCACCATGTACGCGCGAGTGATTGGTTGAGGCCTCTAGTGCGGACTCGTCCTTCTGTCATTCCGTCAGGTTCTTTCTATAAGTGGAATGCGAATAACGTCACAGAGTGTTTTGGTTTTGTACTTCCGCCAAACAAGATGGCCGGTGGATCAGCTGATGAGTGTAACTTCGAGATATGTCTAAGTGGTTAAAATGACTGCTGGTTGCACTGTAGCTGATTGTTATGACAGGGGTGGAAAGGATGGACCCAAGCCGGTCAGATTCCCTACCATCCGTGTAAATAAGGGAAGGGAAGTGAAAGAACTGACCGAACGTCTCCCATGTGCGTATACATACGTGTCATTGTTTACTGTAGTGAACTTTTTTAAAACTCGTCGCCGATTGGTTCGCGACGCCTCAAGTGCTCACAGTGCAAATCAGCTAACGGACAGCCAAGGTGGCGGATATGCGCATTCTACCTATAGTCTCGATTTTTCTGAGCACAACGTGGCCGTTACCGTGTCGACATTCTCTCTTCAAACTCAAACTTAAACCCCCATGTACGCTTTGGTCTTGACCTAACCCTCCCCTCCCCCCCACCCCCCCACACCAGACCCCTTGGTTCAAGCGTACGTACAGTGGTAGCCTGTTATGTCCGTGATAGGGTCTGGCTGTTATAAAACTTGAAGTGGCATTTTGGTATGGTCTCAAAGGAAACGTGATTTGTATAACATTTAATCCAATACATAATGTGCAGGGAAGAAAAAAAATAAAAAAGTACATAAAAACCAAAGGTTTTAATTTATTACAATATTTAAAAAGCAGACTTAGAGCTCCGCAGAAATCTACCCCCCCCCCCTTTTTTTTTCCCGTGTAGATTTTCCGCAAGCTGGACAACCCCCACCCCCTCCCCTCAAGCGTACGTAATTTGTATATGGCCCCGCCATAGCCACAGTTTGTAAACGGTGCTGTTTTACTGTCGTATTTTATCACCCCCCCCCCACCCCAAAGTTGCCCTCCTCTCACCCCGCCCCTGTTTCCTGCGGTTTTTTTTTTTTTTTTGGCTTCTGGTAGAGTTTCCTTCTTTCGTACCGCTCAGTTATAATTCTGTCTCTAACGTCCATAGATTGTTGGTGTAGTATATCTACGCTGATGTCTTGCCTTTCCCAGGCACAACGTGACCCTTATCTTGTCGACGTGCCTTCCCCGAACTCACACCCCCCCCGCCCCCTTTTTCTGCCTAGACCCAGGCGTATACAACTTTTCAACTGTATGGGTAAAGGCCAGACCTGAAAATGCATTCTGAGGGCCGGGTACTCTCACCTCATATTATCGTCCTTCGATAAATGATAATGTACTTGGATGTTGATTTTTAACGAACCAAAATAATTGCTTGGTGGGCCGAATTTGGGCCAGGGGCCTGCCAAAATAATTGCTTGGTGGGCCGAATTCGGGCCAGGGGCCTGCCAAAATAATTGCTTGGTGGGCCGAATTCGGGCCAGGGGCCTGCCAAAATAATTGCTTGGTGGGCCGAATTCGGGCCAGGGGCCTGCCAAAATAATTGCTTGGTGGGCCGAATTCGGGCAAGGGGCCTGCCAAAATGTGAGTGTGCATGAGAAAACCCGGTATAAGTCGGCAACATGACATTTTGAGTTATGTACATATAATAAAAGACAAGACATTTCTGATAAATTGAAGACAACGACCCCCCTAAAACAAGATTTTGAGAAAACGGCATTTAATCGTATTAGTGGCTATAGTTAATTGACCAAGTAATATTGGAGTGATTGCTGTTAGGAGACCGTAGTCTAATAACTAAGCAGTTAGTGAGTAGTGTTCACTGCTCATCTACAGTTTACCATGTAACATGCCACGGTCCCCTAGCAACAGCCGAGTCGGAAGTTTTTGGATCTTGTTAAGAGGCCGTAGTCTAATTACAAAGCCGTTATAGAGATCATGGTGAGTAGTGTTCACTGCTCGTCTATAGTTTACCCTGTAACATGCCACGGTCCCCTAAACAACAGCCAAGTTGGAGGTTGGTGTCGGACCCATATTTTCACTTCAAAGCCGTTTTTCTCAAAATCAGCTCTGCCGACTTATACCGGGTTTTCTCATGCACACTCACAAATAATTGCTTGGTGGGCCGAATTCGGTCCTGGGGCCACAGGTTGCCCATCGTTGGTCCCTACAATGTACCAACAACTTGTGAGTCTTGTCATCGTCATGTTTTACTGCCCGCTGCATGACGAGCTCACACTGACTGCTAGTGCAATCGATAGCGTTTTACACTGTTATCGGATGTCACCAGACACATTGGGTGTTTGTTCGCGAAGAATGCAGAAATAAAAGACACGAATTACTCAGGATAGAATAAAAGGTGTAGAAACGTGTGATGTCTTTGTTTTTTTAAACTGTTTTTATGTTTATGACAGGACATGACTGGGTATGTGTGCGTTTGAGAAAAGGAATATGAATGTATGTGACAAAGGATGTAGGGTGAGAAATAATGGACGAGTGTATATATTAATATGTCAGTTCTCTCCCTCTCTCTCTCTCTCCCTCTCTCTCTCTCTCTCTCTCTCTCTGTCTCTCTCTCTCTCCCTTTCTCTCTCTCCCTTCTCTTTCTCTCTCTTTGTTTTTCTTCTCCGTTCGGAGAATAAAAATCACTTTGGTCCAAGATCATATAGAATCTCCCTCTCTCTCTCTCTCTCTCTCTCTCCCTCTCTCTCTCTCTCCCTCTCTCTCTCTCTCTCTCTGTCTCTCTCCTCTCTCCCCCCTCCCCCCTCTTTGTTTTATTCCCCAGTTTGGAGATCAAATTACATTATATTATATAGGTCTAAGATCAGACAGAAACTCCCCCCCCCCCCTTCTCTTTCACACACACACACACACACTGGCACATTCATACAGAGGGAGAGAAGGAGAGAGATATTCTTTATGATCTTGGACCGAAGTGATTTTTATTCTCCGAACGGAGAAGAAAAACAAAGAGAGAGAAAGAGAAGGGAGAGAGAGAGAGAGAGAGAGAGAGAGAGAGAGAGAGAGAGAGAGAGAGAGAGAGAGATTCTATATGATCTTGGACCAAAATGATCTTTATTCTCTTACACCCTTACTTTCTTTCTTTCCTTTTTTCTTTCATCCTTTCTCCCTTCTTTCTTGCTTTCTTTCCTTTCTTTTTCTTTCATCCTTCCTTCCTCCATTCGTTCTCTCATTCTTTGTTTGTTTGTGTCTTTGTTTCTTATGTCCTTTCCTTCCTTCCTTCTTTCTTTCTTCCTTCATTCTCTGTAACTGCGGCACTTACCTCCACGACCACTGACCACTCTGTCGTCACTCCCAGGCCTGCCCCAGGTACAGCGGATGTTGTCGGACCTCCAGCGCAGCATCGCCGTCATGAACGCCCGGCTGCTCAAACAACTGAAGCGCCGAGAGCGGCGGTCAGCCAAACTACAGCGGAACTGCGACATCGTCACTGCCATCCTGCAGGCTGCCTCCCTGAAAAGACGTGAGTACATCCAGCATAATGTGGTCACTTGGGGTTTTCCAGAATCTTCACTGAATCCCCGACGCTCTCTGTGTCTCACGCCCCAATTCAATTTATAAACAACAACAACAACAACAACTCTGCCCCCAACCATGATCGTTCAAAGATAGCATGTAAATATTTATATATATTCAGTATGATTGCATTCAAAAGAATTGAATTAAATCGACATGAACAAACAACTGTTAAGATGAAATGAGATATGAAATTAAGATTTCTATGAAAAATCCCTACGCCCTATTCTGAAGTCCCACCCCCGCCAAAATTATTGCCACACCCCACCTTGAGAAACACTGCTGCAGAGGCTTGTGCTCGACTAGCTTACAACTATGAAAGACAGGAGGGAATGGGGATGGGGGGTTGGGAGGCAGAGGAGTGTATACGGGGAAGGCGCGCATCACCCGCCTTTAAGTAGAAATCCTGTTTTTCTAGTACATTCTTCGCTTTCTGATTAACGGACAGGGCACGAGAAATAACGGTCACCTTTTCCTGGAATGAAGTGGTGAATAGTTCCTGACGTATTTAAGGAAAAATTATAGATTTAATAAAAGGCATAACAAGAAAATGAAACAACAATAATGTGACCAACTTCAGCAAAGTGATCATCGCACAGCACAGAATTGCAAGTGCATAATTCAAATGGCTAATGATTGGAGAGAGATGAAATTTCTCTCTCTCTCTCTCTCTCTCTGTCTCTATCTCTCCCTCTCTGTGTTGTATGTGAGCGCGCGCGCGTGTGTGTGTATGTGCGCGTGTGTCTGTCTGTCTGTCTGCCTATCTGATTATCATATGTGGGTATAATCTGCTTATGGTAATGTGCTGATCACAACATCCCAACGGAAATGTCACATAGATATAGAAGGGTTTTTGACTCGTTGCCTATCTGAATCGGAGGGCGAGGTTAGTGCTACTGCTGGTCAGCGAGATCTGCGAGTACAAGTCAAGCCAATACTTATATATATTTTTTTCTCAGGCATTGCACGAACTACCAAAAAGAGCCCTAGAACTTAACACTCTCTGTGATAATCTACAATTATCTCGGTAACAGAGAGAGGTATAACTTGCTTCCGATAACTTTACAGTCACATTAATCAGTCTATTCATGCTGTTTGATGTATAGATCAATGCCTGACTGGGTCCAGAGAGAAAGTCAGTAGGACGTGCAATTTTCATGTAGGATAAATGTTATTGATAGATGCAGGGCTTGTTAGCCACTTTTGGGTGGGGCTAGTTGGAACAAAGAGAATTTCAAAAAATTACTATTCAGTCCTGTGAAATTGAGACTTAAGCATTATTACAAATATAAATTAAAAATAACGTAGATGGATACTTCTTACTCTCGTGCATTTGGCAATGCGGCACTGCAGGGAGGGGTGTGCTTGGATGAGACATGTACGTAGGCCAGGCAGTTTTTGTACACCTGGTAAAACATCATGGCCGATCACGATCCAAGGGAACTAACTCAAATAATTCGCCGACAGGCCCAGGTACAGGGAAGTAATCTGGAAATTTTAAGTTTCATGGTATGAAATTACGTGTTTATCTCCCTTGTCTCATGGTGCCATTGTGCATTGTGTCATGGCAATTGACTGGCCCATTCAAGTCCCGCGCCGGATTGTCCACAAACATCTGAGTTGGATTGAATTGTGTGGTTGCGCAGATGTACAGTTTTCCTGTATTTTGTCCTGAAAGGGGCATTTTTTGTGTGAATACATCCAGTTGTTTCTTTTTGTTTGTATAACTATGTGTTTTTTTGCTACGTTATAATACAGACGTGAGTGGGTTGGTGGGAGCCTCTGGTAGGGACCTCCTTCTGTCCTGTCATTCTGCTATATTTCGCCTATCGTCTTGCTTGTCCTTGGCGCATGTTGACGTGTGTTCTCAAAAGTCAGACTCAAATAATACAGACATTTTGCAGCCAGCCGTGTAATGGCTTCAGCTGTCTAGATTGTTGGTTCAGACATGTACAAGTACTTCTCACGCAATAATAATATCCATCTACCTTTACAAGCCAGGGTCACAATGTTATTTGTCAATGTCAGAACTGCAGGTAAAAGTTTATTTCTTGACATGAAATCGAGAGATAGTTGGCCGAATGATACCATTTGATCGCCCATTGAAAACCTTGAGATCATAAGTGCCAGATTGTGGAAGAAACGAATTCATACAATGCTGGGAGTGTTATCATCAACTTTGCTCTATCATCAGCATTACTACCATGGAGCTAGAGGGTGAACAAGTAAGCACCTAAAACGTCATGAGTTCGTGACCAAAAAGTATGCAATTTGGCGTAGCGCCACAAGTATTGACCATAAATTACGTGGTCACCGCCATTTTGGACAAAATCCAGTCTTTAACATTGAGCCGCAGAAAAAGAGACGCATTTTTGGTCGAGTTAAATCGAAAAGTATGATCGGAACTGTCATTCTGGCCTCTTTTTGCGCTAGATATAAAGACAAAAATTTACAAGATTTATCTTGCTCGGGCCAGCTACTCTCTATACTGAAGGAACAAGCCGAGATTTCCAGCAATAGCACTTTGTCTTATGTGCCAAAAAATCATATTAACTAATACAAAAAAGCGTAGGATTCATTTGTCAAAATAGTGGCAATTGCATTTAAGACACCTACAGTTTCAAGGCGTGATGTGGCAACAGTTGAGACTGCAGACATTTTAAGCTTACCAGCATGTGCATCCTGCAAGGTTCTTGGAATGACATGCCGTAAACACGTGAACTCGATCCCTGCTCTGTGTCGTCATTGGTGCACCTGATCCCTGCTCTGTGTCGTCATTGGTGCACCTGGTCCCTGCTCTGTGTCGTCATTGGTGCACCTGATCCCTGCTCTGTGTCGTCATTAGTGCACCTGATCCCGCTCTGTGTCGTCATTGGTGCACCTGATCCCTGCTCGGTGTCGTCATTGGTGCACCTGATCCCTGCTCGGTGTCATCATTGGTGCACCTGATCCCTGCTCTGTGTCGTCATTGGTGCACCTGATCCCTGCTCTGTGTCGTGACTCTTTTCCTGTCGCTTGGTGATCTGGAGACGTTCTTGAGAATAGCATATGCTTCTCTTCGGCTGAAACAACATCCATTTTCTTATCAGAAATTGTGCCCAATCAGATGTTTTTCAGTCTGGAGAAGAAATAATAATAATAATAATGGAGATCATAGCGCCTAATCCAAACGAGTTCGCTTTAGGCGCTTTACAGAAAGTCTTCTTCTCTCGATTTGCATCTCTCTCACTCTCTCTTTCTTCCTCTCACTCCCTCTCTCTCTCTCCCTATCTCAGAACAAATTGTAACACAGCCTGTTAGGCGCAGTTCACAACTCACAACTTGTATTCTAAAGTATTATAATAACATTTGAATATATATTAATATTTATTTAGTAATGAATTATAAATTCTTTTTTTGGTGATATGAGGGGGGGGGGGGGGTAGATAGGGATACATTTTAATCTATTAATTTTAATTTCAATTTTGCCCGGACAGCATATTAATTTAGAAAAAAAAAAGTGAGAAGATACCACATCGGGTGGGTGGGCGGGGCCAAGCAAAATTTCATACCCACAGTTGTTAGCAGTTTGTACTGTCTGAAGGAAGGTGTGCAATGAGGCGTTGTCACAGGGAGTCAAAGACAGTCACCACCACCACCACCACCACCACCACCACCACCACCACCACCACCACCACCACCACCACCACCACCACCACCACCACCACCACCACCACCACCACCACCACCACCACCACCACCACCACCACCACCACCACCAATATGATAACGTTAACAAGAACAATACCATCAGCAACAAGACAGTAACAGCATTACCACTAATTATGACTACAGCAGCACACAGAGGGGGTCAACAGGGTTCACACAGGTCCTTAAAACTCCTTAAAGTCCTTAATTTTCATAAAAGAAAAAATAAGTACTCAAAAAGTCCTTAAAAAGTCCTCAAAATTTGTGGTTCAGTTGAAACATTTGAGATTCAGATCTTCCAATTGCACACTGGATAATTGGTACTTTGAAATAACTGAACTTTTCAGAGTGAATTTACTATGTTTGAACTCTGGATACAGAAACATCCCGTTTCAATGAGAGCTGCACACCACATGTATAGTTGTGATATTTCTTGGTCACGGGCACACAGGTCCTCTATTTGTTCATTGTGAGTCCTTAGGAAGTCCTTAAAAAGTCCTTAAAATTCGTTTTCAAGACTTTGTATGAACCCTGGGTTAAGTTTCTGCAGAACCCAAGTATTAATTGTAAACGTTGACAACAGATGGTCTGACTACAGTGCCTCTGTTTAACGTGAGCAGAGTCAACATCGATTTGTCAAGGAAACTTAGCTCAGATTTGTTTGAAATTTTGCCTGGAGGCACGCACTGAGCCTCGTGGAACTGATTTTGTATGTGTCAAGACTACCCTATTTTGAGTTTGCTTCTTAGCGATTTTGTAACACCTAATAATTAGACCAAATTATTAAAAAAAAAACAACAACAACAGAAAACAGCACTTAACTATGCGAAACAGTAAAATGTGTGTTCACCTTGAAGAAGAAAACCATTGGGGAATACTCAGTGAACAATAATCTAGGCGCTGAAGTACCCATACATAATTATTATGTTGAACTTTTCTTTGGTGTTCAGCACAGCCTGGTAATTAGAATATATATATTTTTTTCAACATGCTCATGGTAACAAAGACGCATTCTAAGTGTAGGCCTGGTCAGCTGAATGCCTCTTTACTAATGCCACGGCTTTGTAATTCCAACATGTGACGAGACCCCACCGGAGTTCTAATCGCCAGTGCACAGAGTTCAGCAGTAGCCGCCCAGTCTTGCGGGAAGATTCTATGTTTATTTTGCCATAACCGCACGATCTATGTCAGTCAAAATGCCAGTAGGCCACGCCAGCACTACGTACACCATTGATTTTTGGGTTCAGAAATTTCCTGTCCTAAAGTTCACGCCAGGTAAATTGCAGAGTGAACATTTCACAATACAAACGTATTCCATCATTTTAATGTCCATAGTCGCGGTTAAATTGTTGCATTTCAAGTGGTATTTGGGAACAGGGCGGTTTCAGAGCGATGGCCGTTTTACTGGCTATTGAAATACAGCAAGCACTGGTTGTTGTATGTGCTTTCAGAGACAGTGACACTTCTCTAGGTGTTGGTCTTACCATGGCATTTTGATTGCTGGAGAGCCGTAAGATAAACTTATATCAGGCCTATAGTGATAATAAAGTTTCAGTCTGACGCCAGATAACCAAACCACGCATAAAAAGTATATAATCACGTATGTCCTATAAACCTTACTTTAAAGGATGTAACACGTTACGTCCGTCTGGAAATTGATCCATTTATGAGTCGATCCATCCATCTACAAGTCGATCCATCAAAACATCGCAGTTATAGTTTATGGTAATCATTAATGTTTAGTTTGCATGTACGAATACCAGGTATCCATTATTTTTGGGGTCATAAACCCATGTGAAAAATCATGAAACTCACTCTATGAATAACCTTAATTCAACGTAAACACGAGAGAAGTAATGCTTTTTTGAAAGAAAAGTACGCATGTAATACAGGCTTTGTAGATTTGGTGGCCAAGCTGAGGGAGCCAGTGACCCCCCCCCCCCCACCATAAACCGCTGAGGACCCACTGATTAGCGACTTAAGATCCTTGTTTTCGGAGAAGTGGAATGGATGATAGAAAGGAGCCTCTCGCTTAATGACATGTGGTAAAAAAATCGGCTTTGAGCCGGGAATAGAGAAAAACAGAAGTTCATGTCTGCCTCTTTGCGGATTACTGGTGACAGAGGGCATCGATTTTCAGCCAAAATAGAACTGATTTCGGGATAACGAAAAAGAAAAAAGCAACGAAACAAAGCAAAAAGCATCGATTATCAGCTAAATGGAATAGAAATGAGGAACATCACAAGAAATATGTATACAAGGAAAAGAAGAGCAAAAGACTTACCCCTGTAATTATAGAGCTAAATAGAAGATGGATTTCTCAGTGTGTCACTCCACGGCTTGCTAGTGCATGAAGCAACGATACCCCATTCGGGCTTGTCACCAGGTCTCGACATCATCATGGCAGCTCTAGAGGTGAGTTATTTCTGGAAGTCTTTTCCGTGACGTCAGCGCAGCTTTTCTATGGATGCCATGAGAGGATCGACTGCGAGCGAGTCCATTTTTGTAAGGGGGAGACAGGCTGTTCTCATATGTAACTCACCTACATTCATCAAACTGTAGGTTGGTCAGAAAGCCACTGGGACCAGGGAAGGCTTTCCTTTTATGGGGAACTTGTTGGACATATTTCGCAAGTTCTCAGATCTGTGAAATCTTTGATCCCAATCTGCGCTGATAGGCTAGTTGTAAATAAGTATACTTTAAGTCTCGGCTTCTAAACAGTATGAAACTTTGTCTTTCCGCCAATACATCTTAACCCAGGACAGACAAAACAATTGCTATATTCGATTGTTCAGTGATCATAAAGACAACTTGGAGTGCTATTCATTTCTTCTCCATCCACCCAGTTCCACCCCCCCCCCCTCTCTGTTATTCTGATGTTTTTGCCTTGAACCAGTTCGCCCACACAGTTCTGTTCAGTAGCCAAACATTGGAAAAATGGGCCAGTCGCTGCAGTATTATGAATACAGACAACTGACACTGCCTAGCGATTTCTGATCAGCTTGATTCGGGAAGTCGCTCGCGGGCATTTGCCGTACGTATCGTGGCAGTGGCTCATTGAGAGAATAGCCCCAGCAGCGTTTGTAGCCTAGAGTAAGATTGATCAGAGTAATTATGGACATAGAAAATAATGGAAAAACTAGAAATGGAAATGGGAGAAGCGTGTGGAAGTTTTTACTTTCAGAGAATCTTCTGCCCTGGGCATTGGCACCTCTCTTTGTCTTCTTCTTGTTTTTGGTTCTTCATGTCTCTGTTGTCTTTGGAAATGGGAGAACATGTACAACATGCCTTGAAAGCTTCCTGTCAGAGACAGCTATTGTTTGCATGTGAGATTTCTTAGTAAGGAAAGTTAGACCTATTTAGAGCAAGCTCTGAGACAGAGAAGAAGAAACTAAGGCTGAGAAAACCATGTTTTGATGAGCTGGAACGCAATTAATGAGCCAATAAAGTCAGTCTCTGCGTCTTCAAGACGATGTCTTGCTGCATGGAAGATGTGAAGTATGTATCTGTTATGCTGGCCTGCACTACACACAAAAGAAAATACAAATGAATCAGAAGATGAGAAGAAGAAAAGAGGAAAAGAATGGCAACATGCGCATTTCTTACATTTAGGCAAGAGACCACACTTCGGACATTTAGAAATCTGGAACAACTCTTTAATGTGGACACATTCACAGTTTTCAGTAATCCAGTCCAATTTCATGTGTTGGAGATGCTGCATTTCTTACGTACTTACTCAAATATGTCATTGTTTACTTCAAGTGTGAAAATGATATCGTAGATACCATTGGTTGGCAAGATCTGCTTCATTGGCAACAATAACAACGATATTAAAAAAAAAAACAGCGTGCAGTGATGAGAAAGATTCGATTTTTAAATAGTTCATGACTGGAAGTCTGCATTTTACTCTTTGATGTTTCCAGCTGGTGAGGAGAAAGGATCTGGTCATTTCACCAAGGTGTTGCAGCATAATGTGTGAATTCAGGAAGATACGACATTCATATATTCAAAATTTCAAAGTACAGTAGAAGTCAAATATTGGGTGTTCATGGGGGAATTGAACAAATCAAACCCATTCCTTTGTGTTGATATATGATTGCGCCCCATTATGTAGGTCAGAGTCACGACACACTTGTGGTGTCTTCGGAGTATATTTATTTAAGTCGTCAATTTTCTTCATGGTTATGAAACTTGGAAAATTATGGGGAAACAAAGTGCTGGAATACAAGAAAAACAGGACAGCCCCCCCCCCCCCCCCAACCAATTGTGTCCACGCAAAGCAAAATCATCCCAGCTTCTAAAGCATACATCCCGACTTGCCACAGCAGTAGATTAAAACACCAGGACTTGAAATTGGCAAGAGGCCTAGCGTATGACGGTCGTGATCTCATCTACTGACTCAGGGGAGTCTGCTTGTGTGCCAACTCGGGTTCACATGTGATCGATTACCTCCCCTCACAATGGAATCGCGCGCTGTTCAGTGACGTCTTCGCACGTGCATTGACGTAGGGAAATCAATAATTTCCGATTCCAGCGCTATTATTGGCCCAGACCCGATTCATTGACCGCTGGAACTCGGGAAGCTCTCTTGGACCCTCCGTGTGTGTAGAGAGGTAGGGGAAAGAAGACACAAGGAGACAAAAAGAAAGAAAGAAAAAAAAAGTAAGAGCCGTTTGATTTTCTTCTTGTGTGCTGTTTGGGGAAGGTCAGGAAACATCGGGAACCCAAGGACAGACGTGGGCACAAGAGGAGGACAAGACCAGAATAGTCTCACTGTGTATGTTCAGTGTGTGTTGCGAGGGCATTTAAAACGCCCACACGAGTTGTCAGCGTGCCAAGAAGGTTCTCAGAGAATACATCACTGTCTTCAGTGTCAGACTTAGTGACATATGTGTTAGATTTATAAAGATTTGGGACTTGTGCCACACAACTCTTTTGATTTTTTTACGGAAACTTTGATTTGTCCTGAAACAAAAACCAACCAGTGAAAGGATTTCCCCGCAGTTTCAGCTTGGAGATAACCTGTTTCCAGTGACGACCTTTCTTTTGTACCAACAAAACCACAGTAAGTACAGCATTTTTATATAAATGTGTTTACATTTGCGACACAGGCTCTGAAATCTCCTACAAGTTAGCGTGTTCCAGCACATGAAAGCGAGTTGAACCCCGCCCAGCGATCACCGTTATCTCTCGTTATTCAAGGGCCAGTAGAAAACTCAATTGTCGTCGTACCCATATATTATCGTGGGGAGGTCGTGTCTCCTCAAAGCCTGATTTGTCCTGGCTAATATCAGCTGTTGGTTGACCCGAGGATCTGCGTGGGTGGTGGAACGACAGTCGGACCTACAGTAAAGCTGACAGTTGGACACACAGGTAGATCTATCTCGAAGGTTTAAGAGAGGACAAGACCTAGGTTGGGAGAGCCGTGTCGCGTATGACACCCATTCTGTCCTTGTCTTGACATTCCTATTTGCCACCCTGTGTTATCACTCAAGCACTTTGACGCCTGATATAGCGAAAGTTGTGCTGAGTTTGACAAGCTGTTAGAGCTGAAGCCGCCACAGTGTCGGTAAGTGGACACGATTGTCGGGTGTGTATGTGTGGGTCCGTTTAGGTTTGTTACAGTATTGAGTAATTTAACAAACAGTTACCATCTCTTGAAATGTCGACAAACTCGTTTGATCAGTCTCAAATGTAAGAAAAAGAACAATAACATCGTAAAAAAAAACAACACCCAGTAACAATGACAACCAAACTACCATCAACACTATGTCCATCACCACAAGAAACTAACTATAAACAATAACAGTCAAACAAAACAACCACCATCATTATAAAACAAACAGCAACAACAACAACAACAACAACGACGACGACACAATATTATGCTTGTAAATGAAACCTTCCAGTTTCACTCTGAGGGTTTCTACTTTCTATTTGTGAAGTTCTTGTGTATACTCCCTCCAAGATATCCCAAATTGTTTACTGGAAATGGGTTTTTACGGTTACGGGAATGCGAAATTCTCCTATAAGAAAGGTATATGTACCAGCATAATTATAATATTATAGTTCTCAGAGGGATGATATTTTGGTTGAACAGTAACCATCACCACCACCACCACCACCATCACAACAACAACAGCAACAGCAACAACAACAACAACAATAACATCAACAACAACAACAACAAACTACAGGGGGTAGTACAGCTGTTGACCAGCCGGCACAGCGTAAAACCCAAAACCCAGACAGACAGATGAAACCGTGCGCAATAATTCTTGTATGTTTGTTTCCCCGCTGCCGCTGAAGTTTGCACAGAATTAGATTTGCCAAATTTAAATTCCAGTCCACTGATTTAATTTCCTTTTCTGACGTCGCTCACCGTGCCTGGATAAATACACACAAAACAACAACAACAAAAGCCAAACTGATACTTTTATGAAAGTTTCATTTTCTGCTGTGTCCTGGCCTAATACATGGATGGCTCCGCTTTCTGATTCTTTATACATGTAATATGATATGGTATGAACATTCTGTTGTGTTTTCTTTTGGTTTTCATCTTGTAAATCTTGTCCCACCTTCCTTACTTTCTTCGTTGTTCTAAAAATAGTGACTAGTATTGTACTTTTTGCTGGTGATCGACGAAAGTCTAAGTCCATATCGATGGTGTCAGGCGCAAACCAGCCAAGTCAAGATAAGCAAATTTTACAGGAGGAACAAAAAGTTGCCGATAACACAAAAGGGAAATCTACTTGGCTGGTTTGATCACTTGTCTATTTTGAATGTTTCTATTGAATTATGGTAAGAGCTATTTTTACAGATGATGCGGGGTTCCAATCTTCATAAATTGGTACTATAAAAAGAAATATGAAATTTTCGGATTTGGCTGGTTTGCGCCCGACACCATCGATATATAACACATATATACAAACACGCCTTATAAGTTAATAGAATACAGCGTTTGTAAAAAATTCCCCTCCCAAGACGGACTACAATGTAGTTGTTTCAGTGGATGTTGTATATACAATAATGTCCTTATGTCTTTTTGTTTTCTTTAAAGTAACTTCCAATCCATGGAGAGATGTGTCTAGGACTGGCGTGAGCATGATCAAATTACTGAAGTCAGATTATATTTTGTCAGTATATAAACGCTCACACAGTTTCTCCAAACAGTACCAAAAAAAATCTCAGAATGAAAGAAACGTATTTGGTTTGGTTTTCAAGGGCACGACATGGTCGGAATTATTCACCTTTTGATGGAGCTAAAATCATTTCAGAGCAGCGTATCCGACTGTCATATTACCAGTTGCATTAGATTTGACCCCTGGCGGCGATCAATCAGCATGTTTTGCCAAAGGGACATTGGATCAATTGGCAAAGATAAATCGGTTTGGACCATCGGCTGAGGCATTGATCCGGTCTTTTAGGGTCGTTTCTAGATCTTTTGGGATCCTTCCAACTTGCCGTTCATCTCCGATCCAAACATCCACCAAAGATGTACAAATCCCCTACAGCTTTTCTCATTTCCTGCTCTCTCCCCCCCCCCCCCCCAGCTCCCCCACCCCCCGATGCCTCCATGTCTAAGAGCCCATGCCAGAAGAGGCCCCAAGTTTGTGTATTTTAGGGTTAGAGCAGGGCGAGTATCGATTATCTTACTTGGTGAACAGATCGTTTTTTGGGCTGGGAGAGAGAGCCGGAATTCTGCACATAAAGAGCTCACAGTGATTTGTGTTCCTCATCATGTAAATATTTCAACTTGCCAAGTGAGGAATGAATATGTCTGAAGCACATGGCTTTCAGATTCTTTATGTGAGCAGAAACCAAACTCTTGTGGATTAGGAAAGAGTCTCCCAAGTTTGGGTGATCTGAATTTTTTTTCTCAAGTAATATAGCTTGTACTTCCTTACTGCTGTCATGAGTTGATGTTACGTTTTTGATCCAGACATTTGGTTTCGAAGAGTCAATTGCATTTCCACAGTTTTGATACAGTGAGGTATATACGGCATTTCAATGCAAAGATTGTTTTGGCGTTTCTATGAAACAAGAGTTTCTCATTTTTTATGTTTTTTTTTTATACCATTCACACACCATGGAAACAGTGGAAGATTACATGTATATAGTCCTGACAACCATCGATTCCACACTAGGCGAGAATGTGTGGTACAACACAGTTATAGGCTTGAAGACGCAATGGTGTATATCGTCCTACTGAAATATTCATCAAAGTGCTTCACCGCTGCTGTGGTATGAACAAACACCGTATATGCAAAAAAAAAAAAAAACCCAACGACAACAAAAACCGGAGACGCAGGTAAACATTTCACGTTGCACCTCGCGATATTCAATGACCATTTTGTAATGAGCCAAACGAAACGAATAGCTGTACAAAATAAATTTTGTTCCGTATCGGGGCGGTATCGTCGACTGGATAGTGTGGCAGTGAACGTGACTAGAACAGCCTGGTTTTGTTAGTGTGCGCGGACCTAGTCGTGTATGTGACTGGAGGTTTCTTTTCTTTTTTCTTTTTTTTTCGTTTTTTGTTGTTTCCTGTTTGTTTGCAGCAATGACTGCAGCGACAGCAACACTTGACAGCGGTTTTTGGTAACAACGACAACAACAACAAAATTTAAAAACAGCATCAGTGACAAACACAAAACACAACAACCGGTCCCAGCCGATACTGACATCAGTAACAATTTCGTAGTTCATCATCAATCTCGGTGAAACTTTTACCTGTAGGCGAAGAGACTCTTGTCGGTGCCTTTCTCTGTGCGTTCCTCCCTGTCTTCAGATATCCGGTGTAAACACTTTTGCATATCATAAACTTTTGTGGCTGAAATCTTTAGAACATGAAACACCACTGAAGTTCAGAGGTCTATGACAAAAAAAGCACTGACTACTTATAATCTCTTCAGCACTAGTTACACCTACAGCAGTATAGGTCTCAGATTTTGTTCGTCATCACGTACATTGATTGTACAACATATTGCCACTCGCCGACCTTCTGTAGGACCCATCATAGTTAAATCAGTCCTTGTAACCTTCAGCCGTGATCGATGAGTTCGATAGCCCAGGAGTCGACAAATCGAACTGCATAAACAAAAGATTCAGCTGATGGCACTTTGATAACAGCCACAGATTGCTTGAGATTTACACAGGGTTAATTCATGGACACCTTTTTGTCATCGAGTGGGCGAGAGATCATTGGGAAAATACAACCTACTTTGAAGACAAGACAGTTTTGGAGTCCATCTGTTGCCACACATCTGCTGGAAAAGTTAAGAGTCAATTGACCGAATTTTTGGTCGGAAAGCTTACGTTTAGCCAATCCACTTTGTGTTATTGCCTGGAGAGAATTGCTTTTGTACTCTTGACGTGGACACGGAGGCAGCAGGCTAATAATAACTGAAGTAAAGAGAACTAGCGCAGCTTTCAATCCTTTTTATAGAGGTCGGACAGTCTGTGTCCTTAATGACATCGGAGTGTTTTTCCATTTGGGGGGAAAATCAATTCTGTATGAGAATAATAGTGCATTTAATCAAAGTGTCAAATTAATGTGTTTTGAAGTTTAAGGCATTGGCAGTGCCGTAGAGTTAGTACATCTTCCTGTCAGACTGAAGACGTCATGCAAACTTATTATATCAGGCGTATTTCTGGGCTGGCCACGTTTGTGTGAATACAGGGGTATCCCTGGAGTTTTCTCACGAGTGACCATCTAACC
>OZ007572.1:61357647-61410147 GCA_963931925.1 Onchidella celtica
GATTGTTCTGTTAAGTGTTAAACTTGTTTGTTCGTGATTGTTGTCCTGTCATAACTTATTACATCTCCCAGTCAGGGATTTGTGACATTGGGGGCTCGTCCGTTGTGACTCGTCCATTTTCGTAATATTTAGTTGTAGTTAGTTAGTAGGTATTTTTCAGTGGGCATTTGTTACTTTAGTTTTGTCCACGTAATACTTATCTTGTGGTAGGAATTTGTGTCTTTGTTCGTGGGATGAATGGAAATTTCATGATGATATGATTTATGTATATTGATGAATATGTATTGATGCATGTATTGCTATAAATATGTACTAATGTGTACTTAAACTTTCAGAGAGACAGTGTGTGTGCGTGCAGCCTGAGGAGACAAGCAGCCAGAGCTCCGATTAAGGGGAGGACTTAAACTCATAAGGCTGAAAGTTAAGTGAAAATTTTGTACCCTGGATTGAGGGCTGTCTTTTCATCTGTCTGTTTCCCTGTTTTTGCTGTTTTTGTCGTTATCGATTATACGGGCGGTGGCGCGGGTTTGCTGTGGTGAGCGTAGTTTATCCTCTTCGGGAGGTGGGCTAAACTTGGAACCGCGTTCATCACAGTGAACAGTTCTGTAGGGACCTGTATTTTTGTTTAGATTGTGGCGTTCCATCTTCCTCATTGTTTTAGGAAGACGTTTCTCTTGTCCCTCTCTTACCTATCTGTAGATACGTTCTTTTTTTCAGACTCTGTTCTTGTTCGTACCGTGTAGTGTAATCGGCGTAGTTAGGTTGCATTTTTTTTCCCATTATAGTTTTTTTTTTAGAAGCTTGTCCTAGTCTGGTTCGTTGTCCTTGACGTACTTGTGGTCCTTCTTCTGAAGTTCTTCATTCTTGTCGTTTCTATTCTTTTTTATTATTAATAGTGCTATACATTTAATGAATATAGAATTAGTTAGGAAGTAGGTAAATTTCTGAATTGTATTTGAGACAATTGGGTATTGTTATATCTAGTGTGATCTCAGGTCTCTGGTCGTGTCGTTAGTGATCATACCGACAGATTAGCCGTTTTCATAATACATACCATAACCATAAATCTGTGAAATGGCGGAACTCCAACAATTAATGAAGTTGGGTAAGGAACTTGGCCTTGGGGGAGAAGAGCTACGCGGCTGGATTAAAGAACAGCAGGCGGATTTGCGCGATGAGCGTGCTAAAGATAGAGAGAGAGAAAAAGAGGCTCTAGAGCGTCAACAAGAAAGAGAGGCTAAGGCTCAGCAACAGGAGAGACAGGCTAGGGAAAGGGAGCAGGAGATAAAGTTAAGGGAGATAGAAGCTAGGGATAACCAACAGGAGAGAGAGACGGGAATGAGAATCGCGGAGTTGGAAATCAAAAAGAATGCGCCAACAGAAACAGTTGAGCGGCAGGTACACAATAAAGGTGGTGTTCGGATTAAGCTCCCTACGTTCGACGACCGGAAGGACGACATAGACGCCTTCCTTTACAGGTTCGAACTGAACGCACAATTGCAATGGGGGGAAAATAAGGAATTATGGTCCACGTACCTGGCGTCTCTATTGCAGGGGCGAGCGTTAACCTACTTTAAAGAGCTACAGCGCGAAGACGTGCAAGATTACGATAAGCTGAAGGCTTTGCTGCTTCGCCGATTTGCGCCTACCGAGGAATATTTCCGGGAGCAGTTTAGGCGAGCACGTGCGGATACCAGGGAGGACTTTGCTGCCTTCGTCGCGAGATTGACGGAATATTTCGCGAACTGGGTAGACTTGGCGCATGTTGGCGCGGATTTTACTAAATTAAAAGACCTAATGATCCGTGACCAGCTGTACGCGTCGTGCCATAAAGATCTGGTGGCTTTCCTGAAAGAAAACGAACCCGCGACGGTGCAGGAGGCGTCTAAGTTGGCGGAAGCATACCGTACGGCACACCCGTCCAAACCAGTGGCGAGGGCGTACGTCCAAGATGCTGGGTACGTCGCCGTTGTCGAGGGGTCGCCGACAGGACATAAAGACAGGTCGCGTCAGCGTGGTGCCTATAGTGGGCAAGCCCAGGGGCAGCGTAGGGGCTATCACCAATCACCTGCATATGGATCCGGTAAGTTTGACCGAGCAGGAGGGCTAGGTCGCGGTAATGGCCGGGGGCGATTTGTGACCTTTGCCGATGACCGACGGCATAGGGACTTTAGTTCCGGTCGCGATGGGTCACGGGGACCCAGGCCTAGCGGAGCACAGGGAGCGGAGTGTTGGACTTGCGGACGCGTGGGTCACTTTTCACGCGAGTGTAGGGCCGCGAAGTGTTGGAACTGCGGAAGAGCAGATCACATCAGCGTGAATTGCCCTGCAGGTAGGATAGCGGCGAACGTGGACAGTAGCTCCAGTCCATGTTCCCCTAATAAATTTCATCATGCGGCTGCGTGTGTTACATCGGACAACGGAGGCGGACAGTATTCTAAGTGTCCCAGTTGTGAGAAGTTATTATCTTCCGGTGTTTTACCTTGTGGGAGAAAGATCCCCGTTATAAATTCATGTCATACAGGAGGTGGTCTTAGGGTTTATCCGGGGTTTGTTGGGGACGAACCGGTCTCGGTTTTACGAGATACAGGATCTACCGTTGTGGGAGTGCATAGAGACTGCATTCGGGATTCACAGCTTACAGGTGAGACTGTCCCGTGCATCCAATTTTCGGGGGCCATTGAGAAATTACCCATGGCAAGAATAGTGATAGATACACATTTCCTTAGCGGGGAAGTCGAAGCAGTCGTTGGTTGTTTTCCAGGCGCCCAGCTCATCATTGGGAATGTATCACGGGTAGTTTCCCCTTCCGATGAGAACATGCAAGCATGGTCGCAATCAAAAGGTATTGACTTTTGTGCCGCGGTCGAAACACGCCGACAGGTAGCTGATAAAGATAAGATTAGACCTTTGGCGACGCCAGCGGTCAACCTAGATATCACGCCAGAGCGCTTGGCGAGATTACAAAGGGAGGAGCCATCATTAAACCCATGTTTTAGGGAAGCGCGAACCGAGAAAACGAGGAAATATAAGAACGGCTCGTCTTCCTTTGTTGTTCAGGCGGGCATTCTGTTCCGTAAGTATGTAACGGTGGCCTCCATTTTAAAGCAGGTCGTTGTGCCAGCGTTGCTGATCGCAACAGTATTGCATTTGGCACACGATGTCCCATTAGCGGGTCATATGGGGATAGCTAGAACCAAAGAAAGGGTTCTTAAAAATTTTTACTGGCCATCGATCCACAGAGATGTGCAAGTCTATTGTAAGACGTGCAGTGCGTGCCAAAAGACGACGCATAAGGGTCGTACACCCCAGGCTCCTCTTCAGAAGATCCCCACAGTCTCGGAACCGTTTAAAAAGGTCTCCATAGACCTTGTTGGCCCCATTCACCCAGCGACCGATAGGGGGAATCGATTTTTCTTAACGGTCATATGTAATGCTACGAGATGGCCGGAGGCGGTTCCTCTGCGGACCATAACGTCTGAGGCAGTCGCGGAAGCGTTGTTTGCAATTTTCGCTAGGGTAGGAATACCAGAGCAAATTCTGTCTGATAGGGGCGCGCAATTTACGTCGGAGATGACGAAGGAATTGTTCCGCTTATTCAGCATACAACCCATCACTACCACCCCTTATCATCCGCAGGCTAATGGCATGTGCGAGAGATTGAACTCGACGTTAAAGTCGATGCTGCGTAAGGTAGCTGCTGATCGCCCTAAAGATTGGGATAGATATATCCCTGCAGTGTTATTCGCGTACAGAGAGGTACGGCAGGAGACAACGGGATTCTCGCCGTTCGAAATGATGTATGGTCGTAGTCCTAGGGGCCCAACTGATGTTCTTCGGGACATGATGACGTCGCCATCATCGGGAGACGATGAGCAGATTTCGGTGTTTCAGTACCTTGTTGATTTAAGAGAAAGATTATCTTCAGCGCGCACTATGGCAGAAGAAGCTTCTAGTATCGCTTCGAAAAGAGCAAAAGACTATAAAGATAGAGGTTCCAAACTGAGAATTTTTAAGCCAGGAGACAAGGTCCTATTGTTGTTACCTACGGACCATAATAAGTTATTGATGACATGGAAA
Source organism: Onchidella celtica (assembly GCA_963931925.1). Classification (NCBI taxonomy): domain Eukaryota; kingdom Metazoa; phylum Mollusca; class Gastropoda; order Systellommatophora; family Onchidiidae; genus Onchidella; species Onchidella celtica. Next base: position 61,361,728 of record OZ007572.1, read on the forward strand.
GGCCCTTATGTTATTGAGCGAGTTGTTTCAAAGGTAGATTACGCTATCCACATTGATGGAACGAGTAAGGTTTTCCATGTTAATATGCTACAGAGATTTTATGAGAGACCACAGTATCTGTGTGCACAGACAAGACCAGAGGAGACTGTCTTCTCTATTGCTTGTACGGGGGTCGTAGACCAGTTGGACTGTGACGTAAGCGACACCGAGGCGCAGGAAGAGTTACAAATTCAATTGCCGGAGTTAACTCCGACACAAGGTTACAGGGACGTAAAAATTAACCCTGACCTTACGAGTTCAAGGAGTAGGGAACTTAAGACCCTGTTAGCGTCATTCCCGGATGTTGTTACTGATTTGCCGGGTCGCACTACGGTGATCCAGCACCAAATAAAGTTGACTTCGGATAAGCCAGTATTTCTTAGACCGTATCCGCTGCCTTTTTCTTCGAGAGATAGAGTCATAAAGGAAGTTGAGTCAATGTTGAAGTTAGATGTGATAGAACCATCAACATCGCCGTATTCATCACCCATCGTCCTCGTGAAAAAACTTGATGGATCGGTGCGGTTCTGTATTGATTTTCGAAGATTGAACACTATTACGGTAGGCGATAGGGAGCCTATTCCGTTTCAGGAGGAATTAATAGCTTCATTGGCCGGGTCCACGTGGTTTTCCAAGATAGATTTAACGAAAAGTTATTGGGAAATCCCTCTTACTGAGGAGTCTAAACAATACACGGCGTTCCAAACGCCCATTGGATTATTCCAATTTAAGGTCATGCCATTTGGGTTAGTAAACGCGCCAGCGACGTTTGCACGATTAATGAGACTAGTGTTGAAGGACATACCTAATGTCGTGTCATTCTTTGACGATATAGCATGTCATACGTCGACATGGTCTGATCATATTCAGACACTAACAGTAATTTTTCAACGATTACGTCATTTTGGGTTAACTGCTAAACCCGCAAAGATGGATTTGGCATGTCCAGAGATAGTATTCTTAGGACATATTGTGGGTAGAGGTGTTCAGAGACCTGAAGTAACAAAAATTGACAAGTTAGTAGGGTTGCAAATCCCTAAAACAAAGAAACAAGTCTTTGAAGCTTAGTGGGAATTTTAAATTATTACAGAAAGTTCATTCCAAATTTTTCCTCCTTGTCATCTTCTCTTACTGACCTTACTAAGAAGGGACAACCCGATAAGGTCCAGTGGACGTCTGAATGTCAGACAGCATTTGATAATTTGGTGACAGCATTATCATCGTCACCCATTCTGATATTACCCGATTTTCGATCTAATTTTATCCTCAGAACGGATGCGTCGGACTCTGGTGTCGGCGCTTGTCTTCTACAGGAGAAGAACGAATGTCTCCATCCTGTATGTTATGTCAGTAGGAAGTTATTGCAGAGAGAAAGAAAATATTCTGTGATAGAGCGGGAGTGTCTTGCCATTGTGTGGTCCGTCCAGAAATTGGGACGTTATCTCATGGGACGAGAATTTTGTATCCAGACAGACCACAAGCCACTAACGTTTTTGTCGAAGAATCGTTCGTCCAGCCCACGCTTGTCTAGATGGGCATTGGCTTTGCAGCCGTATACCTTCGTTATTCAACCAATTCCAGGAACCAGCAATCATATCGCCGACTACCTTAGTCGAGCCTAGGGGAAGAGTTCAGGAGCTTATACATCGGAGGACAGGAACATTGACAGGATCTGTGTGAATGAGTCGACTTTAAAATATTGACATTATAAATAGGATATGAAGAATGGTTGATAGGTTGATTGGGTTTTGATTCTGTATTAGATATTGTGTTTAGTTAGCTATTCATGATGTGATACATATATGCATACTGCAGGGCATATTGATCCCCATATTTTCCCCTGATTTCGGTATTTTATATACTAGGGGAACTGCTAGGTCATTTTTTTAGTGTAGGTATTGCTCACGCTCACTCGTTGACAGTCATCTTGATGCGATTTGAAATTAATTGCATTAATTTTTTTGGGCTGGGGGATGATGTCACGAGTGGAGTGAGTGCAATTAAGGGGATTGCTACAGAGCGGGTGTAGAGTAAGAAGGGCTCACGGCAGACAGGTAGGGAAAGACGTGAAAGGAAGAGAGTAAAATTAACGCACGAAGACAAGTAAGGAAAGCGTGCATGTTATGAGTGGTCGGGGTCTGAATGAGGCGAAAGCGCTGTATTATCACTGCAAGTTAGAAGGTCCTACTGAACGGACGCTAGTAAGAGCCCAGCGGGCGGACATAAGGGGAGCAGTCGAGAGACCAGTGAGAGAGTTTTTCCAGTGATGACTGGTAGGTAGAACGCTGATTGATAATTATGATTGATGTATTATATTATATTCGTCTATTACCATGATGTAAATAAGTATATGTGAGGAATGTGGAAGTCCTTGATATTGGATATAGCAATGTGCACCATGAGCGATAGATGAAAGTGAGTTCATGGATTTGTAGCGCGAGTGAGTAGTGTGTACTCCGATGGAGGTGTGTTACCGTAAGATGTGTGGTGAGTGAAAGGTGAACTAGTGTGTGTACGCTTCATGGGTTGTAAGGAGAGGTGGAGTGAATAGAAATGGTAGGGTATTATACCAATGTAATGTTGTTCTTGTAGGTGCCGAGGTTGGGCCAAAGAGCGCCGCCTACGGTGATAGGCCAGCATAGGGCCGGAGGCCACACATAGGCCAGAAGTGAGGCTGTCAGTGCAGGACAGTAGAGGCACATAAAGTCGTGGCAGTCAGGCCACGGACAGGGACGTAGATATGAGCGTGAATGTGATAATGTACTATTGCCATGTTGATGGGCTATTGAAATGATAATGTCTATTGAAATGATAATGTGTTATTGCCCTGCTGAGGTGCTAGGGGAGTGCTAAGGTGTATGACAATAGGAAGGTGATATTGAGAGACTGCGGTGCCAGTGAATTATTAATGTGCTATTAAGACCCTGAGGGGAGAGGCTGAGGCCGAAGTGCCTTTAGGAGTAACTACCGGGTTGTGGATCCGAGGGAGAGTGCGTGTGAGAATAAGGCCGTTGTACGGCAGTTAATTTCAATAATATAATGTATGTAATTGCGCTATTATCTGTATAATTATGTTTAATAAATGTGTGAGTCTGATGGATTGTTCTGTTAAGTGTTAAACTTGTTTGTTCGTGATTGTTGTCCTGTCATAACTTATTACATCTCCCAGTCAGGGATTTGTGACACCCTCCCATTCACCTGTAACCGTAGCCATCCTTTCATTCTGTCTGTCATCCGCTCAGAACGTCGGTGCACATTCACGTTTTTCATGTGTTTCTTAATTTGGAGACCTTCACCTTATGTTGTCAGGTTGTCTGAGACTGGAAGCTGAAATCTCCACTGAAGAGCTGACAGGTTGAGATCCACGTTCAACTTTCACTTGGTCAGTTCGATGTTCTTCAGTCTTGTACACCAGGGAATCTCTAGTTTGTCAAAGTACTAATGGCAGAGGATGTAGGAAGGGTGACAGTAGCATAGCTATAGCTTTGAGAGTCCGTTCAGTTCAATTTTACCAAGACATAGACGTATTAAGCCCCCACCCCCTTATAGAACTCACTGGGCCACAGTATGATGAAGCGAAAGTTTAGGAAATCGACCACTATGTCCCGCGCAATGCAACGCTACTCAAATTCTTCTTGAACAGTGCTGAATTTTTGTCTTATCTGAACTGCGCAAATGTACACATTGTACACCATGTCACTGCTACTGTGTTCGAGTATATAGATAGGAACTCACCCCAACTTCTCTAGGTGGCTCCTGCAGCCGAAGAATGTTTTGTGACAACTACGCTGCTGCAACTTAATAGAAATCACATTAAAACTTCATACAAAGTCCGAAACTGTGAAAACCCGAAGACCTTCCTGAAACGAATTTCAATTATTTGATTAATTGAAGGTAGCGCTTGAGCACTGTACGCATCGCCAGATTTTATTAGTTGACGACCTGTCAGTAAAGCTGATTAAGTTTATACAGGTGTTGATTAACTGCACGTATGTAAAGTGTTAAAAAACAGTTCAGTAGATTCAGTGCCGCCCTGCAGCCCCGGGCGTAGGCGGTGTTTGTAATGCGTTACCCGTTAAAACAGTGTCTTTAATTTTTCATACGTCTTCCCTTATTTGTAGGCTATTGCGAAAGATGGAGTTTTTCTGTGGTGTCATTAGATTTTAATACAGATCAGTCGTACTCAGTTCTTTTTATTTATTTCACAGCCGCCCTGGAAAGTTGATGCTGTCCTAGCTTGTAGTAGTGAATAAAGATACAGAAAAGTAATATTATTTACGGCTATTGTTATAAGTACGTACGCACCATAAGCGTTTTGCTCTAGGGGCGTGTATGCATACGTACCTATCCCTAACCCCGTCCTTATCCTCAATCCTAAATCGTATCGAATCCCCACCACTGCCCCCCCCCCTACCCTTTCAACAACAACAAAACAAGAAGAACCTTTAAAAAAGAATTAAATCAGACTGTTATCAGGTAGGAGTACTCGTGTTTCGGGAGGAGCTCTCTAGTTCTGGAGTCACAAAAGGCGTAAGAATACGCACCTCTAGCGCAAAACACACACACACACACACACACGCACGCACGCACGCACACACACCCACACCCACACACACACACACGCACACACACTTGCGTGACGTATGCTCTGGTAACAACAGTCATTATGCGCAGAGAAAATCTGTAGAAAGTCTGGTGCGCCATTTCCTCATTAGCATCACAACGCCAAGACAACGAAGACTACGCTGCAGAGAAGTATCCGCTTTTTCGTCATTTTCAGAAATTTTCTTTAAATACTTTTCTTTTCTTTTTCCTTCTTTTCTCGTCATTTCTATTCTCTTGTGATTTATTTGAACGTTTCTCTGGTTTTTGTTTCTGTCGCGGGGGCTGTATAATATACTTTTTTTTTTTCTCTCTCTCTCTCTCTCTCTTTTTTTTTTTTGCTGTTGCCATTTTAACTTAGTATAGCAATTATAGCAAGTAAGATTTAAAGGTCAGAGCGACAGAGCTGAATGCAAATGAATGTGTGTGTGGGGGGGGGGGATTCAGGGCGGCGCTGTTTATGTAGGCGTGATTTGCTTTCAGAACTTGTCTTCTGTTCGTGATCCATTGTCCTCCCACACCGCCAGCCTTTCTAGTGACACAACGTCCTATATTTTGGGCAAGTCTGCCAAGCTATGAACGACGACCGTATCTGTCCGAAACAAAATTAATTTTACAGCTAACAACATTTCGTTTTGTGCCCGAGTTAATTTTTATTCAGTTTCCAGTTTGCGACGACTGCGAGAGACTATTAGATCTAGTCGTACAAAATCGTAATCAAAGTAAAGCATAAGAATTTTTCATTCTATGAAATGGTTGTACAAACTGAATTTGACTAAGAACGTTGAATGTCGTGTTTTGTCGTAAATCGCCACAATTTTTAATTGCCCGCACTCTCGACGGCGTCTTTAAAAATGTTATTGCTGGATCTAAAGCCTTTTTCTTCCTCCTTCTCTGGCTATCCGGTTCTACGTCATCCCCCCCCCCCCACCCCTCTGACCCACCGGGGGCCACCTTCCCCTCCGCAACCGCCGCTGTTGTCCATTCTTCCCGTCCTCAATGCCAGTTTTCACTAGGCAGTGACCAGGCCCTAGAGACGTGCCTGGCATTGTAGATTGGCTCTGGTGGAGTTTGGTTTGATGTCTCAGCTCTCCAAGGTCTGCCCCGAAGTATACATATGCGGGGTGGGGGAGAGGGGGGGGGGGACAACTGTTTCATTGAAGAATGTTGATTACATTTTCTGCCAGATAATTTGAGTCCAGCCACACTGGTAGATTTGATTATATAACTTATGAATATCGATTTTCATTCATGTCTCCAAGGCCGTAGATATTTGTGACCCGACCGCTTTCTCTGAAAAAGTTCTAGCTTTGACTGATATCAGTAGTTGCACAAAAGTGACGTATGTCTTCATTTTAAAATATATTTGGTGTTCTGTGAAATGTGAATTTGTTAAGAGCCTTGAGACCCGTTAGGTGATAGGGAGCAGTTTGAATACATTTATTATTATTATTATTATTAATCGGATGTCCTGCCGTTGAAACAGCCGTCATTATACATCGGGCCAAAAACGCTACAGGACGTTGAGTCCCAGTGACACTTAGCCACTTAGTTTTTTAGAAAGTTTGTCGAGCGAGTGTAAGACAAAACATGGGAAACGTCCTAATGCTCTTTAGTTTTGAAAATCCTAATGCTGTTTGGGTCTTTTCCAAAGCTTGCTCCCTGCCTGAGGCTTCCTGAAGGATTAGCTGTCTGGCTGGGATAACCTTTTAGGATTGAATTGCCCATCTGGCCGCAATAACAGTTTCTGTTTTATTTTTTTTTGGTTCAAATAGTCTCAGCAATTCGATAGTTCAGGAGCAAACCTTCCAAGCAAATTTTACAGGAGAAACAAAAAACTGCCGCTAAAACTAAAGGGAAATGGACCTAGCCGGTTTTGATCACTTGCTTATTTTGAGTATTTCTACTGGATAATGGTAACAGCTACTTTTACATAATATGATGCAGGATTCCAGGCTTCATAAATTGGTACTATATAAAGTAATGTGAAATATTTAGACTTGGCCGGTTTGCGCCTGACACGACCGGTTTTGAGGTTGCGTGCCTGGCTGAAGTCAGCAGTGACTCCCGGACCTGTTTAAGTTTGCCTTTGTTTTTGACTTTGAGATTATTTTGTCATAAAATTGTCATGATTTAATGGGAGTTTGTCAATAGCTTCACTCCGACCAGGTTGTGGGGGTGAAGTTTTAGAGAACTCTACAGACATTTCTGGCTGGTTGAATACGGGAACGTTCAAAGTCCAGGTGTTTGAAATAAAGGAATAGATTTGCGTGGTTTGGTCACGCCCATGGAACTAAATATCAGATTGCACTAACTGCATGTACAACTCACGACAATCTGACCAAGAGCTGACAATCTGCCTATGAGTCCCGCACGTTACGCTAGGTAACTACTCTAGGAAAGTGCTTTTTCCAGTGTCTGAAGATTGCAGGTTGTGGAATTTTGCTGAACCAGATGAACTAACAGAGAAGGAGATGAATGCGTCGCGTATTTTCTATATCGTCGTATGTGCATATCTGCCTTTTCGAGAAAATGAGGTTTGAAAATTTGAATTGTGTAAAAATCAAGGTTTTATTCAATACACGTCAAAATCAAAACATGCATAAACATTCTCACCAAAAAGGACACCCATATGACACTTGTAGTAATGAAATTAGGAATGAGAGAACCACTTTCATGACAAACTTCAAAACCGGCAAAATGTCACATACAACAATATGGCCAATACCCTTCGATTTATGAGCAAGCCATGAAAATTAATCTATTTCCATTTAATGTATAAAGTTACGATCAGGCTCGCCGGCGCCCTGTTTCTTGTAATATAAATTACATTTATTCTCACTTGTTACCTGAGTCAGGCATATTATCTCGTACAATGTTTGCCTGGTTTGGTCATTGCTTTTGTCACGAGTGGAGTGAGCGATAGTTAATAATTACGGGGGGAAAGGAGGAGAGTAAAATTAACGCACGTAGACAAGTAAGGAAAGGCGTGCCTGTTATGAGTAGTGGGGGATCTGAATGAGGCGAAAGCACTGTATTACTATCACTGCAAGTTAGAAGGTCCTACTGAACGGACGCAAGAGAAAGCCCAGCGGGCGAACATAAGGGGAGCAGTCAGAAGACTAGTGAGAGAGTCTTTCCAGTGATGACTGGTAGGTGAAACGATGATTGATAATTATGATTGATGTATTATATTATATTCGTCTATTACCATGATGTAAATAAGTATATGTGAGGAATGTGGAAGTCCTTGATATTGGATATAGCAATGTGCGCCATGAGCGATAGATGAAAGTTGAGTTCATGGATTTGTAGCACGAGTGAGTATTGTGTACTACGATGGAGGTGTGTTACCGTAAGAGGTTTGGTGAGTGAAATGTGAACTATTGTGTGTACGCTCCATGAGTTGTACGGAGAGGTGGAGTGAATAGAAATGGTATGGCATTATACCAATGTAATGTTATTCTTGTAGGTGCCGAGGTCGGGCCGAAGAGCGCCGCCTACGGTGAGCCCAGGGGATAGGCCAGCATAGGGCCGGGGGCCACACATAGGCCAAGAGTGAAGCTGTCGGTGCAGGACAGTAGAGGCACATAAAGTCGTGGCAGTCTGGCCACGGACAGGGACGTAGATATGAGCGTGAATGTGATAATGTACTATCGCCATGTTGATGGGCTATTGAAATGATAATGTACTATTGCCATGTTGATGGGCTATTGAAATGATAATGTGCTATTGCCCTGCTGAGGTGCTAGTGGAATGCTAAGGTGTTATGGCAATAGGAAGGTGATATTGAGAGACTGCGGTGCCAGTGAATTATTAATGTGCTATTAAGACCCTGAGGGGAGAGGCTGAGGCCGAAGTGCCTTTAGGAAGTAACTACCGGGTTGTGGATCCGAGGAAGAGTGCATGTGGGAATAAGGCCGTTGTACGGCAGTTAAATTCAATAATATAATGTATGTAATTGCGCTATTATCTGTATAATTATGTTTAATAAATGTGTGAGTCTGATGGGTTGTTCTGTTAAGTGTTAAACTTGTTCGTTCGTGATTGTTGTCCTGTCATAACTTATTACATCTCCCCGTCTGGGATTTGTGACAGCTTTGCTCACCCATGTTCTTTGCAAGGTTCCTTTAGATGATCCAAAAATGAGGAACGCATTTTTGCCCCCAGAAAGAGGAAAGTTAAATCCTCTCTGCATTGCAAGTTGACAAGCGTCAGTTGCTAAAATGAGCTCATGTTCGAAAACAGCAAAACCATGAAAATGTCAGACACATAACGCTACCTATCTATTTTCAGATTGGAGTTTGAGTTTGAGTTTTGGGCGCGTCGGCGCGATAACAGCCACTTTGCGCCCTTCACGGTCTATTTGGGTACACATTCTTTGTTTATTAGATACAGAAATGAGTTCAGGCTTACCGTGGAACCTCGTCAGAGGAATTTGTGTATGCCGAAATATCGATCCCATCTTTGCCGTCTTGATATTGCTCCCAGCTTTTGTTACATCTACAGGGAACAGCAATTTAGCAAATTAAGGCGGCATTGTTTATTTGCCAGCATGCGTATTGATCTTGTGGCGGTCATAATTGGGCTCCCAGCGGCCGGCCATTGTTTCCTCAAGCCAACAGGATGTGCGGTTTGCGCATGGATGACGTCAAAGGGAGGCGGCACAATCTGTGACGTACATGTGTAGAGAAGAACTTATTGACTAGATCTCTTACGATCCTAGAAAAATACACACGTTTTCCAGAAATATGTAGCAGGAAATCAATAGTCATTCTAAATAAACCGATCTTTGGAAATGATGGATTGAATATTAGACATACTTGGGAAAAAAAAAACAACAAACAAGTCTGGCATAGAGTTTGAGAGTTCAAACGTTTATGAGACCAAATGTATTTTAATCACAGCTGAATGGTTATTCCACAAATTGAACAAAAATATAATGAAATTTTAATGCCACCAAACGTCGTTATTATTAAAATATGCCAACTTTACCCCCTTCTCTTTTTATTATTTTTGTTGTAATATAACGTACGTAACATGTTAAATTATATGAACTCATGGCATAAAAATCTATATAAAAAAACAGCAAGGAAAAAAAATTCACTGCTGCGAGGAAGAAATGCCCAGACCTGAAAAAATTACATGTGAAAGATAGTTCTTTTTGCTACTATGTCTATTCCTTTGACATGAAAGCGAAGTATCGTAATTTTGTAATAAATGAAAATAGGCCTAAAAATATCGAATAATGCTTTCTCCTCAACAATGATGGCCTCCCTCCTGCCTTTGTTTTGTTTCGACTTTAGGCTAAACTTCCGGTTGCGTTTCAAAGTTTGAAGGCATGCGTTTCTGTGCCGTCTGCCTTATGCACGGGCCATGCGGGTGTTACTGTGCCAGTTGTGAGTTGTTTTCTACCTAGATCTACATAACATTGCAAACCGTTCTTTGAACGGGTCCTTACACTAGTGTAACAAAAAGCAGAAAACAAAAGAATTTTTGTGTAAAACAGATCTTTTCTCTGCATATTTAACTGACATGGTCTTCTCCGACATGCAGATTGCTAGGTCCAGTTTCAGTACTTTCATGGTAGTTTCATCATCTTTGACTAGCCAGTCGGCTTTAGTTTATCAGTAATTTTTTTCTCTTTCCCCACGATCAGCCAACTGCGACTTCCTGATTTTGATTCTATTTCTGTCCTGGCGTTCCTCCCTCAGCGTGCAGGGGGAAATCACGTGGTGACCTCGTTTTGGCTTCATGGCCATTAGCCTCGTTTTGGTGCATGCGTGGGTGTTGTAACTTCCGGTTCCAGCCAGGAAGTGACAGCATCCTGGTTTAGCACTCGGTGATTTGCCACTGGTCCGTTTCCTGGGGTCTGCGAGCTCCCAATTCGGTGGTTCCATAAATAGATTTCGTGTTCTCTACTTGTGTGCATGGGGGCTATCCAGAAAGTATGTAATCGTCAGATAAGTGCGGGGTGGCTGCAGTACTTGAAAAGCAAACATGAGGGGATTTTTGTGTGTGTGTGTGTGTGTGTGTGTGTGTGTGTGTGTGTGAGTGTGTGTGTGTGTGTGGGGGGGGGGCGGGGTCTGGGGGATGTACGTACGTTTTTAAATTATGGTGATTGATTAAAAAAAAATGGATTTATTAATATGTTTTTGCTGCGAATTAAACCGGTGGTTTATGTAACAACGTCTCTTATGAAATTGCCCACGGCGCCGAATTCCACTCAAAAACAAGCCACTTAGTTCGGTCCCGGGCCACCCATAAAATCGCACGCTGACCGCATCTAATCGGGGGGTACGCCGAGGCCACACGCCGCGGGCTACGGCATCAGTTACAGACTAGCCGCTAGTGATGACACGGGCGTATTTACGACTTAATTAACTCTAATTTCTTCACTTATAACACCAAAAATGCCGCTAAAATACAAAAGCACAACTTCTCTTCTCTCAGTCTGTGAAAATCCGACGTCAGTGCGATGTCCCGTTTTCATGCTATTGTGTGTTTATAATATGCCCGAATTCACTAAAAATTGTTTTTTAAGTGGTGTATTTCTTGATTGATTGCTTCCAAACGGCTCAATAGATTGCCATGAACTTTGGTTTTTTGTGTTACAGAGCTTTTCCCGTTTCATACCTGAAAATTTCTCGCTTGTCGGAACTCTCGTTGCTGGACAATATCAGTTTACATCCTATTGCTGGTGTATTATTCTGCTGATGCGTTTCATTCTACATCAACTACACTGTGACCCATACATGTGGAAGACATTTTCTTCACTCAACAAACTTTGAAGAATTTGTGGAATGGAAAATGCGACAAAACGCAGAAACGACTCAAAAGGAAGACATCAGTGACGATTTAAATGACAGACATTTGAAGTTTATCCGTCGTACGTGCTCGTTAAGAATAACCGATAACACTTCAACTCTACTTCAGTAAAGAACGTGCGAGAGCTAGCAAGCCGAGGCGGAATGATTTGGTGTTCTTTTGATAGTCATAAAACAGTCAACCAGTGTAGTATGCATCAACGCTGTCTCATTTGAAGATTGTATGAAACGTTCAACGCCTAGAATTGCCTAGCAACAGTCTCGACCTTGACATAAATTCAGTCAATAATACTACCGACGTAAGCACAATCACTGATGAAACAGCGGCCAGCGCAATCACATCATGTAGTCAAATTCGTAATGTTGTACATAGTGCACACGGGGCGGAAGCATCGACTCCTGTAATTTAAACAGCAACAGAGACCTACATGACATTGCTCGGGAGGCATTTTCGAAATAAAGTCATTCCAAAGCAACATACATTAGAACATGACTGCATTTCATTCATAAAACAATATGGTTTTGGGCCTGCCTCTGCCGGGAGAGCAAGAGACAGCGATTAGTCAACAGCCACTAGCAAAGCGAGAAACGCGTTCAAGAAATCACTGACGTACAGAATGGAGAAACTCACGCAAGTTTTGATTTCACATATTCTTCAAATTGCGCCATCGCTGAGTACTGACCACGCCAGTCGCAAAACAACTTGAAAAATGCTGCCCATACTCATTATTGTGCTTAGGATAATACTTAAATCATGCTGTATTTGAAGAACAATGTATAATAAAATATACGGCTTGTTTTGGGATGTAAATATTGACACTACTGAGTACAGATGTAAAATAAATCATCTGTATGTGGATTACTATTCCACCGACAACGATGCCTTTTCGTCAGGGCATGAACACATGTCTTGTCCTCCATTTGACTGTAATTTTGGTGCCTTGTGTTGAGCACTTTTTTTGTTATGTAACTTTAAAATGAGTAGGTATTAGATATTCTTCAGCAAAAATGTACAGTTTTTCCCTACTTGCCATTACAAAACTATAAAAGCTATCTTCTTCTACTTTTCACACTGCAAAATTCAAAGCCTTACGTCTCACGTGCGTCAAGATGGTTATTCTGACGGCCCTGGTTACAATGCAAGGTGATAAATCATAATAGTACCAATTTGATCTAATTCGCCCGCGCAAAGCGCTGCCCGTCGCAGGTGTAGTGGCCCGTCGCTGACCCCGGTCGCGATGACCCAGTAGGGCGCTCGGTGGCCAAACTAAACGACCGGGTTTTCGGCGCTGTGTGCCAACCAATCCTTATGAAACAGTCAAACAATCCTTATGAAACAGCCAATCAATCCTTATGAAACAGTCAAACAATCCGTATGAAACAGTCAAACAATCCTTAAGAAACAGTCAAACAATCCCTATGAAATAGTCAAACAATCCTTATGAAACAGCCAACCAATCCTTATGAAACAGTCAAACAATCCGTATGAAACAGTCAAACAATCCTTATGAAACAGTCAAACAATCCTTATGAAACAGTCAAACAATCCTTATGAAACAGTCAAACAATCCTTATGAAACAGTCAAACAATCCTTATGAAACAGCCAAACAATCTATACAAAATGCCACATAAAATGTGAAACAACCAAAGCCTTGTTGCGGACATTCACCAACCACAAGGGGGAAAATGAGGGGTGGGGGGGGGGGGCGGGGTGTTTAAGATCAAGTGTATGAAAAGTGTACAAGTGGGGATGGGGAGGTAACATTGGCAAAATGGAGCGTATGTACTTTATGGATAGCCCCTGGTTGGTTGCTTTGAGTATCTCACCACGCTCTTAGATTCGTTTTAACTGCAGACACTTGCTGGTGTTTAATGTCAAATGCCAGACTTTTACTGGTCTCTTCAGAGCAATTAAGGATACTCGGAACGTCCTGGATAAAAAAAAGAACAGTAACAAAAAAAAAAGTTACAAGAGAGACACTGTGATAACATGAACTTAATGGTATGTGGGTGGACAGACATTAGATGCCTGATATAAAGAAAAGACAGAAGACAGCAGAGAAGACGCAGTGTTGAGACTAGAACACAGTGGACATAATGGAGGAGGACAACTGCGAGAAAACGTGCGTCAAGGATGATGAGGCTATTGATGTAGGAAGAACAGTTACTGTGGACTTAAGTGAAGTGAAGTGAAGCAGAGAAAGAAAAGACTGTGTCATCACATTTCTCGATCATGTAGGAATGACAGAATAATAATACACATGAAAGCAAACAGAAAAAGATATCATTCATTCATTAAGTGCCCTGACGGCAGGCGTTGGCGATCATGACCCCCGATCTCTTGCGATTTTCCGTAGCCCTGATGACGTCGATGGTGGTGTGCATTCCCAGCCAGGCCTTTAGGTCGTCCTGCATCTTTATGCGTTGTCGTCCCCGGCTTCTTCTTCCATTGAATTTCCCTGTTGTTACTAAATGTTCCAGTCCTCGTCTTCTCATTACATGTCCAAAATATGTTCCCTGTTTTTTTTTCTGACCTTGTTTAGGAGTGTCCTCTTTTCTTCTGCTTGTCTCAGCACTTCTTCATTTGTCTTTTTTGCAGTCCATGGAATTCTAAGCATTCTTCTTAGAAACCACAACAAGATTGTTATAACTAGGTATGTGCCATAGTTTACGAAGGTTTCTTGCCATGTTACTTCATGTAATACGCCATTTATTGAGTTACGATATGTTTATGTAATGATGCGTTAGCTGTGTGTACCATGTATGTGCTCTTAAAGGCTCAGTGAAAGTGACTTTCCCTCTTGGGCTAATAAAGTGATTCTTATCTTAGAGTAGTAAGAAAAAAATGTCTAGGAACAACGAAATCTGCAGACTAAGAAGAAATTAAAGAGCGGGAGACAGAGAAAGAAGAAGAAAGTCATTGATTCTAAATGGGCTTCTGTAATCAAGAGTGCTTGACATTTATACGCAGGCAGATTTTGCCCGGGACGCAAGTTGTAGCCAAACAAAACTTGAGCGTTTTTAGCGCAGCATCGGACTTTTCTTTTCTAACGTTTTATAAAACTCCTGAACCAGAAAAGCTTTTGCTGAACACTGCTAAACTTGGCAACGCTATTCAGATCAATAGGAGATGAGTACTTCTGCTGGGGCCCGAGAAAAGAGAACGATTGCAGTTTAACTCACGGTTTCCCCGGCAGTTACCGTCACCCATGATTGCGTCTGTCTGTCCTGTAACTAATTTTAGCACCAAGCAAAGATTTTTTCGCTCGAGCAGTGGGTTCGTCCATCACGCCAACGGACCACAGCCGTTAGCTCATTTTCCATTTCTCCACCTGATTATCCAATCATTAAATATCCCTATGGTAACACATCGAGTGGAAATGAATGTTTTAAGTGTCTGAAACAATTTCTAATGTTGTAGAGAGATTGGACAAGTCAAGGACGTACCCTAATATATCTGGATCGGTGCAGTGTAGAGATAATAATTTAAACAAATGTCGAGCAGTAAAATTTTGTAGTATCGTGGCAGGTTCCAAAAGTGAAGGGGGACAGACTAAGATTCAAGTCTAGGATCTTTTTTTATTATGGCAAGGATGATTCATTAATTATGTCGTGATCAAACATCAGGCAGGTAAACACGAGTATTCAAGGCCCAGCGTCCACGTTCTCTGTCCTGATCCAGTTTGCCTTCGGTGACTGTAAGAACAAACAGCGGCCAGTCAGTTGGGCGGATGGCATTGCACGACATCTCGGTACTGTCCTGTAATACACCGTAGTTTCCCCCCCCCCCTCCTCTTTCACTAATACACCGTCGTTCCCCCCCCCCCCCCTCCTCTTTCACCTCGCCATTAAGACAATACCACCAGAAAGTAGAAAGTCTCAGTTGAAACAGGGAAACAGGGGGTAGTGTGAGGCTAATCTGTATTGACCGTGAGGCCGAGGGAGGACTGGCTGGAAGGGGGGGGGGGGTGGAACACCAGCCAAGCTCTTTACTGTGGACATAGACGAGAGCTGGGGAAATGGTGCTTGACCACCAAGGCTGGACAAGGAAGTACGGACAGCAAAATTGATTTTGAGACTGGCGCCTGTCGGTTTCACGGGATCAGCTCCTGGTATGTTAAGTCTGGGAGTGCTGAAGAGTTCTGTCAATATCGTAGTGACTTGTTGGGGGCAGGAGTCGTCTTAAGTTATCTGGTTGGCGTATATCACATACACATATTCGCTCAGTCAGTCCGTCCGTCCGTCTGTCAGTCAGTCAGTCAGTCAATGAATGAATGAATGAATGAATGAATGAATGAATGAATGAATCAATCAATCAATCAATCAATCAATCAGCCAGTCAATCATTTAATCCTTCATTCATTCACATACTTACTCAGTTTCGTCACTGTCATCATCATCATCATCATCATCACCAATATCATCTCTGACAAATAAAACAAACGTAAGCCCAAACTAAAGTCCTTGAAACTCGGGTTGGACATTGCATACACAGAAAACATGATAATTATGACATCCTGGCCTTGGATAGGATTAATCAGTGTCCTTTGCCAGCTTGTATAACTCACAGTTGCTAAGGCAACGCTTACGCTTGTATGACATCAATTGTAATTAACGGCATAATTGTCGCCTTATGCTCGCCCACGGTTGCCAGTGATCACGGAAACACTCGCCGAAGTCGTAAGAACAAGATCGATAACTGCAGATGCCAGGACTGTTACTTAACTAAGCCAATTATCTGTCCTTGTCTTGGTCATTTTTAGTCGGCGAGGTTGGCACTCAGCTCTTGGCACGATCTAGTGAAACGCTGCATTTACCAGACAAGAAGGTTATTTTGAGGTACTATGAACTGGGTTTGTGTTCCCTGAGCGAGTACCGTGTACTTTACATCCATTTCTTTTCTACACTCAGTTGGCCTTGAACTGTCGTGACTCTAACAATCAGCGGCTTCAGTTATCTCTTTTTGGTATCGGGTTAGAGACTGAAAAACGACAACGACAACAACAAAAACCAAACAAACCACAAAACAGCAGAACAATTTTTTTCAGAATCGCCCAAAAATAATATCCTCGATTTTCATTGTTTTATTTTTGTTTTCTGTACAGAATTTTTAGCATCATCCAATAGGAAACATTATATTTCAATCTCCTTCGTCTATTTTCGCTCGGCTAATGCGTTTTTCTCACGAGATTTGTTATGAGAAAGAAAGATCTTGGCTAAAATTGTTGTCATATTTTATTGATGCTCCTGTTTAAAAGAAATGCCAAAAATACCATCAACAAAAATAAAATGTAAATCAAAAAAAAAAAAAAAAAAGCAAACAGAGGTTGAGAGAGAATGAGCGAGACAGGGAGAGAGAAAGAAGCAGTGCAGTGTGTTGAGCGCTTCGCAGGCGCTCCATTCTGCTCTGTGGTTGACATGTTGTTTCTGTAAAGCGCATAGAGCATTTTAAATGGATATGCGCTATATAAATGCTCTCCATTATCATTATTATTATTATTATAACAAGGGTCAGATTTGCCTTGGGAATGCCATTGAAAATGTTTGTTGGTCCGGGCAGTTGATGTTTGTTTGCGTCATGACACTGAAGGATTTGTTTTGTTGTACTTAATACGATAGAAGTTCACCAACTGGTTCTACTTAATCCTGAATGACATTTTTGGTTTTGTTTGAGGATTTGGTGACAGGATTTAGTGAATTCATGAAAGGATTTACCGAAAGCCGCTACCTTTTTTTTTTTTCTCCTGAAATTTTCAGCTTGTTACGAGCATAACAGATCATTGGTTTTTTTTCTCCTGAAATTTTCAGCTTGTTACGAGCATAACAGATCATTGGTTTTTTTTCTCCTGAAATTTTCAGCTTGTTACGAGCATAACAGATCATTGGTTTTTTTTCTCCTGAAATTTTCAGCTTGTTACGAGCATAACAGATCATTGGTTTTTTTTCTGGGTCAGCGTCGGCCAAATACACTGTTGCGAATATCTTGTCCTGTTAGATTTTTAAGTCCACTTTTGTTTGATTTTATTGGCAAGAATCTGAAAGTTGAAAAACAACCTAAAGTAAGAAATTGAAAAAAATACCATGAAAGGCGCAGAGTGGCCGCGATTGTGCCGACAAAACCAAAGCTGGAACTCAAAACTCAAATTGTCAGTCTGGGTCAAATTTACTTTTGACATCATTTGATAGAATGAACTTCGCTCTGCCTTTCTGACTGGGCTGTCATTTTACACGATTAATTCTTGCTTTTGGTCATCCCCGTGTTATGGAGTTTGAACGATAATAACAGCGGGGCGCAACCGAACTGTTTTTGTGCGTCTCGTGTTTAAGTTTGCTCTTGGCATACTATGGGCTTATCTCCAAAACACGGCAAGACAGATGGTATTGAGGGAAAACAACAACAGCAACAATATCATCGTCGTCATCATCATCATCATCGTCGTCGTCGTCTTTGTCGTCATCATCATCATCATCATCATCATCATCATCATCATCATCATCAACAACAACAATAACAACAACAACATCATCATCATCAACAAAAATAATACTATCATCTGTCACAAATCCCAGACTGGGAGATGTAATAAGTATGACAGGACAACAATCACGAACACACAAGTTTAACACTTAACAGAACAACCCATCAGACTCACACATTTATTAAACATAATTATACATATAATAGCGCAATTACATACATTATATTATTGAAATGCACTGCCGTACAACGGCCTTATTCTCACACACACTCTCCCTCGGATCCACAATCCGGTAGTTACTCCTAAAGGCACTTCGGCCTCAGCCTCTCCCCTCAGGGTCTTAACAACACATTAGTAATTTACTGGCACCGCAGTCTCTCAATATCACCTTCCTATTATCATACACCTTAGCACTCCCCTAGCACCTCAGCAGGGCAATAACACATTATTATTTCCATAGCCATCAACATGGCAACAACATAATATCAGTTCACTAGCCTATCAACCTGGCAACAATATAGTATCTCATTCACTCTCATATCTACGTCCCTGTCCGTGACCTGACTGCCACGACTTTATGTGCTTCTACTGTCCTGCACTGACAGCCTCACTTCTGGCCTATGTGTGGCCTCCGGCCCTATGCTGGCCTATCCCCTGTGCTCATCGAGGTGGCTCTGCGGCCCGTCCCCGACACCAGTCATAACTGGAAAGACTCTCACTAGTCTTCTCGACTGCTTCCCTTTATGTCCGCCCGATGGGCTTTTATTCACAGGTCCGATCCGTAGGACCTTCTAACTTGCAGTGATAGTAATCCAGCGCTTTCGCCTCATTCAGACTTCCCCACCACTCATACACGCACGCTTTTCCCACTTGTCTGCATGAGTTATTTTTACTCTTCCCCTTTCACGTCTTTTCCTATCCGTCTGTCGTGAGCTCTTCTTATTCTACACCCGCTCTGTAGCAATCCCCTTAATTGCACTCACTCCACTCGTGACATCATCATCATCATTAGTAACATCAACAATGACAACATCATCATTATCATCATCATCATCATCGTCATCATCTTCATTAACAACAACATCAACAATAACAACAACAACAACAACATCATCATCATTATTATTAATGACAACAACAACATCATCATCATCATCATCATCATCATTATTAACAATAACAGCGCCAACAATAAACTAGTGTTTGCATAAACTAATACTATGGTTACAGGTTGTTGACCAGAGTAGTTGCAGCCTTCCAGAGCTACCTACCATGTTTGTTTAGCAGCATTTACTTTTGATCTGTTGTAGACGAAACTGGGTCCTGAAGAGTATAATGAGCTAAAGGTTCTGTGATATCGAACGTCACGCATGTACGTCATATCGACCGAAAGCTTCATTAAGTTTATCTGTCCATTAGCGCGTTTTATTGTATCCTTTCTGTATTATTTTTGTACGCGAGACTTTGCTACATACAACTGTTTCTTTTTGTCACATTTTGACCTTGCTTCAAGCTTTGCTGCGACCCCACAGATTTTCTGTTTTTTAAAAAACTTTCTTTTAAATAATACTAGATGAAGTTCCTGGCATTTTTCAGGGATAATTCTGAGCACTACGCACTCATTTCTGGTAGGACAATTGCGCGCCCCGAATTGAACGCGTATTAATACGTCGTTTCCGGTGCGATGGGCTTGCTACAGGGAGCCAAAACAAAGATCTTTGTATTTTACATTTTTACAACTTCTGGTTTAAAACTACCTGAAACTTGAATCAACACAATCGGTGGATACAAAAGCGATAGGGCCGGATTAGTTGACACTTAGGAAGATTAACTTTATACTTGTTGAAACTGTCATTGAATGTAGCGCCGAGGTCAAAATTGCACCACAATGAATTACTCTCGCCACCATTTTTTTTTTTGATAATAAGATTTTGCCATATTTATCTGCTCACGTATGTGTGAGAATTTCTCTCTCTGATGCCTCCAAATATATCTCTTTCCCATACCTTGTTAGTCTTGCTGCGCGGGCGACGAAGAGGACATTCACAAAGAGGACATTCACATTGCTCCTCCCAATTACGTGCCACTACCTGGTAATTGAATGTTTGCCTGTGCGAATGACAGTCTGTCCGTTTGTTTATCTGTGACTGTTATTTCTCCTCATCTGGAGTGCTCACCAGTCGACTATGTTTCTGGTTCCATTTACACCAGTGGATGATTCAGTGTCATGCTCACTGACTTATTGGTTTATAAAAGGTCAAAGTCAGGACGTACGGTTATATTAGTATATGTTGCTGCTGGGCGTGACCGTAACGTTACAGAATCGTATAATAGAAATTAATGGAATGAGATAAGAGGTAAATTGCCTCGCGGCATCTGTAGCCGGTTTGGATCGATATGCCGGTTTCAGCCAGACAGAAATTACCGATTATAAATTTGAGTCTTCATTTGACCAAACTGGCACTGCATGATAACGAGTTCTGAAATATTACCTGGCAGGTAGCGCTGTTGATGTGGCAATTTTGAAGATGAGATTTGGGTCTGAGTGTCAATTTTCTGGTAGGTTAGGTCGATAATGCTTGAAATGTAATGCATTCAAAAAATGTTTAGTTTTTAATCGAAGTCCAATCATGAAAATGATTGTAAACGCACACGATCGTTGGGAAAAAAATATTGCCACAGATGAGATTAGAGAACATGAAAACAGCAGCGGCAGCATCAGCAACAACAAGAGTTACAACAACATCAACAACAACAAGAGTTACAACAACATCAGCAACAACAAGAGTTACAACAACATCAACAACAACAAGAGTTACAACAACATCAGCAACAACAAGAGTTACAACAACATCAACAACAACAAGAGTTACAACAACATCAGCAACAACAAGAGTTACAACAACATCAGCAACAACAAGAGTTACAACAACATCAACAACAACAAGAGTTACAACAACATCAGCAACAACAAGAGTTACAACAACATCAGCAACAACAAGAGTTACAACAACATCAGCAACAACAAGAGTTACAACAACATCAACAACAACAAGAGTTACAACAACATCAGCAACAACAAGAGTTACAACAACATCAGCAACAACAAGAGTTACAACAACATCAGCAACAACAAGAGTTACAACAACATCAGCAACAACAAGAGTTACAACAACATCAGCAACAACAAGAGTTACAACAACATCAGCAACAACAAGAGTTACAACAACATCAACAACAACAAGAGTTACAACAACATCAGCAACAACAAGAGTTACAACAACATCAACAACAACAAGAGTTACAACAACATCAGCAACAACAAGAGTTACAACAACATCAACAACAACAAGAGTTACAACAACATCAGCAACAACAAGAGTTACAACAACATCAGCAACAACAAGAGTTACAACAACATCAGCAACAACAAGAGTTACAACAACATCAGCAACAACAAGAGTTACAACAACATCAGCAACAACAAGAGTTACAACAACATCAGCAACAACAAGAGTTACAACAACATCAGCAACAACAAGAGTTACAACAACATCAGCAACAACAAGAGTTACAACAACATCAACAACAACAAGAGTTACAACAACATCAGCAACAACAAGAGTTACAACAACATCAGCAACAACAAGAGTTACAACAACATCAGCAACAACAAGAGTTACAACAACATCAACAACAACAAGAGTTACAACAACATCAGCAACAACAAGAGTTACAACAACATCAACAACAACAAGAGTTACAACAACATCAGCAACAACAAGAGTTACAACAACATCAGCAACAACAAGAGTTACAACAACATCAACAACAACAAGAGTTACAACAACATCAGCAACAACAAGAGTTACAACAACATCAGCAACAACAATTGCGTCAGATTAAAATATTGCCTGAAAGTATGCAGAACATGAATAATCTTTATGGCCCAGATCTGGTTACAAATTCTACTTTTCTTTTTAAACGACAACGTCAGACGAACTCTACAGGGGGCGAAACTTCTTCATAAACTGTGCCGATAATAGAGTTTATGCGTGTCGCCAAAGTGGCTACAGTTGGCGATAGTCACAGCGTGATGCGTCTTGATTATTCTACATGATCCTCTACAAAGAGAAGGAATAGTGGTTTATTTTGAAATTCTGAGCCCAATGTAGCAAACTCACTCTGACTTTTCTCAAACACTCAAAAATGAGGACATTGTCGATCGATGTTATGATATTATTGATGAATTAATTTCGAAGCGGACAGCAACTGCGGTACGTAATACATGTGTAATTATGTATACGGTGTTCTCGTGCAAAGTGTCACCGGTTCAGCATAATATGATTAACTGAAAGTATGAAGCGGACCGGATAATTTGCAGAAAGTTCTGAACCTGGTCAAACCAAAGGCAGTTAAATGGCGTGTCATAAGCTCTGAATGTGTGACTTTTGAGCTTCTCTGAACCAAGGTACCATGGAATACCATCCATCGCCATTCTCTAGTGTACTTGAAGAACAAAGCCAGCACATGCCTGTAGGTAGTCCTGTTCTCTTAAGTGAAAATGGCCTAGGTTGCATGCTGTAAAGCTTGGGTTTAAAAACCATCGGCAAAGAAATATTACAATAAATTGCAGAAGATTTAGAAACGAAATGGAACAAAGACTTGAAAAAAAAAATAAGAATGAAAAATAGTTAAATCTGTTGTTTCAGGTCCTCAAAATTTGGCGTGGGGACTTCAAACATTTCGAGACAATGACAAGTTCAGGCTTGAATTACTGTAGACAGCTGGAATAATCAAAATCTTGAAATCTCAAGTTGGCGTGAATTTGTTTTATTTTCAGCCTAAGATCGTCCGGGGGTCTGAATTTTAGGTTTTGTGGCTTTTGATTTTCGAGTTATTGATTAGTGAATTTTCGAGACCTTGGCCCTAAGAATGTTTGAGGTTAAACGCAAAGAGAATTGAAAAAAAAAAAAAAAAAACGACAGAAAGAAATGAATGGAAAGGGGGAAGAAAGTGAAATGAGGGAATATGAAACGCATGGGCAATGCCGCGGGTGTAGGCGTTGTTTGTCTAACATATTCCTTTTACAGCAGTGTTTTAATATTTCATGACGTGTTCCTGGGCCCTGTTTTTGAAGGCTAATGTGAAAGATGAACTTTTTTCTGTTCTCCGGAGTTAAATTTTAATGCAGTTTCACTGTTTTCATTTCCTGTAAGGTCTGTTTTACTTCATGGCTGTGCTGGAAACCTGACGCCGTACTGGCTGTGTTGATAGTGTGCGATGCCGTCTGTAGTCAATGACATCTTATCTCGCCTTTGTGGCCCACAGTTTCTGGCATCATGTTTCAATTGACAATTTTGCCGTTTTATCTTGGCATCGAAATACAGTAATTGTGTATGGCTTGTTTGGTCCTTTTGTCGAAGGCGATTTTAAAACACCAGCATGGTTGCTATTTGAAAACCGCATCATAGGGGAAAGTAAACGCCGTAAGCTGGCCTTTCATGTGTACGGAAACGGCAACGGAAACGTCAAAACTCTGTCAAGTAGTAAAGAGAAAGAGTGTTTCCATGTGTACGGAAATGGTGTTCCCTTACAAACGAAAACATTCTTTCTGTTTTACTGCTTGAAGGGTTTTTGACGTTTCATAGCTGTTTCCGTTTCCGTACACAGGGAAACCCAGCTTGAAGCTCTGGCTGTCATGTTCTGCGGAAATTGAACGGGCGCTGGGCAGAACTGTAATTTGAGAGCCATACTTCTCTGGAAGACAGAAGCCCCAGGGAGATTGTCATGTCTAATGACAATTAATTGTCTCCGGCGGGGGCCAGGAAAGCCAAGCGCCTTGGTATGGCTTCAGTTCAGCCCGGCTGTCTGTGATGATGGTGACTTTAAATAGAAAAAATTAGGTTAATCTTCTGTGAAACTAGGTTAAGATGGACTCAAGAGATGACAAGCTTGAAGGAGATGTGAAACGAATGTCGGAATTGTGGGATTTTAAAGAAGAGTGCTCGACGAATCGTGTGGATGTCTGTTCCAGCGGTGGGGATCTGAGTGGAATACTTTTATTATTTGTTTTATTAAATATCCAACGGTGTCCAAGTTTGAACGAAGGCCAGCATGTTCTATAGTCGAGTAAGGCTGTCCGGTTTTGTACATAATGTAAGCAGTCTAGTAGAGTGTTCTAGCACCATGGACTGCATTTCACGTAACTTCTTTAGAATTTTACGTCACGGAGGTTTTATCAGGGTGTTCTTTGCAAATTGTCAACAAACGATTCGACAGGGAGATGAAAAGGGATGTTTCAGCTCCTGATAGATAGGCCAGGTTTCCACACCAGAAAGAAGTCTTTAAGTGTGATGAAGTTGACAAGTGTTGTCACTATAGAGGAGATAAAAAGTCACTTCTGAACGCAACAGTTTCCGTACTCGGGCAGTGGGATGGAATTTTTATTAAGGTATGTTTCATGCTTTGCGGGGCCTCGTGCATTTCATTAGCTAATGGCCGTGTGAGGTCTGGGTTATGAGACTGGACTGCTGTAGAAATTACGAAACAGGAAAGGGTAAAATAAAATAATGTCATCGGCAGTTCTCACAACAGGCGAATGCCGCAGTATTGTTACATTGCCACGGGTAAGATTCAAGTTGACCACAGTTTTCACGTCTGGGTTTGAATAGATAGTACACACGGGCCACGGGACCTCACCCAGTAAAGGGAAGATACAGGAACACTGTCTTGCATTATTCATTACTTGTTCTTGGAATCACCCTTTGCCACACGTCTATCGGTGGCTTAATCCACTTTGGGGGACCGCTACACAACTGCCTGATACTAGATCATTTCTCTAGCCGGCCTGTGCCACACTCCGTGTCATATTGATGGATTTTTTTTGAGTGTAGTTCAGTACTGCTGTCTCGATCCAGAACTGGAATGAACAAGAATTGGAGTCGTGACTTCTAGTGTCTACTGCAAAATGTTGAATTTGGAACATACCACGGTCTTTTTTCTTTTTTAACATGACATCTTAGGTGAATTTCCAGCTTGGTGAGTGAATCGGAGTATTATTGACATCATTGATCATTGTGTGTGTTGGTGAAACATCCACGTGTGCATTTCGGAAACGGCAATGCAGGAACTAAAACTACCCTATGTTAATTGCACCCTATGGAAAAGGGGCGGGGGTCGCCTATTACCCTGTGTGTGTTTTGTTGAAGGTAATTACCCATGAAAAGTACCTAACACTGCCGGCGTGTGAGAAGTGTTAGAGGTGTGGTGCTACCTAATCCACTCTGTTCAAGCGAGTATTGATCCCTGAAAGTAGGGCTATCAGGCCAGGAGTCTGGATACTACTGCCGTACACATTTTTCACCATATTCGTGGAAAGAACCAGCCTAGCGACATTGCCAAGGATTCCAGTGTTTCGCTAGATGTGCGCCGCCGCTTATGAAGGGATTTAAAGTCTGATAAACCGAAATGTCATTGACGTCGGGAGAGGAGTAGGATTTTTTAGTTGAAATATTTCGCTAGGGACAGAGCCCATATGGTTGATTTGATCACAATCGGCAATACAAAAAAAATATTTCTTGTATTGAACAGTTCCTCAGCTTTTCGTCCGAATCACTTGGAAACTGTCCTTTGCCGAAACACTTCCATTAAAAATATTATGTACTCGTAACACTTCTGGTAACGTGGGCTCAGGGAAGACTTGCTTTTTGACGAGAATGTGTCGCCTACATGAGGGTGGCAATGTTGTCAGCGTTTTGTGAGAGAAAATTTCCAAGTCACTTGTCGAGAGTTAAATAAAGGTTGATAGAAATGAAAAAAACGTTAACCCAATGCTTATATTTAGAACTAGTTCTGTTAAAGATAACTAGTGGGGAAGGTGTGATTTTCATGTCTTAAGAATAAATGGCTTCAGTAGATCCATTTTCCTAGTAAACCCCGTTACCGCCAGTTTCTATCCAATAACTCCATTTGGAACTTTTTACAGTAAGTGTAAAAACGCCCAGGAAATGGATTGAATGACTGAAAGCGACAATTCAAAGAATATCTAATAATAGATAATATGAAATATAGCATGGCTGTAGTAATGGACTATCTATTTTATAGGCTGAACCATGTTTCTCCAAAATCCGAATTTACTAATTTTTTAAAATTACAAAATAACATTGTACCATTGATATTATGATCGACATGATAATATACCATAATGTTTTACCGTGGGAGTCCACATTATTTTGTTCTTCCCGAAGATGAGCTGTGTCTTTGATCATTTCATGGCAGCTGACATGTTCATCTGTCCAGCTCATGAAACAGCAAGTAGTGAGTGTAATTATGTAACATCTCCCTCATTGATAGTCAGCGCAGATGTCAGGACCGTTAGGATACAAACATAGAGGCCACCGAATTCTGTCACCGAGCCACTGGGCGCTTTCGGTGAGAAGAATTGCACTATAATAATAATTTCAACAACTGCACATAGAGCCCACCTAGATTCGGTCCGTTTATATAGTGGAATTCTTCTCACCTGAAGCGCCTAGTGGCTCGGTGACCTTTATGTTTGTACCCTTACTGTCCTTTTAACTGAATGAGAACATATTGGTGACCGAAGTTCAAAGCAGGCTATTCATCTGGCGTCGTCTACAGCTTGTGGTTTGCCTTCAGTTGTGACTCATTTAAAAACTGAACGAAAAGGAACTCGAGTTAACTGTCGTAAGGTAATAAAATTAGATAATAAAAGCAAGGTAGGATTTCCACGCCTTTGTCAGAAGCCAATGCCATTTTTGTTTTGTTTTTGTCCTGTGTGATTATTTATAGTTCCAAATCCCGAGTTCTTTTTGAACTTTCATTTTTAATACCCAGAGCCCGATGAATTCACAGTTCATGTAATATTGAACAAAGAGACCTAATCATCTGTGCTTTGTTCATGTCTAACATGACTGGTGCAATAAAGCTGCAACGGCAAAGCGTGTGTGCACTTGTGATGAGTTTACGACTGCTGTGGTGTGGATTCTGTTTATGTTTTTGTTTTTTCTGTGAGTAATGGAAGTGTTTGTTTACACTTAGATATAAGTCACACCTGGTACCAGATGAAAGCATAATATGTCCTGCCACATGACTCACGGCACACCCGAGTGTACTCATACAGATGAGTTTTGTCACCTTGTTAGAGGATTTAAGCTGAAGTGAGATTTTGTTTCCTCTGCTGGGGTAAAATGTCGGCTGAGATTATCATGTGTTTAAGAACTGCAAACCGAAAAGCTGCTGAGCAGAATGAAGCACTTGTAGTGGCCACTTGATAACGGATTCTACACACGAAGATGTGTGTGTGTGTGTGTGTGTGTGTTTGTTTGTTTTAAATTTAAGATGATACAAAAGTGCAGCAAGCGTTGCTTTTAGATACGACTACCGTGTTCCACATCACATTTTCCTCCGAAATTAATGTCTTTGATTTTCACAAGTCATTACTGTTTGTTGTGAGACGGCATACCAGAAACTGCTACTGTAATCAGGTGAATGTCATCTGTTGGTGGTGGCAGAAATACTCGGACCAGGACCAGGACCAGGACCAGGACCAGGACCAGGACACCCCCCAGATTTACTTTTCGCCATTTCTACTTTTTAAAAAAAATATTCTTATTTTGGGCTGTTATAAAGCTCCACCATCCATGGAATCTGAAACTGCAGAATGAAAACTTGGAACGAACAACGATATCCATACAACGTGTGCCGGTCCACGAACTGAACGCCATTTCCAACATGCCTGCACCGGCCGGGTTTTGAACCCGGTACCCTTAGCATGAGAGGCGAGCACCTTGCCTCTAGACCACCTCGACGACGTTTCTCGACCAATGGAAGCCTCAAATACCAAATGTACAAAAACCATCGGGAGGACACGCCAATACCTTCATGGCAGAAGAAGACTTAAAAGTTTCGAAACTTGCGTTAGCGGAAAAGTCACGGTGAAGAGAAAACTCGGAAATTTGGTACATCCAGCATACAAAGACCATGCACTACTCGTGGTGGAGTCGGGCGTTGTTGTTTGTCGAAGGCCGACCGAGATATTATTAAATTCAGTTTTGCATTGTCGGTCACCATAAAGTGACATATGATAATGAACTGGAGATGAATTAATGTAGATGACTGTACCACCGGCAACACCTGTCACGTCCGCTTTTTATAGAACTTGAACATTTATTGTGGCCTTTTTATTTTTACTTCCTGAATTGCTCATCTACTGAACTGTCTCCAGTTACCAGCGAATGACAGTTCACGCTGTGATGATGATGATAAGCTTGGCACGTGTTGTTTTTATTCACGTGAAAGGCATGCGAGATGGGAGTGTGACTCTGTTATTATATTGAAACAATGACTAGTTTAGTCATGGCTGTTACAGGTGTAGTTGCCTTGACTGACTTGCCGTGTGCATTTTGTAGTTATTAACAGATGAGCCCGTGTGTCTCTTCACCAAAAAGGAATAGAACTGTTTCGTTGCTGTGGATTAGAACGGTTTCATTTGCTAGGGAATAGAACTGTGCCATTACTGGGAAATAGAACTGTTTCATTGCTAGGGAATACACCTGTGTCATTGCTAGGGAATAGAACCGTGTCAGTGCTAGGGAATAGAACTGTTTGATTGCTAGAGACTAGAACTGTTTGATTGCTTGGAACGACAACATCGACTACAGTGCTATAGAATCTGTAAAGGATCAGTCCTCTATAAGGACCAGGATTATCAAAGGACTTCACCGGTGGAGGATTTGACGCTGGGTTTTCCACGCCGGACTTTCCTCTGTGGAGCCTGCAAAACTTGGCTAGGGTTAGAGGGACGAGTTTAATTAGGAAGCGGAAAAGAGAAACAGGGAGTTGTGCGCACTGTTCAGCTATAGTTTATAATGCGAAATTTCACGGTCCCGTAACAACAGTCGCAAAACTGCTTTTTGGTGCCATGCTGTCTTAATCTGTGGACTTTTGTGTAAAGTTCCGTGTACCACGCGCAACTGGAGTTGGAGCTGGTGTTACCTGTGCTACAGTGCGCTAATGGGAAGGGAGTCCTGCGAAGTTTCATAGCTGGGATTCATCTGTGCCTCGTCTGTGCATGACCAGAAACCATTGAATTTCTGTTGTTTATGCACGGCTGATAAAATAGAGCTAGACTTGAGGGACGGGAAGATCAAGAGATGGGGCCTTCACCTGCGACACATAGTGAGTTTGGGGAAGGAGTACCATATGAGTTGCACAACTTTAATCGAGGGCAGTGGCTACGTTTACGGCAGCCGGTAAACACAACTCACCATTTTTCATTGTTTGGCTTTACTCCCGTTCGTACAGCAGCACTTTCTTTCTTTGTATTTTTCTATTGGGGTATGAGCGTAATCTGCCGTAAACCTAGCCACTGCCTTAATCGAGCGCATATTTCATGTTCTGAGTATTGATCACCGAGCCGTGGATTTACTACAAAAACATCCATCAAGAAGACTGACTCACCAGGCATCGCCCCTGCGAGCCCCTACCCCCCCCCCCCCAAAATCCCTTACTGACGCACCTAAAGTCGCGTCCTTGTGGTATCCTATTATGTGACTCCTCCCGAGTTCGGTACCGTAAACATTTTATAATTCTCTGCCTAGTCGTTGATATTGCAGTAAAATTGCAATTGAAGCCTCGCAGAAAATACATTTGCTATTATGTGTCAATGCTCATTGAGGGCTGATTTCCATCTGTTACGTGTTACAGGTGAATTAGAAAAGCTGGTAAATATTGACACAGGATCGAACTGTGACATTCTGTTATCTGTGGAGCCCTGATCGATTTGACTGGGAGGAGTTACATTTGAGACACACGGCACTGGCATCTCGAGGATGCGACATTAAGAGCGCCCATGCATGTTTTGGGAAGGGACAGCAGAGAGAGCCGACCCCCCCCCCCCCCCCGCTCTTTCTTGGAGCCAGGAACCTGTGGCTGTTGGCCCCGTCCTGTGGACTTCAGCTGGGGTTTCATGTTTATACGGAAAGGGAAACGTCAAAAGCCCCTCAAATAGTGAAAAACAAAGAATGTTTTAGTATGTACAGAAATGCCGTTTCCATATATACATGGAATCGCTCTTTCCCTGAAGTACTTGATGGATTTTTGACGTTTTCGTTTCCGTTTCCGTACGCAGGAAAACACAGCTTTAGTCCTCTTGATGGATTTTATTTTGTTTGGATGATTAACGCCCGGGTTGACGATTAACACTTAGAACATGAAATGGGTGCCCGACTGCAGCCGTGTACATCATGTGGTACGTTTTCCATTCAATCATAATCGTGTAACATTTCGTGTCCCTTGCGTATTTTTCCACTGCTGTCTTGACCAGTGGATGAGAATGTACGTTGTCAATACTACACTTATTGTACTACATCTGTGGTTGACAATGGCAAGATAGTAGTGTCAGTTGATCCTGGCGGGTGGTAGTCTAGTAGTACTCAGCTCATAGTCTTGTTTATTCTCCTCAAATAGCCAGCCGTTAACCCCGTTTTAATGGGAGGCCACGGCACGATCGAATCATTCCGGATACCTGTTACTAGACTCCCCGGAGGCATTCCTGTCTCTTGCTATGTGAGTGGCATTTAGTACACAGTATGGGCTCACTCACAGTTCAGATACGCGACAATGTATTTACTTAGTGATCAAATAACCCGAGGTTTTTTTTTTTTTTTTGGACTTCCCCGGAAAGTGACATAAATGCAATAACCCAGATGACATCGAATACTTGATATTATACATGATTGTATATTAAATATTTTCTTCTTACTTTCTCTTACTTTGCGTGAATTCGCAAATTGAAACTTTACCTACAGCAGTGTACAAACTGACTGTCTCTTTCTTTCTGGTCCTCTCTCTCTCTCTCTCTCTCTCTCTCTCTATCTGTCTCCCTCTCTCTATCTGTCTCCCTCTCTCTCCATCTCTCCCACCCCACCTCCTTCTCTCTCTCTCTCTCTCCTCCATTCATCTCTCGTCGCACGCATGTCTTTCCCAATTTGTTTATGTTGTTTATGTAGAGCTGACTCATTTTGATATCATTGTAATAATTAATATACAAGTAAAATTTTAACCGTTGCGCTCCATCTGTTGGCCATGCCCTTTTTTTCTTTTTAAAAGGAAATTATATTTTTACAACGTATTAAGCACAGCGTAACTGTCGCTGAGGGACCGAAGCACCAGAACAGTAGAACTCGGTGCTACACATCACTGTGTATTTGAACCTTCCCACCTCTCGCTCGTTCTTTTGACATCATTCTGGGCTGTCATTTACTCCCTGTGACGATGTACGCTAATTCAGCCTACCGACCGGGTAATAGATCCAATTATTCTAGAATGCGTCAGGTGTGTTTGCGGACCATTGCTGGGACGGCTCGTTAACTCTTGACAGCTGTGGACATGTCTGATGTCACTGACCAGCCTTTGGCATCAGTTTGTCTGTCGGCACGATCGTCTTTCTGTGTCTGTGTCTATTTCTGTCTGTTGTCTATATTACATGACCTTTTCATCAGGGTGGGCTCTCCCCCTCCCCCCCTCCCCCCCACACACACACAAATCAATATCAATCTTCCTCTTTTCTGTGTGGGCAGCAAATGTTAAATCGATGGCCGACACTAATTTCAAAGATGAATGAAAGTTTTGTCACTAAAAGGAAATTAGTTTTCTCACCTTTCTATTCCACCACGTCAAGGATAAAAAAAAAAAAAAGGCCCATGATACAGTACACAGATGTGCCATACCACAAGTACCTAGTTTGTTCTTCGTGAAAAAAAAAAAAAGAATTAAACCTGAGGTAGCTACCCAGTTGGGACAAGTTCTAGTTCAAGTTTATTGTAGGACTGACAGCCAATTCAAAATATACAGAAGAATCATGCAAACAAGCTTTGAAAAACATTAACGCACGGCCATTCACTCTCGGCGCTCTTTGCCGCCTACCACAATGTATGTATACATAAACTCATAATAATATACGATAAGATGTAACTTGACTGATAATTGTCAGCAACAGTCATCATTCTTCAGCCGCCCCCCCTCCACAAACACCTCGATCTTTTTCCAGCATCATCAGTCGTAAATTTCCTATATATGAAAACATAATTATTTAACATGTACATTTCTACACAAAGAAGACTTCACTTTTCAGACCTCGTAAGGAAAAGTCACATAGCGTCGACAGTCATGTCTGACTATCTGCAGTACCCAGGTCTTTGTTTTTGTGTGTTTGTTTGTGTGCCCGGTAGTGTGTATAGCTCATTGTGTGTACCGCTGGTGGTATGTGGCCGTGGGGTCTCCTGCTGCCCTATCATTCTGCTGTGTTCTGTCTTTCGTTTTGCTTCCCCCCAGCACAAGATGGCCGTTAGCGTGTTGACGTGCTGTCTCCAAATTCAAACAGACTCACTTCAGTGTGTACCAACGTGCCCGTCCGGAGTTTCAGTGACATTTCTCCCTCACCACCTGCCTCAAACCCAACCTTTTTAAGTACTGTCAGTGATGTTGACATTTGACACCAGACACACGTACATGTAGGTCCTCATTATCGCTGTCTTGTAATGAACTGTGTGTCATCACCCGCACCACCTGTGATCAGGTGGCTACAAGCGGCAGCCTGGAGCTGTGTCAGTACTATGTCAGTTACTATACTATCTTTGACTCCAGTACAGTAGACGCAGACAGTAGGTAGTGCTCGCTCGCGCGTCATACGACTCCCATTAGGAATTGTAATCTGCCTCATGTCGGCTGGTCAACACGTGTGGTCGGTTCTTACATTTTGTCTGAGACGATGACTTATCGTGGACAAATGCCGTATGTGGTAAATTACTAAACTGTCCTACTCTCGATCAGTGTGTTTGAAATGATCATTTTTATTATTAAATGTTTTGTCCTCATCATCAGCATCTGCAGTTTATCTTAAAATAGGTCAAGTGACATTAACGTTTTTGTGTAGATGGTATTTTGTTGAACTGGTGATCTTGTCTACAGCATCCGCCCCGCTGCGCTACCTGTACGGAAAACGTTTGAAAAAGTAAAACACTCTTTGCCTCTGTATACTTGTCCACAGCATCCGTTCCGCTCCTCTCCTCACTGCCATAGAGACAAAGAGTTTTTCATACGCCATTTTCCGTAAAAATAGTGGAGCGGATGCTGTGGACAAGACCACCTACTTGCATTTACAGCCTTCACTTACAGTGTGTTAAAGTTATTATTTTTAGCTTCCTCGCTCTCTGTCGTCGGTATTCCGATTGCATCTTAAAAACGCAGATCAAGTCACAATATCGTGAAAGAGCTAAGGTACACGGTAATGCGCGAAAGGATTGGATTTCACAATCCCTCGTCATCAGCGTAGCCCTGGTGGCATCACGAGAGAGTCCACATGAAAATGATTTCCGTGTTCTGTAACTAACGAGCTGTTGTTACTGCTACATGGTAACCAACGGAACATCGAATAATTTCTCACTGTACTTAGAACGACAGTTCTGTCTGTGTTAATAAGTCTCAATGGACAACGACATCTAGCGCACATATGGACCTGTAGTCACTATCCCATTGTTTCGGAAACGTGTATTGTGTTCGAAACTGGGTAAAATACGGATTAAAAGAGTCTGCTTTGTGCTTTATAATTGGTTTCGATCATACTTTGTCATATTAATGTTCGCATGAGCCCCTCTCTTTCTTGTGTATGGTTCCGGTGAGATACCTTATCCTTTGGATGCGAATCTTATTAAACATGTACAGTATGAGGATAAACCACCTGTTAGCTTTTGTCCAGTTTAAAAGACAGCTGCGACTTAAACCTTGAAGCGGGCAAATTTAAGCAAATTTGACTCAGATATTTGAAGGAAATCCACTGACACGCAAAGATTAAATTTTGTTTCCTCTTTGTTTCTCTGCAGAGATTGACACCAGAATGAAGTTCAGTATCCAGCCACCGCCAGGACAGAGCGCCTTTGACCAGTGGCGAGATGCCATGAAAGCCGTGTGCAGGCTGCCCATGGGACTGCCGCCGGAGTTCAGGAAGAAGGTAACGGCGCTACAGTCAAACTGACGTGCGATGGTAAAAGACTGAAAAACACCACTTAAGCTGGACATAAAAATTTAATAAGAGACGAGACATCAAAACTGCGCCCTGGATTATTCTTTATTCAATTTTCGATTTTGTGGTGCCCACAGAGAACTGTTAGTGGCACAAATTTATATCCCAGACAGAAAGACAGAACATATTAAATTTCAGTTTTTAAAACGATGTTTAAAATTGACTTTGACCTAGATTGGCATATGTTGTGTTTTCCCATATAACCGCAGGACTTTTGTGTGTGAAATGCAAATCTGCTGATGTAAAAAATAAAATGACTCTGAAATTGTCGTGTAAATAGATATCCTGAGTTGTGAAAGGTAACATGTTTACTGGATATCAAAGGTGGAAAAGGTAACGCAATAGTTGTGTAAGGAGGGAACTGCTGTGTGTAATGGTGTTCTATAGTAAAAGTGTTAATGGATGGTGTGAAAAGTAACACTGTTTCTATCATATGAGTGTTACATATTCAAGTCATTAATGTAAAGGTCGTGGTAACCGTCACCACCAGTATCATCTGCTGCATCACCTTCACCTTACAGCTGTAGACACTACTAGTCTTTCAGCAGTGTCATCATTACTCATGGCTAGAGATTTGGAGAACTAGAAATACCAACTGGATGAAACATTGTCCGGCGCGAACCTCACGACAGTTCACAGAATTACATAACTTTTAGTGTAGTGATGGAATCAGCAGTGGCCACTTGATAGTGAATAGGGAAGGGCACCCGTGGCATACACAAATTACAGTGGGGCACAAAAAGAAAACAAAAATGTATTTACAGAGCGCTTGTGGTGTAGACATACACCTGTGAGATTACCGAGCGTGAAAATTGGAGAAGACCATACCACACTAGGAATGACGCAAGCTCTCTATGTCTGGGAACCTCTTCAGAAATAGAGTTTTGGCATTGGCTTTGTTTTTTCAGTGTTGATAACATTCATGTAAGAATATTTGATAAACGTTTGTAATATGTTATTACTTTGCAGTGACTAACTTTTTCCAGTGATGCTTTCAGGTAGGATGTTTTGAAGATTAACACTGATGGGTTGTCTTTTTTTGTTTTTTTTTTTACCTATGTTCGGTGTCCAGGTGTGGCTGAGCCTGGCTGACCATTACTTGCTACAGTTGAAGATCAACTGGGACAAAACAGTTCGGTTTGTCTTCAATGAGAGGAGTAACCCTGATGACGAACAGCTGGGCATGCAGATTGTGAAGGTAGGATTTAGTACTGGCGGTTGGATTGGTTGTCGCTGATCAGCTATTGGGGAACCTTGGATGGTGAATCTTAGATGGTGGTTAGACAGACATGCAGATTGTTAGAGCAGGACTTCGAATAGGAACTTTTTGGGGGTTTATTTTTCGGTCTTTATTCTAGGAGGTTCCGCTGCCCTTTGGCATTTGAAATCTCATTTTTGTTGTTTTTATTTTTCTTCTTGTGGTAGGGATTGGTGGTTTTTTTTTTTTTTTAGAATTTTGCCTGGGCAGCGGACTTGTCCCCCTTGCTCTTTTCCTCTTTCTACTGCTAAGGTATCTTTAACATGTGCAACGTGCACACAGGCCCTCCGAGATTTTTGGTCCTTAATCTGAGAAGATTATGTGCTCGATCCTACCTAACCTAGGGTCAGGGACATGAATTTGTCCCTAAAAAAATATTCTAACATGCCTGCACGGACCAGGGACCGAACACGGTACCTTCCCAATGAAAGGCGAGCAACTGGCTTCTCGACCAATGTGTGTAGTAGTATGGGGAAGTAGGTCCTGTTGCAGGTCCTGGCTTCTGAAGTCTTACTCAATGAACCTGGATGGTGATTAGCTTGAAATGCAGATTGTTGGGGTATTACTTAATGTGGGCTAAGGTTTTTATCGCAGGTTGGGGGTTCTGAAAGACAGGTAGATTGTTAACATCGATCTGACGTAAAGCAGCCGTAAATTTTTGTCACAGATGAGGGATTCTCATAACTTGATCCTTACATCCTTTTGATGGTCAGCAAGTTGTAGACATGGTGGTAACGGGGGTTATAACTTAGGGCAGGCGTGGTCCAAAATTGGCACAAAGAAAAAGTGTGTAGCAGAGCCTCGCATAAGAAATAATATCCAAATGATAGAAATGTAAAGAAAAGGGGAGGACAAAAAATTTCACTATTTCGGTGATGTACCTTTATCAAGGAAAAAAACAACAGAAAAAATTTAAAAAATTGAACAGATAAAAGAATGGAACAATAAGAAAATGAAGAATAATGTAATATATACAGAGAATATTAAATCAATATGGTAACTTGTATTTTGCCCACCAATCAGCAGCGCAGAAATCTTGACCCACAAATCCCAAAGACGAACTCCTGGATAGTCACAATATTAAGGTAGGATGGATCCCGAATTGTTGCTCACAGACCTTTGCTAGACCAGCCCTAGTTGTATATATATATATATTTTATCACGACAGCCCATTACTATCCTGCACTGGTGCCAGTAGTACGGACTTTGGTTTTTGGAATAGTACTCACTGATTTGTGAACTGCGGACATGACGTTATGAGTGACACAATGCGTGTTTGGTGTCTTTGTGGTGGCCTGAAGAAACAGCTCATTCAAAATCTCAGACGCCATTGAAAGTCCACGCTCTGCCCTCTATCAAGAACAAAAAAAATCTAGAAGAACAATAATAGTTTAATTTTTAGACAAGAGCCTTTCAAATTGTATATTGTTCTGGGATCAAGTTGGGCGGCTCGGAAAGAAGTCACTATAGCTGGTCGTCCAAGTTTATTGTTGGGGAAAAAATGTTTCTAAACGAGAGGCTAAGAAAGGAAAACTGCCGTTCAGGATCACGTTATGAAAATCACGTCGTTATTTGAAATTCAAATGTTGTGGGAACGACGCCAGAATGTTAGACTGCAGATCAAGTATGTAGGGGGAAAAAATGCTTTGCGGCAATGTTCTCTCTCCTTGGTCTCCCAGCGTGTAGATTTGCATCTCTCTCTTTCCAGTATCCCTGTTACATGATGCATCGTCCCATTATCTATGAAGTTGATCGTCAACAGTGAGTATCGTACCAGCCATGGCGTGCTGTCTCTACTCATTCAAACGCTTCCCGCGTCTGCCCACATCTACTTTGAGCCGGCATTGTCTGTTTTAGATAACTGCACTTGACATCTTCCCGTTAGAAGGTCAGAATGTCAGCAGCACTGTAACTCTGAAAAGGAAACAGTTCCGGGTGGAAATATCTGGAAAACGATGATGTCAGGAAAAATACGGACAAGGAAAAGGTTAGGAAAATGAAGAGTGAGTCATATTGAGATCAAGGTTGCTATTACTACACGTATTACTGTTGTAACAATAGCAACGACATCCACAGTGACAGCTTCATGAACTGGTGCAGCAGCCAAAATCATATCGGGACGAGTTGCAACTAGAATTCCACTTCAGAATTTATAAAAGTGCGCCGCTATTTCAGCCGTCCTGTACTTACACGAAGACGGCCAGTTTAAAGCTGCAAACATTCCAACACGAATGCCGGCTACTACCACAGCTCATGCCTACCCTCAACAGCACCACTGGTTTTACTCAGCCATGAATTTTCGACCATATCAGTCGTTACCGTCGGTACAATTTAACCCCATTATTACCATCACCACTTTTATCACACCTGCAAGAGGGAGACCAACAGAACTGAAGCATTGCGAAATTCAAATGGGCGCTGTTTTTGTCTTCCAGATTAACCCCAATTCCCCATGAGTGTATTTGCTTGTGTGTGCGGCCGCCAGCAACCACCCCCCCCCCCTCATCTTGAGATGTCTGGGGTTGAGCAAATTCTGACAAAAGTGAAGGATTTCTGAGCCAGACAAATACGAGTAGAAAGACCAAGTTTTAGCGCTGGGGAGAAGATTAGTCTCAGGTTGAATGGCAAACGTCTGAGTTGTTGTGCTGGGGAGAAGATTAGTCTCAGGTTGAATGGCAAACGTCTGAGTTGTTGTTAGAGCAGTTCTGGGTAGCAAAATCGAGGAAGATAAAAACGGGACAGAGATGAAGAAGAAAAAGAAAGAACATAACAATCGAAAATACTGGGAAACAAAATCACAAAAACAACAACAGTGAGAACAGCAGCAGCAGCAACAACAACAACAGTGAGAACAGCAGCAGCAGCAACAACAACAACAGTGAGAACAGCAGCAGCAGCAACAACAACAGTGAGAACAGCAGCAGCAGCAACAACAACAGTGAGAACAGCAGCAGCAGCAACAACAACAGTGAGAACAGCAGCAGCAGCAACAACAACAACAGTGAGAACAGCAGCAGCAACAACAACAACAGTGAGAACAACAGCAGCAGCAACAACAACAACAGTGAGAACAGCAGCAGCAGCAACAACAACAACAGTGAGAACAGCAGCAGCAGCAGCAACAACAGTGAGAACAGCAGCAGCAGCAACAACAACAGTGAGAACAGCAGCAGCAGCAACAACAACAGTGAGAACAGCAGCAGCAGCAACAACAACAACAACAGTGAGAACAGCAGCAGCAACAACAACAACAGTGAGAACAGCAGCAGCAGCAACACCAACAACAGTGAGAACAGCAGCAGCAGCAACAACAACAACAGTGAGAACAACAGCAGCAGCAGCAACAACAACAGTGGGAACAGCAGCAGCAGCAACAACAACAGTGAGAACAGCAGCAGCAGCAACAACAACAGTGAGAACAGCAGCAGCAGCAACAACAACAGTGAGAACAGCAGCAGCAACAACAACAGTGAGAACAGCAGCAGCAGCAACAACAACAGTGAGAACAGCAGCAGCAACAACAACAACAGTGAGAACAGCAGCAGCAGCAACAACAACAGTGAGAACAGCAGCAGCAACAACAACAACAGTGAGAACAGCAGCAGCAGCAACAACAACAGTGAGAACAGCAGCAGCAACAACAACAACAGTGAGAACAGCAGCAGCAGCAACAACAACAACAGTGAGAACAGCAGCAGCAGCAACAACAACAACAGTGAGAACAGCAGCAGCAACAACAACAACAACAACAGTGAGAACAGCAGCAGCAACAACAACAACAACAACAACACCAGTTTTGGTATTTCAAGTGGGATGTGGAATATCTGACGACATAGAACAGCATCAGCATCATCATCATCATCAACAACAACAACAACAACAACAGCTTTGGTATTTCAAGTGGGATGTGGAATATCTGGCGACATAGAACAGCGTCATCATCATCATCATCGTCATCATCATTATCATCAACAACAACAACAACAACAGTTTTGGTATTTCAAGTAGGCTGCGGGATATCTGGCTACATGGCGTTGCTATGTAGAGAAAGAAGCAGTAGCATCAGTGCTTTCGTCTTCTTATCACACAGAAATTCCACACTGAGGTTTTGAAATCTGTTAATCTGGAAACAACAAAGATGAGAGATGGATTCTGCGCTGTTTCGTTTTGTAAAACGCTGAAGCTTGAAAACTTGCGTAATAGAAGGCATTAATGAATGGATAGATTTGGTATCCGTAACGTAGACTTGTGTGAAATCAGTGAATTTCCTGCCAATGTCGCAATGTTGAGTTTTGAGAAATCCAGACATGATGGAAAAAGGAGAGCAGGAGAGATATATTGTGGAAGATCCTGTTCCCCGAAAAGGACGGGGGGTGGGGGTGGGGGTGGAGAGACCGGGGGGAAAGGAGGGAGGGGGGGGGGCAGAAATAGCACTAGAAAGAATAGAATTGTGCAGCTTAGCGTTCTGGGAAACTTGTTGTGTGTCGGACTCAGTATCAATGTCAGGTATTGGAGCTGGTTCATAAGAGTGAATTAGGAATTTCTATCGTGATTTAAACGGAATCCATCGTGTAGATGACTCCATATCAGGGATAAATGTCAAAGTTTGTTGGTCACTCTGAATTCAGAGTTTTATTACGATTTCAATAGACATACAAATATAATACACATATTTGTGTGATTAAATTTGGCTGTGGACAATGGCACTTCTTTAAATCAGAGTTTGTATTTTAATACTCATTTGGCATTTGCATACAAAAGACATGTCTACATTTCGGCGGACATCTGTCTCCAAACCGACATACCGAGAGGTCTGTAGATTTCCAGGGAATTCAGCCCAACTACAGCTGCTGCACCATCCCATCAACCACCTACCACCAATACATCAATAAATATATATGGCCTTTAGCGTCTTTACAGACGGTCTTAGCAGCTAGAATATTCACTTTCACTTTGACTGACAGCTTCTCTCGTGGCTTATTCTACCAATGTTTGACCCGAGAGTGCGATGGCAGTGATTGCAGGTCAGTCTTTTGGGTTCACTTTGGCGAGTGTTTTCATTCCGCCTCTGTCGTTTTGTCAGGTATGTTTCTTTTGCCTTGAAGTCTATTGCGAGCGTGCCACTGCGCAATTTTTGTCTCCATCTGCTTCGATCATTTGCAAGGTTCTCCCATTCATTGGGGTCGATGTTGAATGCTTTCATCGTGACCTTGCAAGTGTCTTTGAATCGCAGATGTGGCCTACCTCTGGGTCGGTTGCCAGTAGCAAGTTCCCCGTAGAGAATTTGTCTGGGGATGCGATCATTTTCCATACGGTGGAGATGTCCAAGCCACCGCAGTCTTTTTTTGCCTAGGAGAGCCTGAGTTGATGGAATGTTGGCTCGGCTCAGAACTTCGATATTTGAGATCCTGTCTTGCCACTTGATCTTGAGAATTTTGCGTAGGCAGCGCAGGTGGAAGGAGTTGAGGGATCTTTCATGTTTGGAGTAGGTGGTCCATGTCTCTGAGCCATACAGCAGGGTGCTTAGGACGCAAGTTTGGTACACGAGTACCTTTGTTTTGATGGTCAGCTTGCTATTGTTCCACACCCTTTTTGAGAGTTTGCCAAAAGCTGTGGCCGCCTTTCCTATTCTGGCATTTATTTCAGTTGTTATGTCTGTGCTACCACTGATGGTTGAGCCTAGGTAGCAGAATTTTCCCACTTGCTCCAGAGGAGAGCCATTCAGCATGATTGGGTTGGGGTTTCTCAAGCCTTGTGTCAAAACTACATTGTAGTTTTTGAGACACTGATCTTTAGCATGAATTTGTCACAGGCTTTGGCAAGGCTATTGATGAGAGCCTGGAGCGTGGTTTCATCGTGGGCCACGATTGCAGCATCATCTGCGAAGAGGAGCTCTTGTAACATAAAATGCTCTGTACGAGATTTTGCTTTTAGTCTGGCAACATTAAAAATGGAGCCGTCCACTCTGGTGTTAATAAGTACTCCACCTGAACATTGACCAAAGCCATTCTTGAGTAGGGCTGCAAAATATATACCAAATAAGGTAGGAGCAAGAACACATCCCTGCTTCACACCGCTGTTTACAGCAAATGAATTGGATGTGCAGCCCTCAAAGTTGACACATGCCCTCATGTCAGTGTGGAAGGATGCAATAAGTTTTAGCAATGTTGGTGGACAGCCTATGGATTTAAGGACTGCATACAGGCCAGATCGGCTTACGGTGTCGAAAGCCTTTGTTAGGTCCACAAAGCATGTTATAAGCGGCCTTCAATAAATAAAGTACATAATTAAAAATGAAAAAAGATCGGTTTAAATGAGTGTTTCTCAACCTTTTTTGCCCGACGCCCGAGTTCAGTTTTCTCAAAAAACGTGTGCTCCACCAAGATCTGACCAATTAGTATACAGTATATATCCCTGCACCCCATTCTGAAGTCCAATGCCCCACCTCGAGAAACACTGGTTTGGACATCGTCTTTGAAAGTATTTACTTTGAACTCTGATGATAACGCGAGAACGTGACACCATCAGCAGGCAAAAATGTACTTCTCATCATACATTCAAAGCCAGACGCTACATCAACTTTGTGTGGCTGAAACTGCACGTTTGAACCCACGTCCTCCGTGGCTGTCAGTGAATCAGTTTATCACTGTGGTGCACCCAGTCTGTCTCGGGTCCTCAGTAAAGTGTGCCGATGGTCCTTGTTGTCGAGCTGATAGAGAAATCGATGATCAGTGATGAATGACCTCGGGCAACCTCGTCCATAATCATGCTGTGTGAAATATATAAAATCTCTTGAAAGTGGAGCCCTGACATACTGAGGTTTGCGCGTGAAATATGCACATAACACCCAATGTTTTCTTCTTTGTACAAGCAGATATGACTTAAAATAGAAGAGAGAAGGGAGGGAGAGAGGGAAAGAAGGACGATTATCGTAGTTGCAATATTCCAGCAACATATGTAATTGACAATAATGATTTGCGAACGAATGTCAAATGATTACCCCCCCCCCCCCCCCAAGAAAAAAGCTGAATTAAAAAAAAAATATATATCATAAACATGCAAGAGTAGTTGCCATATTTTTAAAATTTATTTATCGCATTTAATTCGCTTGTAAACGAAAAGTTTTGACTCAGTATAAGTTTGAACAGACCTACGCCTTGTCTGTTTGATTTCTCAGCCTTGTCCAGACTGTTTAATCAGCCACCATCTCTTGTGTCCACGGGGCTTGCAGAAAAGAAAAAAGGAGGCCAGCCCAGGCTGGGCCGGGAAAGAGAAAATTTATCTTTCGAGCAACTTAAGGCGCAGTAGAAGATTTCAAGAGTAACATCTCCCCAGCGTTAGAGGATCGTTGACTTGACCGGGTTGTTTTACTGTCTACCGGCCTGACCCAGACGCTCCCGGTGCTTGACTGGCTTTGATGTGACATAGCACAGAAACCCTGGAACATTTCTTGAAAAGATGGATCGTAAATTAAGAGTTAAGCTACGTACTCACGCGGAAAGATGATGGTGTGACTGCGGTCATGTTTTTATATGATGTTGGTGATCAATACTCTGTTTCTTCTAGCGCTTTCTACACAATAAACCACATCTGTGACACTTACAGTACTCTCACACCAATGACCGGATTGCATTGAGTTTTAATGGCTTCCCTCTCCAACTCGTCAGGGCTTCACCTTTAACTCAGTGGCTTCTTAATTACCGTGAAGCCTCAGAATTTCCTCAGCTGTATGACATTTATGAGCCTGATGCCCTTGCCCAGGCTGGTGCTTTGCTCTCTGATGTTTTTGTTTCAACTATATTAGTCATGGGGAATGAAATCTGTTTTTATTTAGTTTCCTGCGGCTCGACGTCATAACTTATGTATCCTGCTCACGCTTGGCCAGTCCGCCAGGGGCGTGTGCTTTGTGCTGCATTGTTAATCCCCACGATGCGCCAGCTTCGATTTTACTGTAGCTCGGGCTCCAATTGTTATTCTGTCGATGTAAATACAAAGGTTTCGGGCGAAGCAGTGCGTCCCATTAGAATGACACGGTTCTAACTCTCTTCCCGTCAACTTTTCAGAAATCGTAGATTGAAGTCATCATAGCCTTTTGAGCAAGGAATGTTTTTTTTTCTTTCTTTTTAGTAACTAGGATGAAACCCGTTCAAATGAAACGGGGTGGGGGGGGGGGGGAGGGGGGGGAGGAGAAAGAATCAAAGTGAAGATATAAAGCTACAATATAACCCCAAATGAATGGTCACGTTGAAATGAAAACAACTGTTGGCACA
The DNA here is from genome assembly GCA_963931925.1 of Onchidella celtica. Taxonomy (NCBI): domain Eukaryota; kingdom Metazoa; phylum Mollusca; class Gastropoda; order Systellommatophora; family Onchidiidae; genus Onchidella; species Onchidella celtica. The sequence goes on from OZ007572.1 coordinate 61,405,309, forward strand.
AATAAAAGGATAATAAGACCACACTTCATGTGTAAAAACAGAAGAGTTAGGGGCAGAAAGCAGAGGAGAGGTAAAGGTGAAGCCCATAAACAACTGAACACACACTGGATTTACCTTTAGGTCATTCTGTATCTCCCAAAATAATCCAAGGAAAATATTGGTGTTCACAATACAGTTTTGTAAACGATATTTATTATAATTCTTATACATTACACACCGAATCTGTTTGATACTTTGACACACAACGGAGAAGGCCCGTAGAAATAGTGTGTAACCCAATTCAGCCAAAAAGTGGAAATATAACTTTGACATCTGAGGGGACAAATTGTTATTCTGAGTGTAAATATACAATGGTTTCTGGCGGAGCAATAGTCGTAAACATTCAAGTATCTCACACATACTCATCTATGACCTTTTGCATTCAGGGCCAGCAGGGTTACATGGCTTATGCCTGAAGTAGCGGACAAAGTCAGATTAGGCGAGGCAGTGTTTGTGTTGCCGTTTTATGTCACTTTTCAGTACGAAATGGCTTTTTTGTTTTGTTTTGTAGGCAAGGCTTGATCGGACCGCTGTCAGGTCGCCCATGAGCCAGTGCCTTAAAAATTCCGCGAGAAATTCCCAAGATCCAGTGCCTTAAAAATTCCACGAGAAATTCCCAAGATCCAGTGCCTTAAAAATTCCGCGAGAAATTCCCAAGAGCCAGTGCCTTAAAAATTCCGCGAGAAATTCCCAAGAGCCAGTGCCTTAAAATTCCGCGAGAAATTCCCAAGAGCCAGTGCCTTAAAAATATCGCGAGAAATTCCCAAGAGCCAGTGCCTTAAAAATATCGCGAGAAATTCCCAAGAGCCAGTGCCTTAAAAATATCGCGAGAAATTCCCAAGAGCCAGTGCCTTAAGAATACGGCCAGAGGTTTACTTGGTTGAACCTACTTTCTGTGGAATACAAATCCGGGATCTCTGGCACCGGGGTCAAATGCTCTAACAAAAGACATAATCTAGATAGGACGGGATAAAGTCCTCTTCGCGCCTCTAAAAATAGCGTGCATACAGCTGACGCGCTGATCGTGGGCGGGACCTATGACGTATTGTGCGAAACAGGCTGTCGGTATAGGCAAATGGGAAATTCATAATATGATTTTGTAACAGGGCTACCACAACCACAACAACAACAACAACAACAAATGGCCAGAATTTTCCTGAGACATCTGAAGTTATAATTACACAGTAAGCTGGTTCAGTTAAAGCCCAAAGTGATAGCTAAACAGTGAATACAACTCAGTATTTCTCCATTCGGCTGTGTGTGCAAAAGCACCTTTACCCATGTCTCCTACGCATTCCCCGCTAGGTGGCGCCCGCGAAACCCGTTAGGGCAAAACGCCTCAGGTGTCTCATCTCATCGTATTGGTATCTGCTCTTATCTCTGGGGAGTTGTTCCGGCTAGTCGACACTGGTGTACTGGTGCCATAGCCATGGTTGTGTGAGATAATTCTCCCCCATGTCATTCCTGATGTTTGGTTGGCGTTCGTTCAGTAGCCGTGACAATATCTTGTGTCCCGGGAGAGGAATTTTATGGGAGCTTGAAAGGGATTTTCCCTCGTTTTGTTCCAGGAACATTGAGGATAACCTGGAAAACCCCAGTGCTCGGAATAATGCTTCACATAGAAGAACTAGATACACTGGTACAGTGTGTTTTACTTCATCTGTGGGTTTTTTTTTCTCTGTGGAATCAAATGAGGGAAACTCATGGGCGTTTGTAGTGATTGTAGGCCACTTCCGGGAGATGTGCATTCGTTAGGGTCAAGAAGGGCCTCTGAACTACAATGACCTAATGTTTCGTTTGTCATTGTCACCGTGAAGTCTAGGCCTGAGCCAGACTATAGAGTGACGTAAGAAGGATATTCTGCTTGCTTCCCGCCACAGTTGTGGACAAGAGTGTCACGAGCAGAGTTAGGGTCTTGGGGAGCATTCGACTGCACGAGAGGCAGCTAACTCACTCGGACACAACCACACAAGAAAAGTATTAAATAACTAGAGCGTATATCTATGTCAGGCCGGTCAGGCCATCTTATTTAAATATTAATAAACAAAACAAAAGACAATAGAGGTATATTCAAAGCAATAAATTCTAATTACTAACTTAATCTATGATATTCATGTAACTATCGTTCCTTATTGAATGTACTGCAATCAATAGCAAATAGGTATATTATACGAAACTAGATATCAATTTAAAGTGACAGTGGAGTCGCCACTGGCCAGTCGCCAGGCAAACTCTCCATAAATCATATGGGCTTGAATGTTAAGAGAGCCCAGTACGTTCAAAGCCTACAAAAGCACACTTCGGCTTGTAGGTAATTAAGCAGTTGCAAAAGACTATATATATATATATATGCACAATCACTATTCAATTCATCAACAATGTGCTATATTATTTCAATCATACTATGGAGATAGATCTATAATACGGGCCACTCGTTCGTCGAGTGCCAGCTGGGGTTTCCTTAGACTTCCTATGAGGCTGTGGTTCTCTTTCTATCTCCGAACGTCTATTATGCTTAAACAAATAGGATATATTACCATTGGTCACGCCTACTGGTAGGCGCGAACATCAATAGAGCGCAGCGTGGGCTTTCAAAGGTCAGCCCACTCAGATCTTTCTTTCTAGAGCTCAGTCAGTCCGTTAGCAAGGACTTCTAGTCTTCAAATCACAGTTCAGGTACTGGCCAACCGGAGATACTTCACGACACGATGCTTCTGCTCGTCTGTATTCGATGAATCTGAACGTTACACGATGTTTTATACTATCTAACTACCCAGCAGTGCTAGTCCGCTGGCCCAATTAGTTCAGCAATCTCATTGGCCGAAACCTCCCACCATTTTAATTGTAGTAATACGTCTGCACTATTCTACCAGCCAGTTAACGTGCAAAAACTTGTCTAGTCATACTTAACAATGTCAACTATCCCCACCTTGTTTCACCCCTACTCCATTACTTATTAATCACGAACATTAAAACCGACAAGCGTGAATTCAACAGTCTAACTTTACATTTATTTACTCACCAACTATAATTCGCGAGGGCCGTTCAAGGCCACCAGCCAATTTCTCATGGCCCTGGTAAAACAACAACTCACTATCTGCGTGAGTTTTAACAACATCCGAATCATGACAGAGAGTGACGTCGGAATACTCTTCATTGCCTTCCTGTGAATGATATATCACTTCCTCCATTGATTCTCTCCCCCTCAGGATGAGCTGGCGGTTTTCCTGTGGGCGTTTCCACACTTTCACGCACATTTCCGCTGGTTGGGACACTGGGATAGAAACGACAAGTGAAGAACGCCCAGAGAGATGTGGAGTACAAAGTTCCGGCATTTCGAGCACACTTCTGTGCGTTGATGTTCTTTATCATCAATAGAACAAGAGTTTGGGCTTTAAGTGATCCTGTTCTATCCGAGTTCGTTGTCAGAAGATCTATGTGATTCAACAGCTTTCATTTTCCCGGCAGAGCGAGGGCCTGGACGTTCTGAGATGTACAGGCAGTGACTCACACATAACATGCATAACGTCCATTCAACTGTGTGCTTTTTGCATTGCGTATTGATCGGAGCCCCGTTTTTTAGTTCGTAAGAAAAGGTGCAATGTTTAAAAAAAACAACAACAGAAAGATAAGCGAGAAGTAGGAGCAAACGAAAGAAGGAAATGGAGACAGATAGAAAGGCGAGAATGTTGGGTTTTCTTTTCTAGATCAAGTACACTGTATGTTGATTGTGGTTTTTTTCCCTTTTTCTCCCCCGCTCACAACGAGCGTTTATGCCGGCGCACACGTTATCCTGATCTGCTCACATGGGACAGTCACGATGAGTGGGCACTAGGGAGAAGGGAACTGTTGTAATGTAACGAGGTCTTCCGTCTTCTTCTTCTTCTCTTCTCTTACTCCTCCTCCTCCTCCTTCTTCTTCTTTCTCACTCTCTCCTCCCCAGACTCTTTTTTTTTTTCTTCAAATTTGCTCATACCAGTGGCTTTATGAAAAAGAACAATTCCCACCCACGACCACACACTCCACCAGAAGTTGACAACCGACATCCCCCGCGCCCTCCCCCCCCCCCCCCCCCCGGTTGTTTACTCAATGACACCTACGGAATCCTAGTTGTGTGTTAATGCCAGTGAATAGTTCCTATATCCCCACACAGCCAGTGAATAGTTCGTATAGCTCCACTTAGCCATGTTTATGTACTCCAATGAGCTCGTGAAGTCAGACCTAATCCAGATCTTTATCACCGCTTGGGAAGCCATAAATCAAACGAGATGAAGAGATGTTAAGGTCGTTACTGCTCGTCGAAAAATCACAAGAGATAAGGCTAGCATAGGGAATTCACAATGGCAGTAAAGGAGGACAGTACGAGGAGACAGTGTTGATAGAGAGAAATTGCAATGAAATTCGATAACTGAGTTAATTGCTCGTGTATTCTGGGAAACGGCAGGGCAATTTTGTAAACAAATGTAATATAGAACTGGAGACAAAGGAAAAGGGGAGAGAGAGAGAGAGAGAGGGGGAGGGAGAGAGAGAGAGAGAAAGAGAAAGAGAGAGAGAAAACGGGTATTCCGAGGTTGCAAATTTTAGTGGTAGTTTTAATGCCCTTGGCTATGGATATAAAGATAAAATGATAGTGAAAGAAATGCTCTAGACCGAGAAACCTGTTATCGTGAGAGCAAAATGTGGTACAAGATCGGCGAAGACATGCACCGAAGTACCAGCAGGGCTTTGGGATTGATGTATCGACACTGAAATCTGAACGCCTGTAGCCAGGGGCGAATCAGTTTTCCACTACCTGAAACG